>OY829913.1:268696461-269189892 GCA_963691935.1 Nephrotoma guestfalica
TAAGAATTATTATTTTTATTTTTTTTTAGACTAGGGGATGGATCGGGGTCAATTAAATGATATATGTTTCCACTTTCTTCTCCCCACCGCTCGAAAGAGATTCAGAATATAGTAAGAATTGCAGCCTTCATGTGGATTGTTAATTCGGATTTCTGACAAGGAGCTATAAGTGGCTGGACCAGACTTAGTTTCGCGGAAATTGGCATAAAAGTAATTTTTTAGATCGTTTACACGAATAATGGTAAAATATGGTAAAAATTGTAAATAATGTAAAGAATATGCAAATGTAGTAGCAGCAATGCACACTACATTCATTAACAGATTTTTATTAATTTAAAATTAATTAAAAAATGTCAAGCAATTAACTTAATTTTCTACAAAACCGACTGAAATAGTTTAGGTCGAACATAGTTTTGTAGTTTTAAAATAGATGGCACCACATATTTACATTTTTTACATTTATTGCAATTTAGTGTGACAAAAACAATGTGGAAATAATTTTGTTGATTATTTGATTTTGAATAATTAATAAGATTACCGATGGTCAGCTCTTATTAATTATTAGAGATACTACCTTATGGAATATTGTAAAAGTAATTCTGATTGAATATGAAATTAACGCTAATCAGCATAAAATTTAAAGCATAAATTCAAATATCAAAAAGTATGCTAAATGAATTATGCTAATTCGTTCAAACACGTTTAAGTAAATTGATTCACGTTGTTGAGCATATGGCTGAACATATTTCGGGGCAACTCTTAGTTTCCAAAGGTTTGTCTCTTTGTTGTTTGTCCCCTTGTTGTTGTTGTCCTATGTTTTTCAAGTTGCAGTTTGTCCTTGTGCGGTGGTGTTTTCCTAGCCTTGAATATATAAAGAATGATTCCGATTAATATTAATCCGCCAAGAAGGTTTGAAACTGGTAGGGTGGCATATTTTTGCTCTGTGAGTCTGTTGTGTAGAGCGCTAATGTCCGTTTGGTTTGGTGGACCATGACGCGTCTCTTCTTTCGATAAGTTTACTGCTGGAAGAAATGACAAATCAATTCTGCTGCTTATTACCTTGTGACTCTTTAAAGTGACCAATCCAACTCTCAATATACAACCTTCCTTGAGAGATATTTCGCCATTGATTGGAAGCTTTACTGAAAACATATCTTCCTCACACACTATCTCAGCTAGCTGTTCGTGATACAACGAAAATGTTGTTTTTTGATTTGATGCAAGTATTTTGTGGATTTTTTGATAATTGTTTTAAAACCTGGCAGTCCTCAATCTTAGCTGAGCTTAATAATTGTAGTTCACAAATACTATTATATTGATATGCAGTATGGAACGGATGCTGAAGTTGATTGATTGGTTGATTGATTGGACTGTAGAACCAAGTACTGGACAAGTGTCCCGGATAACGCCGGGCCTACTGCTACACACATAACAATAGGAAGGATAGGAAAGGTTTTTTTTTAGGACAGAACGACCCGGTTTCGGACACCTAGCGATCGTACGGCACAACACAATTCTAATCTACTTCTAATCTACTAGAGGAAGGATAAAGGCTTAATAGGTTTAATGGATAATGATTGTATTGGTCTTCAACAATTGATTCTCTAAATCAGCAACCTGAGAACAAAATAATATTATTCCACGTACATCTGGAAATTTCCTAAAATTTAATTCTGCATTACAAATTTCCGGCTTCCTAAACAAAATTGATTGATTGAATGTTACAGACACCTAGATAAATTAGATAGTTAGTAACACAATGACAACACAATTCTAATCTACACAATCAACAATTAATATTTCAAAGAAATATAATTTCACATGCATCTGCAGATTTCCTGAAATTTAATTCTAAATTAATATTTTCCGACTTCCTAAATAATATTGATTCTGATTGATTGATACTGAATATACAACCAAGTTCTTACACAGGAACTCCCGGCAACAAAACCGAAGGATTGGATAGGTTAATTAAGTGGGACAGAATCGGCTCGGTTACAGACACCTAAGTATAGCCGATAGTTAGTAACACAAAGACAACACAATACTAAACTACTAGGGGAAGGATAAAGGTTTAATAGGTTAAATGGTTAAGGATGGTATTGGTTATCAATAATTGCTTCTTTAGTGTGAATCGCATGCTGAAGTGTACAAATATAACAGTCGTCAGTATATTTACAGTGGTGAAACTCATGCTTTGACTTCATATAGTACTGGCTGTAATGCAACGCCATGTTACCATGTACGCCATCGCGGGTTGCATGAAGGTTGCTTCTGGTGTTGGAAGTGACAATTGTTTGAATAATTGAAACCTTTCATTGCATATCAGAGGTAGCTTTAGCTCAAAGATGACGTTTTGTTCACTCAGTCTGCCCCTGCAGGCATCACTTGATATAAAATAAGTACTTGATCAGGATTATGATGTCCAAGTAACATCACACTGGCCGGCATATGGTGAGTTATTTTTTCTATTCCTTCTCGCAACAGAGATGGTTTTAGGATGTTGGTACTGCCCTACCAACCGATTGCCATTTTTGAGATTGTTTAACTGCCCATGAATCTGTTGGTGAAAGACCTTCCAGTGTTGGATGATCTCAGCTTCGCTCCTTTTTAGAATGTTGAGAGTGGTATCGGCAATGGAGGGCTAGCTTTTAATGAGTTTTAGCAGATACTCTTGATTTGCTTTTCCCTTCCGTATTTCTTCTTCATAATGTTCTACGTCACGACTGTCTATTATGCCAAATAGTGCGTTTGCTATTTTGTCTATTAGTATGCATTGTCCTCTTGTTTAATCCTATATCTGCTCCATTGTGTACTCCATACTTCGTTTTTAAGACCGGTATGCATTTAATTCTGCATAATATTTCTCAGATGCGTTGCGAAGTCCGTGTAGACTGATTGATGATGTTGTGTGATAATTGATCCATTTGGGTATGGTGATTTTTTCTAGTACGTTAGAGAGTTGCTGGAGGTAGTGATTGATCCCAGGATAGCCCTGTTAACGAAAGGTCTTGCATCATTAACTGTTCTGTAACTAGCACTCTTGGATAGAATGCTGCGTTTGGTAGGTGTCTCATTAGATGATATGAACGTAATACGGAATCCGAAACTATCTGCCACTGGATTCTAATGTATGTCGAGAGTTTTAACTGTGTCATCAAGTTTGAATTCAGCTACTCCAATGATGGCGATGTGATTGGTAGCCTATTTACGTAAATTTAATTCACATTCCGCACCCACACATCCGCAATCCATCCAGGTTTTGAGTAATGCTATTATTTGCTCCTGAGCACCTAATGCTTCATCGAGTGTGTTGTTCCCGGAGATGAGGTCATCTGTATAGAAATTATTTAGCGTAATTTCTGATGCGCTTGGATATGTGAGAGCTTCATCTCTGGCTAACTGTTGTAATCTCCTCACGGATAAGTATGCGACTGGAGCTGTACCGCAGGTCACTGTACATTAAATTTGACGGAACATCTTTTCAATATCAGCTGTGTATACATAACTAATGTGTCCGCCATCGTAACATATGCTTAGCAGGTCCTATTGAAGTGTGGGCCCATTTAGCATGATTTAAAGGTATCCCTGTGGAAGTTTTGGCTGATGCATCGAAAAAGACCCGCAGCTTGGTTCTTGTGCTCGCATCCTTCAGTACTGCATGGTGTGATAAGTAGTAGTGCTGTACCTCTCCAGCTACGGCTTCAGCTTCTTTCATATGACATATGTTAGTCCCAAATCTGGATTCCTTGCAAGCCGATTTTCGACTGTCAAATGGAATCCTTACTTTGTATCTTCCATCAGCCTGACTGGTCTATACATAAAACCGTTTTGTATAGAATTCTTCACGTTCCCTTTCATCTTCTGTTAGCACACTTTTTCTTGTTACCTCTTCGTGTTCCCAAAATTGCGTTAGCGTTCGTCGATCTGCGTCGAGGTTGTGACTAAGGTTTGAATAACCTCCATGTTTACGTTATTAGATGCGCAATTGCTTCATCTGGTGTACCCTTTAAAAGATTAGCCATGATTATTTGGCTGCAATCGGCTCCTAACAGTATGTCACCGGACCGAGTTGTTAAAATGTTGAATCTGCCGATATCAGGTTTTTAGTGTGATTCCAACTTGGATTGGTTGGTACTTGGCCTTTATTTTTAACTTGAAGTTTGATATGAATTTTGGACTAATTGTGAATTCTGTAGTAGAAAGCGCTGCAAGGGGATTTTGTTATTCCCATTCCAGCAATGTTTACTTGAGTATGAGTTCTTGATAGCTTGAGACCATCTGCAGTTTCTTCGCAGTGATGAATGTTGCTTGTGAGGCTGGATCAATCACCATTCAAACTAAATGCTCTCCGTTGTCGGTTGTCTCCGTTTAGAATGTTGACACCCCTGTTTGCAACGATGTATTTGTTGAAGTTTCCGGCTTCTTTGCCTTTTCCTTTTGAATGTCGTGAAATAAAGTATGGTGAGCTCCGTGGCACTTTTCACATTTATTATGGCATTTCTACATAAATAATTTTTCTTAGCAGCCGTGGTCTCTCTGTTACCGTCAATTATTGGAATTGCCTGCAAGTGCACAGCTCGTGACCACCACCACAATGAGCACAACAAGATGATGGCGGCGTGAGTAGCTAGAGAATGAAATCTTGATTCAAGAAATTCAAAAAAAAAAAACTTTTTGTCGTTAGATCTTCTTTTGGTGCTTTAATGAGAGAGAGCATGTACACACTCTAAGGCATTATCATGCATTGTTCGCAGTTCATTGGCTGATTCTACCGTTAAGGTAGGTAAATCCATTAATGCGTTAATGTGATTGTTGGCCAACATCCTTTTGTCTTCATATCTATTGACGAGGGAACTCCAAGCGGTGATATAATTTTCTCCTGACAATGCTAAATGGCTGAATAGCTTCGCTGCTTGTCCTCGGACCACCCATAGTAGGTAATACATTTTTTTTTCGTTGGCTAGCTCTTCATTGAAATGAACAGTTTCATTGAATAAACTATAGAAGGCTGTCCATTACCTATAGCTCCCTCTTCTTATAATGCAATAAGAATTGTTTCGTATTTGGTTTGAATGTTGTCGAAAATACTCTTCATCCAAATCCTCTTTTTCAGCTACTGCAATAATATTTTCGTGATTGAGGTAGAATGAGTTCCATGCGTCTGTTAACTGCTTTAATTTCAGCTCGCAATAGACGTTGCTAGGTTTTAGCGTTAAAACGTAATCCTCTATTATGTTTAAGTTTTGTTCCAACATCTCAGCTTTGGATGCTTGCAATTTGTAGCGTTTGTTCTGCTTTTTTTGGGATAGATGATCCAGTGGTTTCCTCATCTTCTCTGGTCTTTTGGTTATCTTTAGATTGGGTTGCAGTTAATTCTTCTTTGATTTTTAGAAGCATGAATTTCGTCTCTTCAAATACCAACTGGACTTGCTTATGATATTTTTGTTTGCGATACGGATCGATGACACTTCTTTTGCATATTTATTACATTACTTGCAATTTTTACTGTATTTTACCATTATTTTTATATAAACAGGTAAAAATGGCTTTTTGGCCCAAATTACACTACATACATTGGATGATAGTCGGAGGAACCATTAGGACCAAATAAAATAACCTCATTTTTTCAGGATTGAACTTTTCACTTTTTGTAGATTGATTGCTGCCCATTTTTTAGTACCAATATAAGCAGAGCGCGGTTTTACTGGAACTGATATTGAGTAGGTAATGTAACTTATTAAATTCACGATAAAGAGGAGCTTCTAGTTCGGTACTTGGCATTACACGGTCAGTTCATTTGGGTTTGACGCCGTGTTGAAAATCACATTTATCGATTCGCACCTGATTTTGAAAATAAAACAAACAGCGGTTAAGTAAGAAATTTTATTTCCACCAACACCTAGCTAGAACTTTTTGTACAATTCACTATTTCACTATTTATTTCAGTACACTGGTTAAATTACAACTGTGTCTATGTCCCAAATTGCTCGCGCTTATATAGTTGTGCATCGCTGTTCGAGATTGTTCCTGAAATTTCTGAAATTAATCCAGATTACAGCTTGAATTTACCTTAAAATCGTTAACGTATCCATCCATTTCGCGCCTAATATGTTGTTGTGACAACCTAAGTACCAGCTTGCTAGCTGACCAGACTAAATTTCTTTCTATACATAAATGATGTCTGGCACTGTCGGCGAGATCACAATCGTATAGTATGTGGGCAGTCGCTTCTGAGCTTTTACACCATTCGCAACTACTTGTATCTGGTAGACCAAATCTATGTATATAAAGGGTGGCCCATCTAACGTTTGTAATCTAATTTGGCTATAATCCGAAGCCGAATGAATATTTTTCAAAAATGTTTGTTTTATTAGAAAGTCAACGCAATTTTTCAGAACATTTTCTGTTGTATGAGCCCATACAACCTCTATCTTATCGACAATTTTGCTTGTAGTCGTATCCTCAAGACCAATAATTGAACTGTGTACGCCTTTATACCGAGGTATTTATGCAAAATTCTCATCACAGAACTGTGTGAAATGTTCAATCTTATGCACAATGGTGAGTTGATGTTCATGGATGCTCAGACACATTCTGAGCAACACCTGCAATGTTCTTGCTTCACAAATTGATCCACAAATTTCCTTGTAGGCATTTCATTTATACTAAATTTTTCACATACATTTGTTACAGTTTGGGTAGAAGACTCACAACTTTGAAAAAATTTTAAATGTGGTGGGAAATAGTAACCATTAAGCTACTTTTCTGTTCTAACACAAATAACGTAAGTCATTATGCTACACTCGAAATAACCGGTAATTGAAATTGCAAACGCTAGATGGACCACCCGTTATGTAGACTGGGAGTTTTCTGTGATCCGATGTCTTATGTAACTATAAGTAGTACTGCCGTCACTCTATTTGTTCCCCCTGCCTTTCAAAGTTTCCGTAAGTAGCAACTTGCCGTTTCCTAATTGTATAACTAGCCAATTCGTCTATTCAACATTATATCGATTGGGATGGTTGCCCGTGATGTGCTCATTAGTGTTCTTCGATGGTAACAGTTTATTCTATCCGCTTCTATCCGATCTTCAAATATCATAGCCTAAGTATTTTATTTCAAATCCCACCTTTCTTTAGCTAACCCTTTCAGCACATAGGATTAATTTTTTACTATTATCTGCAACTCATTTGACGTGCGAGGTTACCCTGAGCCTTTCATCAAAATCAACTCCAGCCACTTTACCGATGACACCATCTGAATTCTTTACCAAAGGTGGTCTCCTGATATCAAGTAAGCCTTTCAGTTGGCGCATTACGGTTTTGGAGGAGGAAAACTCGGAACGGGCCTAGGAACGGGCCTTGTAGTCAACCTTTGTTTACGCTTTTGGAAAGCGTGCCGTGATTTAACACAATGGTGCCTGATCCCCCAAGGAAGTAGCTGTTAATGGTCGAATAAAGATTAAATGGATAGTCCATTCTTCTTTATTCTTTCTATATAGTAGGCCACCACAGATTAACAAAAGCTCCAGATACGCCCAGGAACACGGCTAGGACATATTTTTGCTTTTACTCCATTACTTTGTTGACCATCTTCACTAAAGCATCCTCTGTGGATCTATTTTCTCTGACCCCGAACTGCTTATCGTTGTATCTTCCGGTGCTCTTGGAAAATTTTTAACAATCTAACGGTAATCGATTTCTCAGTGTGGACAAATATTTGTCGCAGACACTAGTTATTTTTTGATCATAACCCACTCTATATTGTCAATATGATCCTACGATTAATTGGTTCACCATCACTCGCCATTTTATTCGCAGCTGACTGGAGAACTTATACTAGTTAGCGTGCTTATCTCCCCTGTGTATGATGAGGAAGCCGCCTTAACAGTGAACATGATTGTTTTGTGATCACTTGTGGTCCAGTTTCCTTTTAAAGACCAGTTGGTTACTCTTAACAGTTCGTCTGTTACTATTGTAAGGTCAATAATCGACTCCCCATTATGAAGTACATATCTTGGTTGTCTGGCGAATCAAATCACTTTCATGCTCTTATTGATTAACGTCGTTGTTAATTCCAGAATTTTCCGTGATGACTATTGCCGCCTAAAATTCAATTCTTGATCAGTATTGGAGGATTATTTGATCCAGCAACATCGATGCGTCTTAAGAATAATAAGCGCCTCAATCAAAGCATGAGGCTCTGACAAGATTTAAACTCGCAACTTTTGGGTTGGTGACACTTGGTGGTGAAGACCCTAACCGTGTAGACTAGAACTCATAACACTACCCCCAACTTAAATCTGTTCGTCGGGAGGCAACATACACATCTGCTGTCGTATCGGTTCAGCTTATGAATCTGCACAACTTTCCGTTCACCTACCAGGGATTCTTTTATTCGATACACATCGTCACTAATCCTCTTAACAATTTTGTACAGATACACTCGTGTTGCGTTTTTTTTTCTGGCGTTCGTGCTGGTGCTATTTATTGGGACTCGCTCTTTATATATACATTCGACGTCGTTGATCAGTCAAGTTATTTTTGCGACCTCTTACTACTTAGCAAATCGGTCGTTTCTTCCTCAGTCTCGTCACATTCTGGCACACCTCCTTCTCGCCTCGACTACGCGAACCCAAAACGGTTTTTGGGTAATTTGTTAATCTAATTTGTTAATCTAAATATTAAATCTGTTGAGTATCCGTCAATTTTAAAATAACGAAGGATCGTCATTCTAACGACCTAAAAATTATTACAAATAAGTTTGCAGAATTTTTCAAACTTGCCTTTTCTAGTAGTGAATTTGAGCCTGACTTGAATTATTTTAAATATTTGGAAGGTTGCACTCAGACCTCCCTAGTATCCATTGACGTCGATTCTATCACAGTTATTCGGTAAATGTTCAATCTGATTGATAATTTTTCGGTCGGTCCAAACGCTTTGCCGGTAGTGGTTGTTTTACGATGTGCTGGCCAGTTGACTCAACCGCTTACAACTCTTTTTTTTTGTTGGAAAAATCACTCGTCTTTGGAATTTTCTCTAATATCCCTGACAATACTAACTCTATAGACTGATTGCAAAGTTATGATACACCTGGTATGATACACTGTGCTTTCATTACAGACCTCAGTTCTCTACGATATTCAGCACGGCTTTTTAAGTGGTTAAACCATTACAACAATCTAACAAGTTTTTATCGCGTCCTTTGGCGTACTCCAGGGTAGTCATTTAGGACCAATGTTATTAATTCTGTCCATAAATGACGTTGACCGCTTTATTAAAAACTCGGTTGTCTTTATGTATGCCGACGAGAGGAAGTTTTATAGAAATATTTCAACAAACGCACACGTCAGTCTTTTACAAGCCGACCTAAATCACTTTGCAATAGGGTGCTCAAATAATTATTTCGAACTGAACGTCAGTAAAGGTTAATCCAATAATTTTTAGGAAAGTAGAGGCTAAGTCATTCTTCATCTTCCTCCAATTGCTGGGCGACATATATGCGTGTTTGTATGCTCGGTCAGGGGCCGCCGCCACTAAGTGCTCTCTTTGCGTTCTACTGTGATTCCTCCTCCGATATCTGATTTTTGGGTAGAGAGGCTCTTTATTAAATGTTTCAAATCCAACACTTCCTTCGATACCTTTAGGCTTCACTAATATTGGTCCTGCCTCCACTACATCATCTGATGGCTCAGATGAGCCCATAATTTTTGTTTAGTATAAATCCCAATGGTAACAATTCATGTTTTCTGACATTTTCACCTGACCGGATCTCAACTAGTCTCTTGTTGTCTAGTGAGGTCTAATGTCATTATTAGATATTAGACATGCCACGTTACACCACCGACCTCAAATATTTAAATTATGTTAAAGACACGTGTAACTTGCCTTTTGAGTGCTAAGAAGTACATAGGACTTTTTTGGTATTAAACGTTGGTTTGTTTCACAAAAAAGTGAATTCAAATATGCGTTGTGGACCGATTAAAATGTTGGTAAAATGAAATTTACTCTTTGTGTTCCAAATGTGGTTCTAAATAATTGAAAATATAATCTGGGCATATGAAATTTGTCAGCTCATTGAGATAGAACTAAAACTATGATAAAAATGAGATAATAATTAGAGTTCTGACCGTGGTTGTTGGATCTGGCCAATTTAAATTATACTAAGTTAATTTTCAATTAATTGTGTAGGTTAAAATTAACGATCTATGAAATGGAGGTGGATTGCAATCTGAATGGAAGTAAGCAAATTATCCTTTTTCTCAATTGGGATTGGACTTGGTTTCTAAGATGCAAATTGGATTTCCATAAGAGGACCCGGTGTGGTTCTGGATAATGGGCAATTTAAATGGAACTAGATCATTTCGCAGCCCATTGGGATAGTCTAAAAAACGGCAAATTCTAATGAATATAGGTCATGTAACAACTGAATAACATTTTCGATGAATTGTTTTTTCCATGAATTGAGTTCTCTATAAATTCACGGGGAAATAAAAATTTGAAAACCCAATTTTTTAAGGTATGCGAAAAAACAGGCTTGAATAGAGAGGCTGCTTTGTATCTAGTACAGTTCTAACACAAATAAGCCATGAGAATCCTTTTCATCATTCTTCTCTCACCGTTATAAGCCTCTCGCAAACATTTAAAAATACTAAGTTAAATACAAAAACGGTTTGCCTTTGGCCTGGTCCTTTCTCACTTTTAACAGTACATCCAGTACCACCGTAATTTGTCATATTTTTTTAGATTACCAAAATTATTCGCTCAAAGGTTGGGTGAATAAATCTCTGCAACAATAAATGAGGTAACCCGCCATAGGGGTAGATGTTACATTTATGTAATAAAATATTGCTACCAACGAATAAAAATATCTTCATTTTTATTGACAACAAAAAAAAAATTAAAATAATAAATAATTATGGCACAAAAATAAATAACTATGTATTTTACAAATAAAATTAATTAATTATGACATACTCAAAAAATTAAAATTAAAATTAAAAATATTGGTCATTGTAGGACAAATACTAATTTAAAGTTACATAAAGCATTAATTAATAATTTATTATACAATATTTGTAAATAAATTAACAAAAAATAAAAATAAATATATTAGAAATTTTGTTATATGATACCTGTGTATGTTGTTTTTAATTAAATATATATTTAAAAATAATAATAATTACGATAAATATTTTTTATTTTCTAAATAAAATATTTTTAATAATTTGAGGTTTTCATTTATTATTTATTATTTTAACAAATACAAATTAAAAATATTTTGTTTTGATGTATTTTATGTTATTGAGTTACGAACAATAATTATTCTGTATTATAGAGCGTTTAAAAATAAAAATTGTTAATTATAAATATTTTGTGATTAAATTAAAATTTAGTTTTTTTTTCTAATAATTCTGAAAAATGTAATTTCGAATGAATATTCGCAGAAAATTGTTGCACAGGTAAGCTCGTTTACACTTTGTTTGGTTTGATTTTGTTCACTTAAATATTATAACCAAAATCGATACCACCGAAAACTGAAAGCGGAGTTTCAGATTTGTACTCCTATGTCTACAAGGTAAAAGAGCAGCAGTCAATTAATTTTGGGAACTGAATATTTAACACAAGTCACATTTAAATCTTTACCGGACAAATGGTGTAATGGTAAAAGCTTCGGCACTTAAACCGGGATGTATTGTGTTCGAATCCCACCAGAGGCTGGATGCAAAGCGAATTTTCGTCATCGTTTGCTATCAGTGATGTTAATAAACACAACTAAGACCTTGCAATGTGCAGGTGGTAATTATGCCTTCGGAGTTGGTACGATACGGACTGCGATGAAATATATGCGTTGATTGGAGTACTTATTTACGCCGGCTTACGTAAAAACTGGGACGAAAGGTTAAATGAACTCTGGCAAACTGATACCCGCCTCTTTTATAGAGCGGTTATTTTTACGGTTCCTTCGGTTTGATAATCAGCACACTATACTAAAGACCGACTGAAAGAGTACAAATTGGCAGCCTTTAGAGATATTTGGAACAAGATTCTAGATAGTTTAAGACAACCATATAAGCCATCAGCTAATCTCACAATTAACGAGCAGCTAGTTGCAACACGACGTCAATGTAATTTCCGACAATATATTTCGAATAAACCTGGGCATTGCGGTTTAAAAATATTCTGGGTACTCAGAAAACGGTTATCCTCTGAAAAGACATCAACCGAATGAAGCGAAAGTTTCAAACTTTGCTGTTAGCTTGGCGCAACGTTTGGCTTTGCCGTATCTAAACAAAAGTAGAAATAACACAATGAATAACTTTTTTACAAGTTGCCAACTACCAGAACAAATGATGGAGAACAAACATCGATTATTGGAACCATAAACTCAGATAAACCTGATCTGTCTGCCCAATTCACAAAAATCGATGAAATAAAAAAAATGTAACGGTATATGTCTAATTAATGCACTGATCATCAGCATGTTTTATGTTCTCGGGATGGAATTTGATTTTCTCCAAGCCTTTAATGGATTTAGCGGAGAAACGCACCTAAATTCTAAAGGCGTTTTCGGGATGGTTTTCGGGCCAGCTTCACATACGTTACATCTACGTTACACAACAACACCACAAGCAAACTAGCGGCGGTATGGATACTTTTGATAAATCGGTTAAAACATAGACCTGCAAGCGAAAACTTAAAAGATGACCAATCGTACTCTTCTTGAACATGTTACGTGCGGCGTGTTTTGCCGTGTATAATTTGCATAAATTAGCAAACCAGTATCTCTATAACTCATCGATTTCTTTAGAACGAAAATATTTTCTCAAGAAATTAACATGGTGGGCAATAAAATCAAAAAGCGACTAATTTGCAACTTCTGTGATAAACCAGCATGCAAAAGACATCACCAAACCATGTGTGATGATTGCATAAATTTAGAAATAGTTGATGATGAAATTGAACAACAAGAAGAGGTTGATGACTCTTCTTTTTAATAATTTTAATAATCAAAATTTAATGAATTAACTATATATACGTATCTTTTGTTTGAAGGTCAATTAATACCCGCCCTCAAAGGGGGTATTAATTAACCTTCCAAGGAAATTAAATGCATTGAACAAGTAATACTTTCTAAAAAAAAACACACACTCACTCTCTCATGTAATTCTGGATCAACTGCTCCTTCTCGTCGTTAGCAAGGGAGCGGGTTATGACGGTCTTCCACCGATCCTATCTACCGATCATCGACTGGTTGCGTTCTTATCTCTCAGATCGTTGGCAATCTGTTAGGATTCTGGATTCTTTCTCCCCATTATTTCGGGCGCCATCCGGCCTGCCTCAAGGTAGCCATATCGGCCCACTGTTATTTTCATTATTTATTAACGACGTTGTAAAATGTTTTAAGTTTGCCAATTGCCTCCTCTTCGCAGATGATATAAAGATTCTTGCCCGGGTCTCTAGCGTGTTAGACTGCGAAGTGTTACAAGTCGAGTTACACCGCTTTTGCAGCTGGTCAATTAACAACTTACTGACTTTAAACGTGAGCAAATGCAAAACCATTTCTTTCTTCCGTACCCGCTTGCCAGTTTTTTATCAATACCAACTGTACAACGAAACCATTGATCGGGTTGAGTTCATTTCGGATCTTGATGTGATCTTTGAATCTGATGCTACATTTACCAGACATGTTAATGCCATTATTTCAAAGTCGTTTATTATGCTTGGCTTCATTAAACGAAACTTCAAGGACTTTCGTGACCCGTTAACTTTGACATCATTATACGTATGCTTAGTTCGGTCCATTTTGGAGTATGCATCTCCTGTTCCTACCACTGTCATTCTGAGAGGATTGAGAGTATCCAGAAACAGTTTGAACAGTTCGATTACCATCCAATCGTGTCGTGGACTACGTTCTTCCGCCTTATCAGAATCGATGCAATCTTTTGAAACTGCAACGTCTAGACAATCGCCGAGACGTAACTTCCGCGCAGTTTGTGCGTGATATCATCAATTCCCGTGTCGATTGTATCGAGTTACCAGCACGTATCAACTTGTATGCTGCCGAACGTCAAATGCGTCAACGCGATGGAGCTTTATTCATCGACCGAGCGGTAACGAACTGCGGTCTTTCTGATCCAATTCCGAGGGTATCGCGGATGTTGTTCAACAAGATCTACGGAGCTTTCGATTATCACTTGTCGAGAAATTCATTCAAGAAAGCTTTATATAATCTTTTGTAGTCGAGCTTATGTGCCGTCATTTTTTTACCAATTGTTTTGTTGTGCCGATTGTAGTCACTGTAGGCACCATTTATAAATAAATAAATAAATAAATAATTCCAAGAACCATGCATTACCTGTTCCAAATTACTGAAATTTAGTTCAATTTAACAAAATAAAACTTAAGCAAATAAATTTTGACTGCACAAGTACAATCTGCAATTTGCCTCCAACTGAAAATTAATTTATTATTGTCTCCATGTTCTACTTAACACGGGAATAGGGAAGTTAAAATTTTAAATTATATTTAACATTTGAACTAAACCACCAAAAAAAATTATTATAAAGATTTGCCAAAGTTTGCTTACTGTTCAGTCGTTACTTCAGTATTCTGCCATTTTTATTTTAAATTACGATTGTACGGATTTGTTTCAGGGTCCAGATCCGTAGTTTCTACAGTTTCTGAAAACCAAAAATAAAAATATTAAAACGTCTGGGAAATTTCATTTAATTCACTAAAATTTCCAAAATCATGTGTTAAGTATCCTGTAAACCAGCGTCATTTAAGAAAATCGATGCAAATTAGCCCCCTGGTAAATACAAAAATAATTGTATCAGCAAACTGAAAATACATTTAATTTCTCATGCTTAACTGCTTTAATTACTTTCAATTAAATGCCACCCTTCTATTTAGACATTCTTATTATTTAAAATTTGCCTTAAAATGATCTAACTCAAAAATTAGTTGATTAGAGAAGTTATGGACGTGCCTCTACTCGTATATGCACGGCTGACGCTGTTTGAGACGGATAGACATCAGTGGAAATACTAGAGTTCGTTGTCGATATACTTACGAGAAATACCACAAACCTACATACGTGTCAGCACAACTCATTCAAATAAAAAATTCCGGAACCATCACAACACCGTTGACCAATGAATTGAAGCTATTAGCTTCATCATATATTAAAATAGCAAATGAAATCATAACGCAATTAATGCAATTAATTAAGACAAACAAAAAAAGCGGGTGTCTGTACCAAGTGTACGGACATATGACGAGAATCCAGCATACACAATCCCATCATAATCGGTTAAGAAATTACCGAGTTCCGTCCCAGGTGGCCATATTCCAGAATTTTTCTTCCAAAAATCATTTAAGAATCTCATATCCGGCCAACGTATCCAATCCCATCATAATCGGTTAAGGAATTACCGAGTTCCACTCCTGAAGGCCATATTCCAGAATTTCTTCCAAAAATCATTTAAGAATGGCATTTTTATCCAACATACCAAATCCCATCATAATCGGTTTCCGAGTTTCACCCCAGATGGCCATATTCCAGAACTTATTCCAAAAATCATTTGAGAATCGCATTTCCACCCAACATACCAAAACCTATCATTGTCGATAAGAAATTACCGAGTTCCGCCTTAGATGGCCATGTTTCCTGAATTTCTTCCAAAAATCATTTAAGAATCTTATATCCGACCAACATATCCAATACCATCATAATCGATTAGAAAATTACCGAGTTCCACCCCAGGTGGCGCTATTCCAGAACTTCTTCCAAAAATCATTTAAGAATCTCATTTACGACAAACATACCCAATCTCAACATAATCGGTTAACAAATTACCGAGTTCCGCTCTAGAAAGCCATATTCCAGAACTTCTTCCAAAACTCATTTAATCCCATTTCTATCAACATGAAAAATCCCATTATAATCGGGAAAATTACCGAGTTCCACCCCAGGTGGCCATATTGCAAAACTTCTTCCAAAAATCATTTAAGAATCTCATATCCGACCAACATATCCAATCCGATCATAATCGGTTAAGAAAATACAGAGTTCAATACAAACGACGACAATTAAAATGGCGGCGATTTCCTCTCCACCGCAAGCGATGCGTCACAGTCCCCACTGAACTTAACGAATTGGTGGTGTAATTACATTTTGTATGTAGATGATAGGTATCGAACTGCAGCATGAAACTGTATTCCCCGATTTCGTTATCATCAGTTTTTTGAATTGCCACTCTATATGAAAGCAAATTTAAAGACGATTCACGTCAATACTTAAAGAAAGTTTGCCTATATATCGACCAAACATTCCAGCTCGATTATGGCTTCTGCGAAATAAAATAAATAGGTCGCTCATTACCATCCGCCTCCTTCTAAAAAAAAAACTGCTGTAATTCCTTAGTGCAAACATCACATCTTAACGCTCCATTCTAGCATTATAATTACGGACAGGAGCTGATGCTGGCAGTGTTTTTAATTTATCGAAATCGCCTTATACGGCATCCGTCCATGTAAATTTGCCTTTTTCAATGCACACTGTTATTGGTGCTGTAACACTCGAAAATTTTTCAATAAATCGTTGATAGACGATTGTCCCAGCGATCGTCATGAATCTTCGCAACAGTGCAATTGTCTAGGTTTTAACCCTTTCTCGCCAACCAGATATTCCATGTATCGAATTTCTCTCCTTAGAAACTTTTTTCGATTTTTATAGTTAACCTAACCTCCATCAGTTAATGTGCCACTAATGATTAACATATCGTTCAAATAGACAGCCCGAACGACATCACTTTGTACCATAGAAGTTGCCTTGTATTTGGCATATTCCACAACTGCCAGAAAGCGTCCTTCAGTAAAGTAATGAAGTTCGTCTTTGATAGTCATCCAAAAGTCCGTCAATGATCGATAGAGTGTTTTTTCGTTTGTTTTCCGAACTATCTTGACCGGTGAACTCCACGAACTTTTGCTTATATCAATGACAACTAAACTCAACATCTTGTCAATTTCAGTATATAAATTCTTCTGTGGGGCCGGGGAGAATGGGTAGAATGGCAACTTTACTGGCTTGCAGTCCTATACCTTAAGCTCTATTTTATGCTCGTGTAACGTTGTGTTAACTAAGCCTTCCTTAGCAGATGTAGGAAACAGACTGATAATTCTTTGGAATTTTTTGTTGTCGTGATCGCTTAGAATATGCGAATTTCTCTCTTTCGTTTGACCCTCAGTTACAATTTCGTTGTTGACCAGATTTGGTAGTAGGCCGAATTTATAAATTGCAAGGTGGGAATGACGAAAAATCTAATCACTTCGGTGCCTATACTGGTATATGAGAAGTAGAAAATTTAAGGAGTTTAGGTAGGTTTTCGTCACTAAGGAATTCAATAGAATCGTTCCCAAATATACACTAACTAATGCCCCGTTATCTAGAAGACCGTTAAACAATTTAGATCGTATTACCACATTCACATGAGATCGAAAATCTTTCTTCGTTTGAAGGAAAATATTGGCTTGAACGCATACATTTTTTGGATATATCGTCGTGTTAAGATTATTCTCATTGCTCATTTAGGATTAAGTTGTCTTTGTTTATGAGAGTCCCCATTACTTCTACTGGTCGAGATTCGATCCGATGCACGATCTTGGTGGCAAGTTTCCCTTTTGGGATTTTAAGTAATTCTGGCATGACGGCTTGTGAACGTTCGACGCTCCAAACCCAAAATAAAAGTTATAGAGATTTCGGGACTCAATATGATCCAACTAACGATAATATTTAATTGTCGTTACATTCTTTTACAGGTTTGTACTTTGCTCTGTACTTTTGCTTTTGGCTAATAAGATGACAGATTTTTAAGTAATTGCACGGTTTCAGTCGTTGGAGACGGTAATATGTCTGCTCGTTTGCGCAAATGGATGTACGTAAGCCTGGCAATCCAGATTACTAGCTCACGAAATTCTACCTTTCATCTAACTGCGCAATGTTGGTTCAATGGAGAGATCTGTAAATTGTATGAAACGCTATGTGCAGTGAAACTTTACGTAAATCGTACGTCCTCGAATTGGTTACTGCGAAAGTTAGAACGTTGGGAGTGCTCCAGCCACAGAAGAGAATGCAAAGTTCATAGACAGACAGTTTTAAAAAATCTATATGTGTGCGTGTGCCTTTGCATACGTTCGTGCCGACTAGTTGTCAGTAGGCACTCTAGGAACTAGACAGATTAACTGATCGAAATGAAACTTCAGAGATTTTTGACCGAATTTGGTTTACCGGTGGCAGCTTTAATATGAGTTTTTTCATTTCATTGCATTTACGAAAAAATGGTTAAAAATAAATTGATTGTAAATTAAATTTCAATCAAAAATTGGTTCAGTTCATGTTTTAAATTTTACCGGAAATGACGAGTTTTTCAGCAATAGGGAGGTATAATTTGAATTACGTTAAAAGCAAAATAAATTTTCGGGTTACTGTGGGATTTGTCAAACTATATACGCCAGTCGATCACGTTTTGCGATTAGTTTTCCACATTGCGCCATTTTAGCAACTGATTCCTCAAATCCACAACCATCTGGTATTTTTTCATAACATCCAGTCTAATAAGATATCATCAGTTATTCCGGCTATGATAAACCGATGTTTGAACCGCGTTCCGCCTAACGTTACTGGAAGGGTACACTCTCCTTTGACTATCGCAGATCCGCCGGTTGCTGTTGGCAAGTTATAACGGACATTAGCATCTATCTGGCCCGGATTTACCATATCAGGACGCACCACCGATTTCGAAGCTCTGGTAGCCAGTGTAAAAATGAATTCATCCTGTGCCAAAACGCCAATAACAGCCACAATTTTGTAATCCGCCCCCGTAGTTGTGTGATTTTAATGGTGCTCTTTGGGAATTTCCTCTCTTCCACCAGCTTACGCCCCTCAAAACTGGTGTAACTTGGTTTTCGGGATAAAAGCTCATTGAATGAGACAAGTGCCTCATATTTTCGCATTTCTTGCCTCTTTCCGTTAGCTTCCCTCGAGCGTTAGTTCCTTGCAATCCCTCATGTAATGCCCGGGTTGTTGGCATCGGAAACATCGAAACGGGGCACACGATCGTTTTCTTTCGTTACCCCGCTTTTCAGCTGCCTGTGATTTTGCGCATCCAGTTTGCGCAATTTTACCAACACCAATACTTCATTCATTGTTTTACCTCTAGAGTTTGTTTTTTAGATGGCCGACCTTGACAAGCTTGACGTGCGAATTTAGTTATTTCTCTCTCCAGGTCTAGCAGGCCTTCTCCACGTTGTTGCCGTTTGTTTTGGAGTTGGTTCTTGCGTAGTTCTCTGACGTGTGAGTGCCCATATCTTAGCTCCAACTCAATTATAACCCGCTCATAGCTACTTTCTGTTGCGGAGACAGTTTGCAAGGCATCTTTGCAAGACAGCTGCTTTACCACGAAGAGCCAAAATGAGTGCATTCAGCTGCATCCCAATAATTGTGCCACATCGAGGCACGTGGAACTGCACTTTAAATGGGAAGCGAATGGGATTTTGTCGTCGAAGGTCGGAGGTTTTAAAATTCCCCTAGAGCTTCCATCAATTGGTTGTGTTGGGAACGTTATATCTAGCTATAGCTAGCCTTCTCCAATAGTTTGCAAGATATGTGTTTTAAGACGGGCCTCCACTTGCTTATTTTTATTTTCAAACTTCGCTTGACTTTTAATCAGAAGTTTCTCTAGCTCTTTGTAACTACTTGTTACAGAGTGAAGAAACCACTAATTCTTCTGAAAAATCCAAACACTTTTAACTTAATTGTCACTTTTCGTTATTCGATTACACATTTCGCCTCTCTCACTCAGGAAGTACTGTTTTTCAAGGAACTTACTCCCGGTTGAGGCGATACCTTGACGAACGGCTTTGGTTTGAACGAAATTCCAAAAATTAGTCGACAACAATGTGAATTGATGTCTGGCCACTTCGAGTACGTGGGTAGCTAGAGAGAAAAGGTTTATTTGAATAGTTTAGTGATTTATTAATTCTGTAAGGTTCGCAGGCCAATATAAAACTATGGACGTGAGCTAAACTCATGGGACAGAACAAGTATCTTTAATAACTCTGAAGTTTTCGTGATACAAAAATATGCTGGAGAGTTAAATGCAGGCAAATTTATAGTAACATCAGGGACCATATCTGGCTGTAAGCCCAGAACTTTTAATCACCTTGACCGCCTCGAGTCACTCAAGCTGCGCATTTAACTTCATAAAACATAGCCATAAAATCATTTCGTCGATCTTTTTCGTTTTGATTCGTTTGGAAAAGTTTTCTGAAACTTGGGTGTAGCGAGAACCGTTTATGCATACTCCTTCCACTTAAACCTGCTTTCCTTTCTGCAGAAGGTTCAAAAGTGCAGTACCATCTAAATACGTCAAAACCGTCTGATTTGCCTACAATTCTTTGGCATGGGGACTCTGCAATGGCCTTTATTTTGTTTTGGTCTGGTTTTAATCCTCTGCTACCAACTACATAGAAGTAAAAATATGCTCTTCTTGATATTAATAGTAAATTAACGGTAAACGCCGTTTTGTCGCTCAATTTTGGATCTAGCGTAGAATCCTTAAGATCTAAGCTCGAAACAAACCTAGTTATATCCACCGACTAACAAGATCGTCGGCCAAAGGTAGCGAATATGCATCTTTTTTTGTTACTGCATATAACTTCCTGGCGCCCGCAGGCATAATTGTACCTTATACCATTTGGCTTTTAACGACAGCAAATTTAGAACTCCACGCGCTGTTGCTCTTTTGAATTACATCAAGTTCCAGCATTCGGTTCAATTCCCGAAATATATCCTGTTAAACACCAAGAGAAACACAATAATATCGTTGTTTAACAGGCACATAGCCCCGACGCCCATTTTGTGAGTAACCAAGTTGGTTTTCCTAGGCCAAATTTTTAGTAGTGCGGCAAGGTATTGATTATATCCTGGAGTTGATTAGCTTGATCGGTAAAATCATGCTGCTTGTGTATAAGTCCTGTTGTAAGGAATGGGTTTGTTGTTACTTCCGTTGTTATATATCCGGTAACCATCAGGGATGTACCACAAGCAGTTTGAATATACGCGTCCAATGGAGAAACCGCAAGATTATTTTTAGTCACGCATTTTGATACCAATAATGACAATAGTAGCATATGGTGGCGAATCAACGGCAGGTTAGTGTTCAAATTTGTTGAAAGGTTCGAATATTTGTTTTCCTAAGGTTAGAAATATTTCACAAATTCTAATTCGGTTTTTCGAAAATAACTGATACAACGAGAAATTCTGGCTTTTTTAAGGAATATTGTTCTAGAGTCTAGCTTGACTATTTATGGTGTTGAACTGGAGTAGATAATTTGGGATATCTTTTCGTTCATTGGTCGGATTTGTACTGGATGAGGATGTCGGAAATGCAGAAACTTAGGTGAACGCATCTCGTACTGCATTGCAAGTAGTGGGGTTTGAGTATATTTGGCTCAAAAACTGGATCAGCAATCAAAGAAATTATGACATTTGCTTCCATAGTTCCCGCAGGTTACAATAGTGTCATTATGAATGATTTTGCTAGTACATTTGGGATTACTGCATGCCTCTCTGCTAAATGCTCCGGAAGTATAGTCCATACTTTTCCATAAATTTTCTGTCGCGTTGGTAGGGTAGGGAAAGTAGCAAATTTATTCTGTCTTGCTAAACAGTTAAATAGTTTTAAAAAGGTCCGCTATGGTCATTACAATATTGATTCGTTAATTTCTTCAGACGAGTTTAGCACAAATTTGGATTTTGAAATACAAAAAAATTGCTTAAAAAATTGTAACCAACATTTCGTTTCAATAATCCAAGACTTCCGCGGCTGGCTTTCCAGAACCTCATTCTGTCAACCGAATTTTTCAGAACATTTTCGATGGTATGGGCTCCTTCCTATCTCATCAATGGCAACTTCGATTTGATGTTGTTTTGGATAGTCTCTAGATGGTTAGCGTAACATTTATCCTTAACTGCTCTCTACAAAAAAAATTCCAATGGAGTAAAATCGCAGCTGCGTGTTGGCCAATTGACATTTCCATTACGGCTGATTACTCGATCCCCGATGACAGTGTGCAAAAGACCATTTGTTGCGTTCGCTGTGTGGCAAGTTGCACCATCCTGTTGAAACCAAATGTTGTGTGTATCCGCCTCTTGAATTCTGGGGAAGAAAAACTCATTCATCATGGCTCGGTAACGCTCCCCATTGACTGTAAAGGCGGCCCCTTGCTCACTTTTGATAAAATGGACCAATCAGCCCCGCCGGTCCAAAATCCACAATTTTGCTTGTTGACGTAGCCTCCGCAAATGCTTATTTTCTTCCAAACGTTCCATATCCCAATTAGCGAATCGAAAACGTTGCGGATGGTTATTTTGCTTCAGCTGCTGCACTAATTTAACTTTGTACGCCTTCATACCGAAGTCTTTATGCAAGACTCTCATCACAGAACTGCGTGAAATGTTCAATTCTAGAGCACGATGGCGAGGATTTTGATGGATTTTCAGATACATTCCGAGCAACAAGTGCAATGTTCTCGGCACGTGCACATGCTTCACAAATTGATCCACAAATTGCCTTGTAGGAATTTTCCGCGTAAATTTCTTCCAGTTTGGGTAGAAGACTCACCACTTTGAAAGTAAATTTTCGCGGCAACATGTGAGTGTTGCCACACCCGAAGTAACCGATAGTTGAAATTGCAAATGCTAGATGGGCCACCCTTTACATGTAATGCTTCATACCAAGAAATTCTTACAATAAGATCGATACACAACAAAACACAATATGCGAGGACAAGTAAATAAGGCAAGCAACATGACAAACGAATAAATTTACACGATACTTGCTTATGGATCCAAGATTAAATTGTATAAATATTTAAATTATTATCACTGATTTTTAGGGTTGTTACCAATTACAAATTCTATAGTCGACATGTTCTAAAAAATTTCAATTTAAAATAACCAAAACCTAAAAATTGAATATACATAATCAGCATGGGCTTGACTGTAGCTTATGTAAATTTACATTACGATAAATTGAATATTCATGGTTCATTACAAAATCAATTATGGTTCTAGATTCCGTTATCAATTTTATATGTTACCGAAGAAAATAAACTGAAGCGTAATGGTCAATATGATAGCACTTGAGAAGGATTCAGGCCCAAATTACGTATGCATACCACACACACACATATATAGATTTAGTATAGAACGAACGGTATATAACCAAATTATAGAAGCATACGTAATTTTTTATTATATCGTTTTATGATTAATGATGATAGCATCGCCCACCCCGGAAAATTTCGCCACCCACATACAATTTTACAAATCTATTTTGGATGTACGCAGATAGCTTGCGAGAAAATTAAAATAATTTGATATAGATCTAACTTCTTAATTTTAAGCAAAACGATATTTAAAATGCAAATGAGCATGAGTTTATCAGCAATAAGAGCTTTTCGTGTTCTTATAACTTTGCAACGTGAAAACAAACAGAAAATTTAATTACATATGCGAGTACAAGTACATATACCATAATAGAAAAGAACTATACGTGTCTTATAAACTTTTCTTTTCTTTTATTCAAAGTGTATAATATAGAAAGCTTTTATGAAAATTAAATGAATGTAAGAAATTGAATTTTCCTACATTTAACACCCCGAAATGTATTTCCTGTATAGAGTAGAACCGATGCTAAATGGAACTTTAATTTATAGTTACGAGTACTATAAAGCTGTGCACTATAGATTTTGATTTGCAAATTTAATTTATTTATTGAATCTGTCATCACTAAGGTAATTATGTAAATTTGCGGGAGCAGACTTTCAGGATTTACTTGTTATCAATAATAATTTTATAATTCCATTACCATCATCTTCGGAAAATATTGATGTATCGCGTTCAAATTCTACTAATTTAATAAATATTTGGGGTATGCACGATCTAGCTAAATTCGATAAGTAATTAATTTTTATAGAGAGTCTCAAAACGGATATACATATTGAAAAAATCTGGCCTCTGCCTAGATTTCTGTGTTTAGGTGAGTATTTGGTTTACCACTGGTGAGCTCCAAATATTCACTGAGAATTAAACCAACAGTTGGTTGGTTTCGTTTATAATTCAATTCTATTTTATTAACTCGATGAACCGGGCTTTTTATACATAAAAATTGCTTACACTTAAAATCAACAGTTGAATTTGCTACAATATACAATATTCCACCCGTGTCGATACTGTGTCATCGACCGCTTGGAATATTGTATTATTGCGCATGTTGACATTGATTCAACATATTCCCGGGGCTTTACTGGTGTCGCACATCTGTTAAACTATGCTTTCGTTGGCTTTATTTTTCCTGTCGTTTTGGCTCGACGATGAGGTTGTTGTCTGGATACCGGAGTTGAATTTCTTTCACTAGTATTGGATTGTAATGGAGGCAGTGCTTCCTTCACTGCATCTTCGATCGGTAGCTTCCATAATTTTGTAATTGGCCTTTTATATGTTGTGTCCTGACATTTTACTGTGGCGACTCGAACCAAGCCAACCTTCCCAGTATGAGTTTCAAGAACCCGTCCCAATTTTCACCGGGTAGCAGGTAGTTGATCATCATTTATTAGTACTAAGTCGTTTACCAACAAGTTAGGCTGGGCCTTTGTCCACTTGGTTCGCTGCTGAAGTTGGTGAATATATTCAGAAGACCATCGTTTCCAGAAATGTTGTATTAATTGTTCAGTCAGGTGCCATCTTGTTTTCAACCCCATAGTTTCGACGTTTGCACATGGTGGCGCCTTCAGTGAATCACCAATTAAGAAATGCCCTGGAGTTATTACTGCTACGTCAGAGACGTCATTTGTTAGTGGTTTTAAAGGTCGAGAGTTAAGACACGCTTCAATTTGAGTTGTTACCGTGCACAGTTCCTCGAACGTTAATGTTGATTCACCAATAACCCTCTTGAGATGAAATTTTATTGACTTTATACCTGCCTCCCAGATACCTCCAAAATGAGGAGTGTGAGGCGGAATGAAGTGCCAATTGGTTCCGTCAATAGCTAACATTGTTGCAATGTCGCTCGGTGATAGTTATTTTTTAATACAGCGTTTGCTCCGACAAAATATGTTCCATTGTCGGAGAAGATATCTGTACACAATCCTTTCCTGGAAACGAAACGCTTGTAACTGCTTACTATTTCAATATGGATCGCCTTAGTTACCATACATACGAATAGAGCTATATATCCTTTGTAAGCCTTGTAGCCCCTTCCTTTTGTTGTTCTCAATTGGATGGGACCGGCATAATCGATTCCTGATATATGCTGCTTGTGGCGAAAACATTTTAGACATTTTTGAATCACGCTTCGCATCGCCCGCTTACCGTCAATAATCCAATATTTGTTCCTTAAATGTGACAAGGTTAATTGAATGCCACCGTGCAAAGTGCTGTGATGAGCATCTTCGACTATTCGCAGCGTTAATATGTTGTGCTTGTCCAAGATTATTGGGCTTCGGCTGGCAGGCGAAAGGTTTGAATTTTGTAGCCGACCATTCACTCTTAGTATTCCATTATTATCTATAAATGGATTCAAAGATAAGAGTCTATTTCTTTTTTCTAAATGCTTAAAGGATTTGAGGCACTGAATTCGGTATGGAAGTCTTGTTCCTGGATGATTTCAGAATTGTAATTTCTGCATCTTCAAGTTCTTTATTCGATGGTATACCTAGCTGGTTGGCTGTGGGCGGTTTGTGGTAAATAAATCTTCCGCAATACGCGACGATGCGTTTTAGTTTGTTGAAGCTTGAATGCCGCTCAATGTCGGTATTTGACAAAATTTTAGAAAAAATTATTGCTAACCGGATGATCGACTTCCTGAATAAATCTAATTTTTTCTATTCTCGTCAGTATGGTTTTCGACAATCTTCTGGTACAGATTTGGCCTTAACAGACATTACTGATTTGATCTATCGTAATTTTGACAGGCAAAACTATATCTGTGGCTTATTTCTTGATCTTCGTAAAGCTTTTGGTTGTATAGATCACAGTTTACTTCTTCAAAAATTACAAATTTATTGCTTCCGTGGCCTATCATACAAACTGTTAGCAAGCTACCTAAGTAATCGAAAGCAGTTTGTGATTCTTAATGATGTAAAAAGCTCCACTTTAGGTGTGAACTGTGGTGTTCCTCAAGGAAGTATCCTTGGCCCTCTATTATTTCTAATAAATAATATGGCCAATTTACCGCTCACGGGCCATGTTAGAATGTTTGCTGACGATACGGCCCTGACCTATGAATCAAGAGATTGTCAGGTAACAATGTCACATATGAGGGATGATATTATTTTACTTTTGGATTTTCTTCACTTAAACAAAATATCAGTTAATTTTAATAAAACGAAATATATAAGACAAATTCAAGTACCTTGGAGTAATATTCGACAAGCATATGACGTGGGAGGACCATATTAATTCTATTTGTATTAAAGTTTGCCCATTTATTTGCTTGGTTAGAAAATTGGCTGATTTTGTTCCAGTACATGTGTTAAAAAAAATTTATTTCTCATTTATTCATACGCTTCTTCTACCTTTGGTTCAGCTGTTAAAGAGAAACTGAATAAATTGCAGATTTTACAAAATAGGTGCTGTAAAGCAATGTATAAACTGCCTCACCTATTTCCTACTGTGGAGCTCTAACGAACTGTTGCTATAGGCGATCTCCCAATTAAAAGCAGTTTTTGAGATGTTTGTGCCGATCTACATGCTTAAGTCTCTACACATCCCATCATTAATTTCGACTATACAATTTGAATTTCTAGATCATGGCTATTCAACCAGAAATTCTAGTCAGTTGAAGTACCTCCAAATTAGAACTGGATTTGGCAGAAAATCATTAACATTTATTTGGCCCAATTATTTATATTAACTTACCTGAACATATTAAGAGCGAGGTATGTGTCTTAGATTTCTCGCAAATTCTGAGGCTTATATTTCGTTTCAGATTTTGACATTTGACGTTAACCTGCCTACTGTGTGCGGAAAATATTTGCTCAAACATTTTTTTGTCAAAATGGCTAAAATAAAACACATTTACAAAATAATTCAATTCTGTTTAAAAGTTGTTGCAGTCCCATTAACAATTTAATAAGAGTTAAAAAAAATAGAAATTCAAAATTATGGCCCTACGTTTTAATTATTGCCGAACAGAGTTTTGGCATTTGATTTATTAGTTTATCTAGAGTTTCGGTTTCAATATTATTCGAAGTTGGACAAGTTTTTCTCATGCCACGATCAAGGTGATTCCACAATAACTCGATCGGATTAAGGTCCGGAGAATGTGGTGGCCATTTCATTAAGTTAAATTTTCTTCACATGTGCTGTTCATCTAAAACGCTCGTACTTAGTTTGGAAGTTTGTTTGGGATCATTATCATCATGTTGGGAAATGAACCCACGACCGATGAGTCGTATGTCGGATGGAATTGCATCATTTTGCCGAATTTCGTTATATTGAAATTTGTCCATTTTTCCATTAATTTGAATCAAATCACCAACATTATTGCCATCAAAACACCCTCACACCGTCTTCGTATGTATGTTTCTCGGTAGGACCCAAACACAACAAATATTGATTCATCAGACCAAAGTGTCTTGTTCCAGTCCCGAATTGACCATTTTATATGTTGCCTGGCCCATTGTAAACGTTTTTGCTTATTTATTTTTCTAAGCATTGGTTTTCTGACCGCCACGCACCCTCGAAGGCCGGCTTGTTTCAATCGATCTCTTACGGTGGTTTTACTAATTGGTTTTGGAAGAGATTTGTTTACACTAGCAAGTATTTCAGCGGCTGTAAGACGTCTATTCCGTTTGCTTAGTGTTTGAGTATAACTGTCATGCTTTTTTGTTGTGGATGTAGGC
Organism: Nephrotoma guestfalica; assembly: GCA_963691935.1. Classification (NCBI taxonomy): domain Eukaryota; kingdom Metazoa; phylum Arthropoda; class Insecta; order Diptera; family Tipulidae; genus Nephrotoma; species Nephrotoma guestfalica. The sequence goes on from OY829913.1 coordinate 268,724,436, forward strand.
TGCCCTGTTTGATGCTTAGACTTCACACTTCCAGTGATACGGAACCGGCGTATAGTATATAACACAGTTGTTTGTAGAATTTCAAGTTTATTCGAAATTTCTCTATTTACATATTCTTCTTTAGATAATGTAACAATTGCTCTTGAGCTAGCAGAACCCATACAGCAGAACATTACAAGAGATCCACCTCTTCCAATTCAAACGATGGGTTCTTCTAGCTTTAGAAAAAGTTAGCAGAACCCATATCAAAAAAGAATTTAAAAACAATTGGAAAATTAAAGGTTAATTTTAGGCTAATCAGAGCTAGCAGAACCCAAATCGAAAATCTGACCAAAACCGAAATTAGAACCCAAAACAAGATCAATTGCCAAACAAATAATTTTAGGCTCATTATGGTCTTGTCAAATGTCCCATTAAAAAATTTTGGGCTCTACTCCTTTTTGATCATATGTCAGGTCATTTAATCTAAAGCTAGCAGAACCCAAATCGAAAATCTCACCAAAACCGAAATTAGAACCCAAAACAAGATCAATTGCCAAACAAATAATTTTAGGCTCATTATGGTCTTGTCAAATGTCCCATTAAAAAATTTTGGGCTCTACTCCTTTTTGACCATATGTCAGGTCATTTAATCTAAAGCTAACAGAACCCAAATCGAAAATCTCACCAAAACCGAAATTAGAACCCAAAACAAGATCAATTGCCAAACAAATAATTTTAGGCTCATTATGGTCTTGTCAAATGTCCCATTAAAAAATTTTGGGCTCTACTCCTTTTTGATCATATGTCAGGTCATTTAATCTAAAGCTAGCAGAACCCAAATCGAAAATCTCACCAAAACCGAAATTAGAACCCAAAACAAGATCAATTTCCAAACAAATAATTTTAGGCTCATTATGGTCTAGTCAAATGTCCCATTAAAAAATTTTGGGCTCTACTCCTTTTTGACCAAATGTCAGGTCATTTAATCTAAAGCTAGCAGAACCCAAATCGAAAATCTGACCAAAACCGAAATTAGAACCCAAAACAAGATCAATTGCCAAACAAATAATTTTAGGCTCATTATGGTCTAGTCAAATGTCCCATTAAAAAATTTTGGGCTCTACTCCTTTTTGATCATATGTCAGGTCATTTAATCTAAAGCTAGCAGAACCCAAATCGAAAATCTCACCAAAACCGAAATTAGAACCCAAAACAAGATCAATTGCCAAACAAATAATTTTAGGCTCATTATGGTCTTGTCAAATGTCCCATTAAAAAATTTTGGGCTCTACTCCTTTTTGACCATATGTCAGGTCATTTAATCTAAAGCTAACAGAACCCAAATCGAAAATCTCACCAAAACCGAAATTAGAACCCAAAACAAGATCAATTGCCAAACAAATAATTTTAGGCTCATTATGGTCTTGTGAAATGTCCCATTAAAAAATTTTGGGCTCTACTCCTTTTTGATCATATGTCAGGTCATTTAATCTAAAGCTAGCAGAACCCAAATCGAAAATCTCACCAAAACCGAAATTAGAACCCAAAACAAGATCAATTGCCAAACAAATAATTTTAGGCTCATTATGGTCTAGTCAAATGTCCCATTAAAAATTTTGGGCTCTACTCCTTTTTGACCAAATATCAGGTCATTTAATCTAAAGCTAGCAGAACCCAAATCGAAAATCTGACCAAAACCGAAATTAGAACCCAAAACAAGATCAATTGCCAAACAAATAATTTTAGGCTCATTATGGTCTTGTCAAATGTCCCATTAAAAAATTTTGGGCTCTACTCCTTTTTGACCATATGTCAGGTCATTTAATCTAAAGCTAACAGAACCCAAATCGAAAATCTCACCAAAACCGAAATTAGAACCCAAAACAAGATCAATTGCCAAACAAATAATTTTAGGCTCATTATGGTCTTGTGAAATGTCCCATTAAAAAATTTTGGGCTCTACTCCTTTTTGATCATATGTCAGGTCATTTAATCTAAAGCTAGCAGAACCCAAATCGAAAATCTCACCAAAACCGAAATTAGAACCCAAAACAAGATCAATTAACATACAAATAATTTTAGGCTCATTAGGCCTAATCAGATGGCCTGTTACCATTAAATAATGGTATTATTTAATGGTAACAGCGCACTCGTCTGCTGGTCTTGCACATCATCACTAATTCCCAGGAGAACTCTGGCTTCGTGTGACACTACCACTAATCTTTTTAGCTGATTATCGGCCTCTCGCAGCGTAATATTGTAATCTATTATAGGGACCACCCGATATCCGTTAGTTTATACCAGCTTTGTTTCATCTCACCAATTGTATTGTCGAAAACCTCGGAATTATGGCTTCGGCCGATTCGACCTAGGATATGAAATAGTTTGGTGTAGAAAACTGGTTTCAGCTCATCTATGGTTAAACCACCCCATATCCAGGTTCTCAGCAATTTTCGAACCTCCTCCAACTTCTTGAAAGAAGTTATTGTCTCTTGGAATTGACATTCTGGAGGTGATGTGCAACTAGCAGGGCACTCAAAAGGTAGTATTTTCGCTCGTTTAAAGGCTTCCTCAAGGGCGATTATCGCTTACTGACGATCCTCCGTGTGAATTCCTCTTAATTCACATCATTATTAAAAAAAATTCTAACCTAAACAGACCTAATCTAAACTAAAAAATTAATTTTAAAACTAAATAAAACAAAAACAACCACGGCTTCTTCACTTACTCGTGAAACAAAAATCTAACTAATTTAGATGCGAAAAGGAATTGGATTTAAATTGAATTTAGATGAACCTGTTCCTTTGTTCCCCACCTTGCAGCAGTTGTCTTAACCAAAAACACAAGGTGATCCTTGCTGCTATGGTGAACTTGGGAACAGATAACACTAATGGTACCCAATAGGCCATTGCAAACTACTTGCCCTCGTATCAGCAGTTGGCAGTCTTACTGTGACTTCAGAGGAGCTCACCTACGTGGGTGACAAAAACGTTACCATGTTAGTCAACTGATGTTAATGAGACCTTTACGGGTCACTAACAACACCTGCTATTTCTGTCTATTGGGGATAATAACAAGCCGGTTATCACCAAGGATTTCTTAATTTATGTCCGAAGCCCTCATCAATATCCGTTCACTGATAGAAATCCGGTTTGGACAGCTAAACACATTATACCCTGAACGCGCTTACAACTAACAATGAAAGGATTGGCAACCCCATCCCGGAGGATGAAAAATGTTAATGAAACAACAAAGTGGAACTTACGCACCTAACTATACACGACTTAGAAATCCATATTTTAAAACAAATAAAGTTAGCCTGCGGCTCGTGGTAATTTCTTACCGATAGCCTTAAGCATTTAACTGAGGAAAATAAAATGAGGTTGACAGTTCGGCTTTACATACCAAGAGACGGAATGGTACGCTTGATAACCTGGGAATGAGCAGCTCGTTATACCCCTGAAAATTTCTCCGGCCGAGAAAGAAATTATTATTACATCAGGGAAATCATAAGGGAAACGTGTCGTTCTCCCTTGCTGGCAGAATAAACCAAAACTGTTGGTTGTACACGGTACCGAAAACCGTACAATCCAATGAGTGAATTAATAAATAATCTGTAATTAAACATAGTTAAAATGGCTCATCTAGTCCCAGATGAACTAACAAGACGAGAATCCAGAACTGGAACTCGACAATTACTAAAGTTTTCCCATGTGTGTATGACCCAACAATGCATCTGGTCAGGTATGCCACTAAGGCATGACCACAGCCACACTCACGCCGAAAAAGTGTTTCCAGTTTTACATATTCAACTAGAGATTAATTAATTTGAAAATTAGTTGTATAGAACGCCACTTGAAACAGTTTAACCTCTGCTTATGCTGAAGGCCAAACTGGTTCATAAAATTTTTACCATAGCTCGTATTTACACCCCGTGCGGCTTGGGTACCCGCAGCTCAGTCAAGTAGGGGTACATTGGTCGTGGGTGATGGGGTGCACGAGCAGTGGCCTAGATTACTGCACGTAAAAGAAAAAAAAGATGAGACGGCCTAGACTATGCCGTCAAAACAAGTAGTCTAAATTAAGTGAATTGGGCATCGGACCCAAATTGCCGAGATTAATGCCTCACATGGCAACATCATTACCCTAAGTTAAACATGATTAAATAAATAAAAAAAGGTGATTATTAATATTTTGGCCTAGGGCCTTCTTAATTAGTAAGTAGTTTTAGAATTGGTAAAGCGTTACCAGCAGAAGGAAACCCGCGTGCTAATGCACTTGCGCGATTTCCGCCCCTAATGGAGCAGCTGGTAGACGATTTACCAATTGGTCCTCGGTTAGGTTAGTATATATTTTTGTTTAAGCATACTCACCTATTTTTACTCTGGGGCCCAGTTAATAATTAAAAACAAACTAAAACTTCGTCAAATGTCTTGGAATTTCAGAGTAGCTTATTTCCCTCTGTACGCTAACAACATCTGTCCCGCTGTGTAGAATTGTAGTGGAGTGACTTCACTTGACCCCTTCGGTGCCTATTAAATACTTAACAAAAAAAATTAACAAATTTTCTCATATACTTGTAAGCTATAAATATGTATTTGCTAATTATTTCCCTAAATGTTGCTCTTATGTAAAAAAATAAAAATTAGAGTACAGTTAGGCGAATACGAATAAAATCGTGTAACACAATCGAAACATTCATTTGAAAGTGAGGCTTTAATGTATTTGATATGCTCAATGTAAAAATAAAAATGTGTTTTAAAAAATTGTAAGATATAAGTATAATGTAGAAAAATGGTAAATAATTGGTTCCATATACTAAAGGGCAAAATGCTAAATGGTCGGTCCATATGAATAACAAGCAATAACTGCAGCAGTTGTTGCACGAAACTTCAATAAACAATTTTGTTCTACAGAACACTGGTGTGTACTTTAATAGAAAAATGGCAAATGGTCGGTCCCTGGGTTCGGTCATATGGATTGTGTGTTGTTTGTCATTTGGGACTATACATACTAAAAGTAAATTTCAAAGCAATTTAATAACATATGCCGTTTGCAAATATATATCGCACATGCAAAAATATATTGATATCGATAGCAAACAATTGTTGCCAGTATTCCGCCCAAATGTTTACTATTTGTATATTTGCACACATGTATAGTTGTTGTTACTTGGTAGAAATTTGACTTCGGTCCCTTTCGAGATAACATCGGGTTACGCTGCATATTCAATAAGTCATACAAAATTCTTGGATACGCAGATGATATCGTAATTCTTCGCCAGATACCTAATAATATCAAGGAAAATTTAAAACCGAACGTATCCTCCACGCGAAACGACTCTACGTGCAGCCAATCTCGCAATTTACAAAACACTTAAAAGATCTGCTAATAAATTTGGAAGCGAAATATTATCTACCTTTGAAAGGAATAAATATCATTCAAACGTATAATTACATTATTGGATTCATTAAATCCAACCGAGTTAGATAGCCACGTTGAACGATTCCCACCACAACGAATGATGAGAAACGTGTGCCATCAAAACCAGTCGGCGTATGTCACAGAAAAAGACCTAGACTACGCTAGAGCGGCGACGTCGATCAAGACAACCGATGCAGACCAGGTAGATAGAGAGTTACTCCTCTCTCGATGATTTTCATTTTCAGTGAATGTTTTTTCGATGGTTTACCTGTTTCAATAAACTGCCGCTTTCGATGATTAGCCTTTTAGTAAATTGTTGCGGAATCGAAGTTTTTGATAGGAAACGAATGCACACCGATTATTGTCCCCTTGGGTTATTAAATTATTAAAGAAAGATGGTTTGAAGGCATGAAGTCATCTTGAACTAAAACTTGCAATATCTCAACAACGATTAGAAATAGGATTCCTAATGCCATTTAAGTTTTTCTACAGTAAAATAATGAAACATACCTTTGGTAAGAAAACAGTTATTTGACATTTTTTTCAGAGTTTTATATTCAAATTTTATTTGACCGACGTAAAATGGTTCTTTACGTTCTAAATACCCAAATTCTGTGAAAAAGGATGTTCGTATATGGTACTTGCTTAGATTTAAATTAGGAAAATGTGACCATAAATGGGTTGCTGTGGTTTTCTACTTTTGGAATAAATAAATTATTATATTTTTATTGGTTGTGTGGGATTCAAAACTATAAGAAATTGGAACTACTGTTGTGTGTGTAACCATCATAGCTATATACATTTTGTAAATTAATCAAATTACAAAAATCGATATACTCACTCGTCTTATAATCACAATAATATTAATTTTTTATTTAAATATTTATTTTACGCAAATTTTTATTTCTAAATAAATTTTCCGACTGTAGTTGTGTTTTAATGAAGAGCAAAACTAACAAATTCATCGACAGACAGCTTCGTTACTGAAACATTCTAATTTCTATTTATACATTTTCCAACAATAATAATTTATAACGGCCCAATTTAATTATTCTACGATCTCATTATTTGTATACGAGCCGTGATGTGTTGAAAATTAATTCCTAATGCACCGTACCAAAATTATATTTCTCACATTAAGATTATCGAATGTCTAATAAATACGCGAAAATGTGTGTAACTCATATGGTGGAAGTGGGAAGGAAAATTAAACACATCCCACCCACCATTCATAAAACACTCGGTTCTCTTAATTACGAAATAATAGTATTCGACAGATATTCTCATTTTATTCACTAACTAATTAAAATTTATAATTTATTTTTAATTTGAAAAACGTTGTGTTCACAAAATTAACGATTCCATTTCATTAATTTGTTTTACTCTTAAGAAATGAAAGAGAGAAAAGTATAAAGGTAATTAAGAAAATCAATATCGGATGTCGTAGACAATAGTACTGAATTGTAAAGAAATGTTAGTGCAATGTATATTAAGACAGAATGCAGCACGGGTATTGTTCCTCTTGTAATATTAGAACACATTGAATAATAATTTTTTGGACATCTGGTTCTGATAAATCGTTAAGATCTGAAAACGTAAACCTTTTATCATGATCGCTTAATCACCGGAGATAAACTTAATAAAGTAACGAAAATGATCACAATTATAACCGCCTCTTGGAGTGCAGAATTCTGCTGGCATGGAGCTACGCAATGAGCAGATGGTTCTAAACAAAAAAAAATTCTTTGATTTTATACAAAAAGTGGTATGAAATCATCAAAAGTTTTCAGTGATTTTCAGTCATATTGTTGTGCGGAGCGGTTTGTGGATAGAACTGATTAGATTGAAAGTTCACAATACACAACTTGAATTTAAACACTTAAAATAATTTTTAATTCTTAATAACCTAATAACGTCCATAAGAACTGTTTATGACTATATCTTAAAACTAAAATGCTCGTCTTATACACTAAAATTTAAAGGAAATGAAAATGTTATACAAGCACTACGAAAAACAATGTACATTTTCCGAGGTTACAAGGTTGCATTTTCATATTTTGAACGCAATTGTGTTTATTTTATGAAAATTTAATGACCTTACTGAACAATGCAGAAAACAAATAAATGTCAGTGGAGCTGACACAAAAGACAGACCAATTGAACTCACCCGCTTTTTGCCCATTGCAGACAGTATTTATGAAACACTCCTCAATAGAGAAAAGCAATTATTCGACAAATTAATAAAACTCCGACTAACAAATGAAGCATTCACGCGACTTTATCACAGAGAGATCACAGCAAAGCCGAAAGTGTCACCGAAATTATAAAAGAGACAGAAGAAACTGAGCATATGGCCAACTCGATATTATAGGCATACCAACAACACAGCAAAATGAATCATTAACACTCGCCCTACCAACGATCGAAAGTCAACAATTATATTCAAGATCATATCAAATTGGGACTACTTGAGACATTTGTCATACTATCATAAACACAGGGAGAAAAGAGCAAATATATCACCCACCGCCGTATACCTGGAGCCATTTTAGCAGTCCTGCTATACCATAGCAACGAATAAGTTACTACGAAACGCCAAATTTTAACCAACATCAACACACTCAAACTTACAATTTTCAAACAAATTTCAAACAACATTATTTCACAACACAACCGCGAAACTACAAGTACGAGACAGAAAGACACATATAACGGGTGTTTTTTTAGGAGGTTTGTTTTTCCGATAGATGTCGTTTTATTTTATGACAGTTGTTTTGACAGCTCAAAGTGGCATTTCTACTCAGTATTGTTTGGCAAATCATTATGAATAGGTTAACTCCAGAACAACGTTTTCAAATCGTGGAAATTTATTTTCAAAATCAGTGTTCAATTAAAAATGTTTATAGAGCACTTCGTGAATTTTATGGTGCACATAATCGTCCGTCAGAGACCACCATAAAGAACGTAATTACCAAATTTCGGTCTACATTCACTCTTTTGGATGCCAAGCCACCGACAAGAATGAGAAGAGTTCGTACAGAAGAAAATATTGCTGTCGTTGAGGCCAGTGTCGAAGAAAACGACAATTTATCGATTCGTCGTCGTGCTCAGCAAATTGGACTTTGTCCATCGACTTTATGGAAAATTTTACGTAAAGATTTGGGTTTGGTGCCATACAAAATTCAATTGGTGCAAGAATTAAAGCCACACGACCATCGTTTGCGCCGTGAATTCAGTGATTGGTCGTTAAATCAATTGAACGAAGATCCATTTTTTTACCGTAAAATTCTCTTCAGTGATGAGGCGCATTTTTGGTTAAATGGATACGTCAACAAACAAAATTGTCGCATTTGGAGCAAAGATAATCCACACGCCGTTCTAGAATTACCAATGCATCCTGATAAATGTACTGTTTGGTGCGGTCTATGGGCTGGTGGGATCATCGGTCCATATTTCTTTAAAAATGAGGAAGGACGACGCGTTACCGTGAATGGAAATCGATACAGAACCATGTTAAATGAGTTTTTGTTGTCAAATCTTGAAGATATGGATATGAATGAAATGTGGTTTCAACAAGATGGTGCCACTTGCCATACAGCACGTGAAACAATCGACTTATTGAAAGAAACTTTCAACGACAACATTATTTCGAGAAATGGTCCGGTGAATTGGCCTCCGCGTTCGTGCGATTTGACGCCACTCGATTACTTTTTGTGGGGATACGTGAAGTCATTGGTTTATGTGGATAAACCTCAATCGATTGACGCTTTGGAAACCAATATTCAACGTGTCATTGCTGACATACGCCCTCAAATGCTTGAAAAAGTGCTGGAAAATTGGACCTCCAGAATGACATTTGTGAAAAATAGTCGTGGTAGCCATATGCCAGAAATTGTGTTTAAATGTTAAATGCCAAAAAATTATCTACCAAATAAAAAAAAATTTTGGTCATTTCATAATTTTATATGTGTTTTATTCAAAAAAAAAATCGGCAACCTCTTAAAAAAACACCCTTTACAAATCCACAGAAACCCAAATTGTTCCAGAAACAAGGAATAGATTTTCAATCAGCAAAAAAATCAATTTTGACACACAAATCAGTAATAACAACGAACCACCAGTTCAAACAATTAAACAACATAAACACAAATCAAGTAATTCCAGACATTCTTAAAAGTAATTTATCTCAAATCAAATCATCACAACATTACAGTGACAATGAGGATCAACATTTACAAACGAGAACTAAATCATTGAAAACCAGCAATTTATTAAAATAAACAGAAATTCAAAGCAACGACATAAATCGATCAAATTCAGAAGATCATTCATCATATATGGTTAAGAAGCCAACGCATCCATTTATTCATCAATCAACGAAACCAAACTAAATCGTTCAATTATTCCAAGACTCCCTTTTGGTACTCCTGCTGCTATCCTTTATAGTTGGGAGTATTCATTCTCATACTTTACTCGGATGTGCCTCTCTGGTATGTATGATTTTAAAATTTGACAAAATTGCTCCAGAAGATCTCGATGAAGTTGAATTCTAACCCCTGGTGACGTACTTTGTCGAATGCTTGCGCTACATCAAGGAATATGGCTGAGAATATTTGTTTGCTTTCTAGCGATTTCTCGATTAATTCGATGTACTGGTTCTATCGTAGAATGTTAGGAGGGATAAGATTCCTTTCTTCGGTAATTGGTTTTAGTCTTTTAAGAAGAACCTTTTCAAATAGTTTCGATAATGTTGGTAGCAGAGAAATTGGTCTATATGAAGCTTTATCATTCGGAGGTTTGTTCGGCTCAAGTATCATAATTACTTCTGCAACTTTCTATTGTCTTGGTACATGTCATAATCGAAATGCTGCATTAATTCCTCAACGCTTTCTCCGGTAACACTTTTATTATCCGACCCGTTATAAGATCATATCCTGGAGCCTTATACACATTCAGATTATTCTTGATTTCCCATTTTAGTTCTTTCAATGTTACGGGTGTAATTTTCATTTCATCCTGTTTATTTATTGGGGTGATATTTTCCTCTTCTGTTTGTTTGGGGTAAGGTTGGAATGTTTCTTCAAGGTGATTTGCGAACAAATCTGCTTTTTATTTAGCATTTCGAGCCCAATTTTCCCCAATAGGAGGAACCTGAAATTTGGATCTTTTGAGATTCTTAGTTACTTTCCATAATGAATAATCAGTATATTTTTGCCCAGTTAGAGTACTGAGGTATTTATTAACTGACTGATTTTTAATGTCTTGTATTAGGTATTTTAATTTGTCAAATGGTATAGCTAGCACTGCGCTTCATTTCCTTACTATTATTAGGAATGCTTTCTCACGCAGCACTTTGGACATTATGGATGAGCTTATCTAGTTCGTCTTCTATTTGGGCTGGTCCCTATATTCGGTTCTGCAGACTAATTTTTTCTGTTAAATGGGTTTGGAAGGGATCCCAATTGGTTCTGGAGCTCGTTAATTTCGGGTTGCTCTCTTTCATAATCATTGTTCGGCTAAGTATCATAATAACTGGTGACTGATCTGACGATTTCACTATTCTCATAAAGAAGTCTATAAGATATGGAGTCTTATTGATATCCGTAGGCCAATTCTTTTCCTTTAGCAGTCGTTAACCGTGATCCCTACTAGATATTTAATCCATTTGTTTGAGATTGTATCTTGGAGGGCAGCATATTGCTGAGATACTACAAGTTTTAATATTGTTTAATTGAATTTTGGTTTTTGTGACTTGCATGGAGAGCTTCTCGACTTTAGATTCTTCGTTATGTTTTATATGATCTTTTATGAGAATAGCTGATCCACCTCCAGCTTTATTCTCTGGATGTAATGCATGGTAGCAACTATACCCTTTTAGTTTACAGAATGAAGTTTTGGTGAAATGGGTTACTCTTTTATTGAAACAGTTTGTGATTTCACTTCTTCCAGTGTGTTCCGCAGACTCATAAGTTTTTGAGATACGTTTTTTGTTGAGGTTCACTAGCTTTCTCTGTGTGTTCTGTAAAACGAGATCCACTTTTAACTGTTTCTGCTCTGTTTACTGAATTATTTGTGCATAAGTAACGTTCTCATTTACTCGCCCTCATTGTCTGTTGGGATTAGGAGTTGACGATTTAGGCTCCGTGTTTTTTTTTTGTAGATTGTACATATCTTGATGTGTCTGGTTTCTCGTGATTTATCTCTCATTTTCTGCAGTTCTACTGCTACTTCAAATCCTCTGTAGTTGACTGGATGCTGGCCTTTACGTTGGAGTCCCCTTCTCATGACTTCTACATTTCCTTCCCTATTTTCTCGTCTCTCTTTTCTGATGATGTTGACTGCATCGATTATTTTCAGACCTTTGTTTTGCAGGTCCTCAATAATTTCATCTTTTGAACAAGTTGGATATACCACTGGTGACCAACATAAATTAATTTGCTAGCTAGAGCTTTATAATCTTCAGGCTCTGTTGTGTTTATTTTCCAAATATTATTACTGAGCGATATTACTTGTAGTCATTTCGTACTACTTCTTTCATCAGTTTCTGAATACTAAAGTGATTTGTTATTCCTAGAATATTGATCGGGTGTGGAACCTGTTTCTTCTTTTCTCGCTCATGCACTTTTGGTGCAGTAATTGCATTGGCAGTTTTGGCTCAACTTCTGGGATGATTCAGCTTTCCACCTGCGTGGGATGGTTTCTTTTCTTGGTTTCTTATTTGCTCTCTTGGATTTCGGTAGTCTCTAATTGGTTTCCCTTTCAAGCTCATCTTCATCCGTGTGATATTCGTCAATATCTGTGAGTACTTGAAATTGGTTGTTCAATAATGCTGAGTTCCCTGCGTTGTTATTTTTATTTACTGTTTCCTTTAGCATAAGGTTTTCTTTATTTAGCACGGCAACTTTATTGTTCAGCTGCGCGATTAATTTCTCCATTGGTTCAATTTTATTTATTAACTCCGCGTTGTTTGTTTTCACTATTCGTGCACTGGGCGTGGCTTCAGAAGTTGGCTCGAAGTTTTTATGCTCGATAGAAGAGATATTTTCCTTCTCATTGTTACGTTCACACAGTGCGGTGCTCTCTGGCGGTGTAGTTATTGGTGGTGTTCTATGAAAAGCCGTACTTTTCGGAGGATTTCGTATTATGGTCAGGTTAAATTGCATTAAAATTTTCCGTGCAAAACGATCCTACTGAATGTTAAACCTGCGAATTTGAATCGATTTGTTTTACTAAATGACGTCGAAAAGCGTAAATATTTTGAAACGATTGCGAACAAATTCAGCATTTAAACATGATTACGCGTTTTCTAATTTAGTTAGCAAAAGCGATAATTGTTTTGATTTCAGTGTCTCGTGCAGTGTGTTCATACATCTGTTTGCAAGGCTCAGGATATTTTAAGTTAAATACGTAAAAAATTTGTATACTATCGTGCTCTATATTATTGGTTATCCAAATAGTCAACGATAACCTCGCATAAATCGTTTCTCGATTTGTAGATCAAAGGTTTCTTCAGTTGCGCCATTTCCCATATACTTTTACCCTCAAACGAGGTTTTCAAAATTTGTTCCAAATTCTATCAAATAAAAATTTATTATTTGTTTAAAAATTTTCCTTTTGCGACTGCTGTGCGTGGGAAGTCGTAGCTTCTGGAAAACATGGCGAAAGAGCTGGCGTTGAAATTGTGGAAATAGAATTTGGCTGAGATTTGATCCAATTTAGCACACTAGAATGCGCGTAAGTGGATATCCCTGTAAGTTACAATCCCGAAAATCATAGGACAACCAAATGTTGTTATACAAATAACTTACTTGCTTCTCTATTTGTAAACTCAGGCATTTCCATTGCATGGAAAACCTCGTCCAACTACACTTTGCCTTGCCTCCTGGAATATTCGTGGAATTAATATGTGTTCAGCAGTATGTGCAACACACCTGATACCTTGCTACACCTGATACCTTGCTAATGATCCAAAAACTAAACGAAGAGGTGTTGGTTTAGTTGTAAATATTCAACTAAATATTAAGTCTAAGCGAATTAAACATTTTTTTTGTTGCATATTTACTATGTATGGAAGTATTATGGGTTTTTTACCACCGCAAACGTCTCAATGGAACCGACTCCGAGCATCTAGAATTTTCGCAAAATGAACAAAGTCTATTGATTTTATTTGGTGATTTCAAAGTCCATCTTGGCTCGGAAGATGGCTCAAATTCTGAAATTGTGGGGTCGAAACTCTTCCACAAAACATCGAATGATAATGGGGTTTCATTAGCACTATTGGCTAGCATAGCGCAATTATATATACAAACAACTTCTGGGCGCAGACGGACCATCACAACATGGGCTGACGGCTATAACTTTTCCCAGTCAGACCACATTGTAACTCGCAAAAGAAACAGATTAATATACAATGCGCAAAAAGAAATGGTGTGAATATGATGCAGTCTACGAATGTAAGATCTGTACGAAAAATTGTAATTTCGCCATCAACCTACAATACCAAAAAGTTAAATATTTACTTATTGAGAGATCAAGCAACAATTAAACTTTACCAGGTAACACTAATATCTACATACGAGGAAGTTTTAAAATCGTGTAGGGCATCAAATAAATGGAAGACTATCGCCGATGCAATTAAAATTACCTCGCAAGAATCTTTCGTTACAAAATCTCCTTTAACGCCTAAACGTAGACGAGCATTGGCTTGCTTCAAAAGTGCAAAATGTTACAAGGACGCCCATCCGAATGATAACCGTACTCGAGATCTACTGAGAGTGCACTCGAATGCCAACAGTTCTTCAATAGTATAAGCCAATACCAACCATCAGAACGGCTCAGTAAAACTTACTCGTTTTTAAAAAAATATAAAAGAGGCATTACCCAAAACAATCGGTACATACCCATTTCATCTTGGGCCCAAGAAATAAAGAAATCTGAAGGTGAACATCCAACATTAATAGAGGAAATTGATCATTTCCCATTGGACGTGCCTCCGTCGACAGAAGATATACGAGCCATTATAAGAAATATCCGCTCAGGAACGGCTCCTGGTAGCGACGGAATATTCATCGAAATGCTAAAACACGCAATACATCAAGGACTTCAAGAAATAATACAGGAAGCTTGGATAAACAATAACCCGCCAGATGACTGGCTTGAAACTGTTAAAGTTCCAATTCCGAAAGTCAAAGCCCCAAAGAATGTAAATGATTATAAAAGAATCACACTATGTAATGTCGAATATAAGGTGTATGCTAAATGTTTACTGGAGGAGGGATGGAGAATCGGAAATTCGGTCACGATCTTGTCAACTGATCTTCAAAAACCGTTTGATACGAGAGAGTATATACCTAACTATTTGATAAATCGCATAATAAAGGCGTGCTTTTGGGAACGGACTGCCCTAAAGTGGTTTAATGTGTGCACCGGCAAAATTAACAAGAATAACAGAGTAAAATAAGGATGTCAAATATATGCACGCATCTTCAATTTTATATTAAATAAAGTGATATTAACACTGGTAGACCAATTTCCTAAACTGAAGTTGGAGCAACGTGACGCATTGCAGATATCGCTGATCCTGGCTTCCGCTGATGATATCGTCATAATTAGCCGAGATGTTGTAGTATAAGAGATCCCGATTGTTCCTCTAATCCACCTTCATCAATAGTTCTTGCAGGGATTACTTCCACTAGAGTCGACACCATGCGTTACTTAGGAATCTATTTGACAGCGAAATTAAACCGGCCCCTAGCTATTAAAACGCGGTGTCATCAAGCACTTGAGCTTGCACGTCAGATGCAAGGCTTCATACGACAAAATAAAGAACCATTTAATACAGTTCTAACTATGTACAACACCACAATTGTAACAATACTAACAAATGGTTTAAAAACAGCAGTTCCTACCGCCGCGAATAGACGCCGTTTGAGAAAATACGAACTGACTTCATTACGAAAACCATTGGAATTTAGTATCCAAAAGCCGAAAGTAAAGAGGGTGAAGGGGTTAGTAAATGGCAAAACAACAATCACTAAAAAAGTTAAGATTCATCGGATTAGCTATTGCGGACAAATTTATCGCCGTAGGCCGAATCATATACTAAGTGCGGCAACGACTTATATTGCAGGCCCGAAAAAGTTAGATAGTTTAAAAAGTTAAAAGTTAAATCACCGACACATGTCAATTTAATTTTTTATTATTTATTAGCATTACAAATATGGTTAGGGTTATTGATCCAATCTTTTTAACTATTCGGAATTAACTACTCGATAGATATGCTGTTTTGATTAAAAATTAGATTCAAATTTCAGAAGCAGTCAAAAACTTTTAATGGATAATTTTATAGTATAGAGACCTCTGTTTTTCCAGTGGCCCGGCTCCATTTTTAGTTAGGCGTTGTAGTAAGAATTTTTTTAATTATTAGTATTGCATCCAGTGGGTGGTATTTTCAGATGACCGGTACTTTTTCAGTTACATTATTAATAATTATTTCGTTGTTAGGATTGTGTCGTCATTTTGTTACTAACTGTCGACTACTTAGGTGTCTGTAATCGGGTCGAGTCTCTCATTACTAAATTAACCTTTCCTATCCCTCGATTTTGTTATGTGTAATAAAGGTGTACGGTGGGACCCGGCATATCCGGAATTACTTGTTTAATGACTTGGCTGTACATCTCAATCAATCAATTTCACGTGCATCTGGAAATTGCGTGAAATTTAATTCTAAATTAACGATTTCTGGCAATCCTGCAACTTACAACAGAATTTAAAAAAATTATTAATCTAAAATTCATTAGTATTGAACCCTTGGATTTGAATTCGCAAAGATCTTTCAAAAAATTGCAAAAAATATGTGAGGCATGAGGCATCCCAAAGGCAATGCCAGATTAACTGGTTATTTCAAATAAATTTAGCTTATTTCACAAAAATTTCAAATGTTTTATTAATTTTGGTCACCAAAGAATATTCGTTTTATTACCAAGCATAATTGGTAGGCCATCTCTCAACAAATGATGGTCAAATTCGGTGTGCAAAGCCGAACTTGACAGGATTTTGGGATTCGGGAAAAAATTCTCAAATCAGGTATTCAGAATTGGGTGGCGATTTAAAAATGAATTTTAGAGAAGTTCTGGATTATCCAGTTCCTCCACTCATCATAGCCGAACCGAACTTGGCTTTAACCCGCTAAGAGATTACCCAGTCAAATTCAGCTTCCCCAAAACTAAAATTTGTTAGAATTCAAATTCAGCCCAATTCAAAAAAGATCAAGTTTTACGTGAGGTCACGGCACGAACAGAAGATAGAACCACACGGAAGGCTTCTTACATAATTGGTGCATGAGTAAATCGTTGAATAGGATTTAGAACTAAAATCAATCGATATTCGTGTTTCACGCTCCCATGCAATTTCGACCCTGTTTCGAGAAATTTTGTTGAGTCAACAATCATGGTCAGGGAGAGGCATATCACACCGAAGATTTACTTGTCGTTACAAACGAAAAAGAAAAAGAAAAAGCAAAAAAACATTTTCCCTTTGCCATGCCGTAACACATATGAAGTCTACCAGTCTACCAGTGAACCAGTCTACAAAAAATATGTTTTATTTACATTATTTGAAATTGAAAATTAAGTACAAATTTTCATTTCAAGTTATGGTTCCAAATGAGACGTACTAGAGGATGTGCTCTTTTCCTTCCATTTTATCAACTATTTCGTGCAGGTCCTATGCGGCCACCCAAATTTGTACTAATCCAAGCAATGGGTGCTTGACTTTGATGGGGAAGTTGTTTTCGCATTATCTATCGGTTCAAATATTTAATTTTTACAATTTGAGTCGAACTGATCGTCTTTCCCAGTGCTCGACGAAATGAAATGTGAGTAGAATTGACAAGTGTTCAGGTTTATGTTTTAAACGCTTTTAGGGTACCGCCATTGTATTTTTAGTCACTTTAAGGCTGCTGCACGACTGTGAGATTTTACCCGCACTCACAGCCTGAAGTTAGTATCTAGTAGTTTTTGCTCAATAAAATTCGTCTAAATTTTCTAACGTTTTCTTCATTCGGTTGAAATTTTTGCCATTAAGTAAAATTTTTAATTGCTCTAGTTTTACCAAGTTTTGCTTTAGCCAAATGGTATTGTTCTTGTATTTGTGTCAAAAATACGCCAATTGTGTTTTTATGTTCATCGAAAGATTTTTTGCGTATTTTTATTTATCAACTAATAATTGTTCAAGCCATATTTTTCAAACATTTTAAACGTGAAAACATTTATTTAAAATTATTTTCCTGTCCCACGATTGAGATCGCTGTATTACTCCAGCTGCAGAAATATGAAGATACGCTTCCATCGATTTTCGGGACTTCTTCATGATAACAGCGATCAAGCGAAAAATCGACTCTAATGCCCTGAATGCTTCAAATAAATTTTACAAGAGATGGGCCACAGGAGCTTGGCAAATCATAAGTAGTAATGCATCGGTAAATCTAGTTAATTTTAACCCTTTTTTAACGTTTGTGCAATCAAATTCAATTCCGTACGTAGAAATTATTGTGTGATAAATAATCGAAAAAGGCTGATATGATTAAAAAATCTGGTCAATATGCCGGCCATGAAAGCGGGATTTAAACACAATAAACATGTGCGTGTATTGAGAATACAATTGGTGAAAAATTTGGCATAAAAGTTGCTCGTATCTTTCGAGTTGCTCAACAACAGAAATATGAAGAGACAAAGCTATAAACGTACCGATTATTGAAGGAAAACTTCTTGCAAATATAAGAAACGTTGACAGCGCGCGAACGGTTTCTTCATAAAACATTTCGATTGCACGTTAACGATTTGTACAATACCTATGTTGGCCTAGACGATACAATATTTGAATTACAATTATTCCATATTCATGCAATCAATAAATAAGATTTCCAAATCAAATTAGGCATTTGCATTCCCTTCATTTATGAAAATTTGACGAACAAAAGCCAAACACAAAAAAAAAAATTGAATGACAAATAGTTCTCATAAAATAGCAAAAATATTGCCCATTTAATTTTTTAAGCAACATTTTTTATATCTGCAGGTTGGTCGTCTGCGGACCAAATAGCGCAAAGATAAAAATATTTTAACTCGCAGATATGGAAAAAATGAAGGAGAAATATTTTCAAGCGTTTTTGTTGGTTTAGCGTGCAGATCAAAAATGATTAATTTTCGGTCGCACTCGTGCAGTCGGCTTTGAAGCCTGCTTCTCTTTGAGAAACTCAAACAAAAAGAGACAATCGCCGAATTTTTGGGAATTTTTAGTTTACAATATTTTACTCACTTTTGTTAACCAACTTGCCACGAGCACGAATCCAATTTTTATTTTGACATATATAAACTGATATCAGGTGATAGATTATGTGATTTGTAGCATTACCTGATTTGATTAGACCAACAGCAATTGACAAATCAGTTTGTGTGTAGAAGCTTTGTGAAAACGAACATTGCAATTTACAAATTTATTACTAGCACCAATAAATTGCTATTTTAAGCCAAATCATTGGCCGATCGATGCCTGACGGTTGGCTATGGCACGAAATGATATTTAAAACCAGTTCCACGAGATTTCTTGATCTGCCAAGAATAATAATTTTGGTGGAACAAAACATGTGTTCTGGAAAACTATCAATTTGAGTACAATTAGACCACTTCTTTGTCGATTGTGGTGAAACACACTTTGCACAGGAATTCCTCTATTAGTTCTGATGGTGATTTGCAAAATAACTAATATGAATTGAGTTTCGTGGTTGATTCTGGGAAATGGCCAATTTGAGTGTAATTTAGTATGGATTATCTTACTCAAGCGATTTCTCTACAAAAAGGGTGAAATTTGTTTTGAATGATAAAAGACTGATTTTAATATGAGGTTTGGATGCAGTTCTAAAACTGAGCACGATTTGTCAGAAATGTCCAATTTAAATTCATTATAAATGCGCCCATCTTTAAAAGTTAAATTTACCGATCAAACGGGACAGTGGTTAAAGCTTTGGCGTTTGGATTTTTCTTCATCAGATTACGATCTGTGATGGTTCTACGCAAATCGGATCTATACGTCCTTAAGTAGGGACGGGAAAAGTGAACCGCGAACGAGTTGGGAGAGCCCAGAACAGGTTGCACAGATAATAAAAAAAATGCAAATCCAAATTTCATAATTCCGTTCAGAATGAAGACATTAAAATACATCTTGATGACTGAAGAAGAAGAAAGTTCCAATGTAATTTAGTTTCGTTCCTCAATTAAGGAACGTTTCAGCCAATTTATCCATCAAAGATTCATACTTGAATTTCATTTTCAATGTTTTAATAAATAATCCAATTTCGTGGTAATTGATAGCTCTGAATTACCACATACGAAATATTGTAAGTTTAGAAGTGAGGAACTTTCGGAACTTTAATGTGATTTCTATTAAAATTTACCAGTTCTTATAACTCACGCGTTCAATCAAATTAATTGAATGGATGGAAGTATGGTAAACAATCTAAAATCTCATGAAAATCTCAAAATTTCTAAAAGTAGAAATAACCCTTTAAACAAATTTTCATAAAAATGCTTATCGCAATCACTTCATGGCTGTTATTTTTGGTGACTTTTCGTTTCTGATTAATTGCTTTTTATGGGAATTGTCCTTATTGGTTGAAGAGATGTTTTCAGTTAATTGTTTCTGATGAACTGCCATTTCCAGTCAATTGTTGTTTTGGATAAATTTCTATTTCGTGTACAGAAATCGGTGATTTGACCTGTCACCATAGAGGTTTTAAGTAATAGAAAGTGAAATTCGAAGTTTAAATTTATAAGGTTGGAAATATAATAAATGACGTCATATAAATTTTCAACTAGATTGAAATTCTCTATTATCAAGGCACAGTAGAGGATTTCAATCTAATTTGCTATTTTTTAATTTATTGCGGTTTAGAATTCACTCTGTGTTTAACTACATTAGGAACGTTATAACGTACCAATCCGAATGAGTTATAGTGTTAAGTTAGGACTAATCAATCACCATTATATTTATAAGAAGTCAATTAACAATAAATCGAATTAGGAGATTCTTAATTTCTCGTAATAATGAAAATAACGAAAATCAAATTAGTTTATATAGCGACGTGATAAATTTGAACGCCCACACATTTCGTTCGAGTAAGTCCATTACATTTTTCTGTTTGAGGCTTGGCATTATAATAAGTACCGATGAGGGTCATTATGTTGGTTGTTTGCAACTGTCTTGGTTTAATGATTTATTTATTTTAAAGAAGAATTTTATCGTATATCGCCATACTCAACGTCTAGAAATGAATGACACTTGCAAACGCTAAACGCAAGAAAGTGAAATATTTTATTGTACGTACCATCTTCCAAAATAAGCAATTTACCCCCTTGAACAATTTATGACTGTAATGCAAAACCATAGCATACATGTCTTGATACACCAATTTAAGAAGTTTTTCGATCCAGTGTGTGTCGAACGGTTTAGACAACATTTTTGTGTTAGATGCCATTTCGACTAAAGATTAACTCATTACGTATTAACATTCAATTAAAATTAAATATTTGATTGATGTTCAAGTCAGCATGATGTCGGTTGAAGGCAAGTCATACATCTCAAAATTGTAAACTTACATCATTTTGCCAATTTAACATTTTTTTACAAGGTTTGTGTACTAGTAAAAATCAATCAGCAATCAACTTCACCATCCCAAATATGGTGATTATAACCATAAAATATTTTATCTTGATTATTTTGTGTACGATGCATATGCACAAATCATGTAATTACGTTGCACGTTACTTAATTATGGAAGCTAATAAAATTATTTTTAGGTCAAGTTAATTAATAAATTTATTTAGATTAGATGACCTGAATCTGTTTTATCTATAGAAATGCTGTCATTTTTTTATAACATTTTTGAATGGATGACCAGTGACTATATGTTTAAACTGTCTCACTTGATGATGACGTACCCTCGCCACGCAGACTTGGTACCTTAAAATATGGAAGTTACGTGTGTGTGTTCAAATCATATGGATGATATGGAAAGCGTTGTCGTTTACACCAAACTAAGCTATATTTCATTAAAACGCTCTTTGTGATTTACTTCAATGCCTTTAACAACGTTAGAGGCCTTGAAGTAAATCATTAAACGCTACTTGTTTCTTGTTATCTTGTTTACTTGATGCGGTATCGTTTCGTTCATATGCTAACTTTGCCTATCTCACTGTCACAGTGTGTATCTACCTCAACTCTAGAACTCAAAACCAATCAAATTTTGCTAAATGCTTTATGCCCCACCTACTAGTTCCGCATTCGAGTTGAAATATTTTTAACTTTGTTGTTGTTTTAGGCATTTGTTAAATTGACCCAAATTTACATCCCAAATTAATTTAATTTTTTTACGCTAGTAATACCATTATCAATTGTAAATACTATCATGACCGAAAACTATCTAATTTCCTCATGACGAGAATGGCCCACATATAGCCACTTTGAGAACACACTTTATATCTGAATGGAAGTAAAGATTTTGGGTATTGGTCATCTGTCTCACTATTTTCGAGTAGGTCTGGTCCTAACAGTAGTCCTGGCCCAAAAATCTCGACTTCCATTAAGATATAAAGCGTGTTCTTAAAGTAGCTATATGAGGGCCATTCTCGCCATGAGGTACCAATTAGATCGTCCTAAAACTTTGCACTGGCAAAGGTTAGGACCAGAACTAATCGAAAACGTTAGTGAAACCGATGACCAATACCCAAAATCTCAACTTCCATTAAGGTATAAAGTGTGTTCTCAAAGAGGGTATACTGTGGGAAAAAAGTAGTAAGACTTTATAATTTAAATTTCGCGCAGAAAACCATTCGTCGAAATATTTTTTGTTCTATGTTCGTTTGATTGTCAGTGACATCTGTGCTAAATCTTACATCGAAATAATCATTAGTGTTTAGTATACGCTTGTCTTTCTAAAGCCCAAAAAGTGCATTCGGCGATTTTTACAATGAGTGAAATTATTCAACAAAGAAGTTCCATTAAATTTTGTGTGCGGAATCAATTTTGTGGTGCCGAAACGTTCAGAATGTTGCAAAAGGTGATAATTGTATGTCGCGAGCAAGTATTTTTGGTTGGTACAAATTGTTCAAAGAGGGTCGAGAACGTGTTGACGACGAACCACGTCTAGGACGGCCATCAACACCAACTGATGATCAACACGTTAATAAAATCAAGGAATTGGTGCTCGAGAATCGACGATTAACAGTCAGAGACCTTACTGGCATCGTTGAAATATCGGAAGGTTCAGTGAAAGCGATTGGTTCCAAAATCACTTGATTTTTTGGAAAAATATCGTCGCGTTGACGTCTCTGAAACAATGCTTTCCGACTACCAGGATGTCATGAAACGTATTATAACTGGCGATGAGTCTTGGATCTATGCTTACGACTCGGAAACAGACGATCAATCGGCCAAATATCGTGCCAAAGGTGAGCCGAAGCCAAAAAAACCACGTCAAAGCAAGTCAAAAATCAATGTGATGTTGACAGTTTTCTTCGATTATCGAGGTGTGGTGCACTCCGAATTCCCTCCGACCGGCCAACAAGGAATACTATTTGAGTGTTATGCGTCGTTTGCGCGAAGCTGTTCGTAAAAAGAGGCCGGAACTATGGGTTGACAACTCTTGGTTTTTGTACCACGTAATGCACCTTCTCATACTGCATTGGTTTTACGTAATTTTTTCGCCAAAAATTCCACCCATATCGTTCGCAACCACCATATTCGCCTGATTTAGCTCCGTGTGACTTCTGGCTGTTCAGCAAACTCAAACGACCGCTCCGGGGAAACCGTTTTGAATCAATTGAAGACATTAAACGTGAATCGCTACGCGCATTGGAGCCTATTCCGGAAATTGACTTTAACAACTGTTTCGAGTATTGGAAAAAACGTTGGCACAAGTATATTGCTGCCGGGGGGGATTACTTTGAGGGGGACGAAATAGATTTGGAGAAATAAATAAAGAATTTTAAAATTATGAACAAAGTCTTACTATTTTTTGTCCACAGTATTATGTGGGTTATTCTCATTAAGAGGTGAGATATTTAGCTTCATTTTGAACTCGTAATAAACCGTGTCAGATCTACTTTAAATATTTATTCTGTCAGCAGATCTCTCGATATCATATTGAGGCGAGATTTTAGATTTGCATTTTTTAAATATGTTAAAGAACAACTACACGGTGGGCCAAATGATTTTTTTTTGAACTAGCGGTTTTTTTGAGTATGTAAGGGTTGTGTAAAATGGTTGTGTATTCGCTTGAACAACGCTTGGAAATATTGAAACATTAATTCAAAAATTTTGGCAAAAAAATCATCTTTTCGGATGAGGCGCATTTCCATCTTGGCGGCTATGTAAACAAGCAGAATTGACGCATTTGGGTCACGGAGAACCCGCACGTGATCGTAAAGAAGCCGATGCATCCTCAACGAGTGACTGTTTGGTGCGGATTTTGGTCCGGTGGCATCAATGGGCCATTTTTCTTTGAAAATGTGCAAGGAGCCGCCGTAATCAATGGTGAGCGCTACCGCGCCATAATAAACATTTTTTTGTTCCCGGCACTTGAAGAGGTGGACATAGGCAACATTTGGTTTCCACAAGACGGCGCTCCGTGCCACACAGGACACGTTGCAATTGATATTTTGCGCACTGTCTTCGAAGATCGAATTATCAGCCAAAACGCTGATGTGATTTGGCCGCCTCGGAGCTGTGATTTGACGCCGTTGGACTATTTTCTTTGGGGTGCCGTCAAAGATAAGTATTACGCCGATAAACCAGCAACGATTGACGCTCTCAAGAACAATTTTCGCATTGCCATTGAAGACATAATGCCGCATACCATCGAAAATGAGCTCAAAAATTGGACCGGCCGAATGGGGTACGTCAAGGCGAGCGGCCTGCAGTCATATGAATGAAATAGTATTCCATAATTAATCGGAAGGATTGTTCTTTACAATGAAAAAATAAATTTGAAAAAATATTGAGAACTTATTATATGTCATGTCCCAGCGGTCTGCCCAATTTTAAATTTTTTATTTAATTTGTATGGCATACCGATTTCACCTACTTCAGTAGTTTATATGTCGACTAAGATTATGAGAATCACAGGAACTCTTCTAAGACGTCATTAGGAGGTTACAATAAACCCATGAATTAAGTAATAGGTAAGCAGTCTATATGCCATGTCCAAAGATCTGCCCAATTTTAAATTTTTGTTTAATTTGTATGGCATAACGCTTTCACCTGTCTGAGTAGTTTATATGTCGATTAAGATTATGAGGGGCACAGGGATTATTCTAAAACGAAATATAGTCGACATATAAACTATTCAAACAGGTGGAATCGGTATGCCATACACATTAAATAAAAAATTGAAAATTGGGGAGACCGCTGGGACATGGCATATAAGCAGTTTATTATTTAGTGTATAGAGCTATTGTAACCTCCTGTTGGCGTCTTAGAAGTTCTTCTCGTGACGCTTATGGTATTAGTCGAAATATAAGCTACTCAAACTATTTTATTGGCTTGATGGCTTATTAGAACAATCCTTTAAACCAAAGCATGTTTTTTCAAAAAAACTTTCACTCAAAATTCTTTTTAGAAATTAGATTTACAGTGTAACACTAATACATTGATATATTTGTTATTTGTTAAAAACTTCACGCCCGTTCTGAACATTTTGTTGCAAAACTAATTTAGAATCTATTAGTTCTTAATCGTTTTTCTTGTAAATGATATACTTTTCAAAATATTTGCAAAATTCGAAAAAATTCCTATGGATGCTGCCACTATCGGTGGACTAATTTCAGCCAATGGGGTATCCATAATCCCAATTTATGAGAAAAGCTTAAGTGTGAAGTTTCATCACGTGACTTATCGTGATAGGCCGTCTAGGCCGTAGAGAAACTACAGAAATTAAGTTGGCACAGCACCACACACGAAGATTTTCTAAACACTAGTTTTTTGACCGACGATGTAGCGAATGATTAATCATCAAAAAACGTCATATTTTTAATCTCAGGCCCTCAGTCTCTTGACTATGATATGTTTTCGAGACTGAGAGTGAACGCCCTGAGCGACCTGAGGGATGTATATCTTTGGATTTAGGTTTGAATTGGAGACTCTATTTTTTCCTCTTGCGGATGTGTGGTGACTATGTTTTTCTTCTCCTCAACTGTTTCGTATTCGTCACGCTTGTTGTGAACGCGTGGTGCAAGAACTCCGGATCGTTCCGCCAGCCCTGCAGTGTCGCTAATTTCTTTGAGGGTACCCCGCGGGAAGCGCAATCGGCTGGATTGGATTGTCTTCTGAACGGATATAATGCCATGACTAGATGCTGGTATTTTGCTGAATCTCTGCCACTCGATGTGTGAAATGCTACCCTGGTGTTCGCTATCAAAAGACGGATTGTACTTTGCCCATAGTTGAGATAGCGGGGTATTTTAATTTGTCGAGTGGAATTCAGCTCGAGCTTGAGTTGTTTCTACTGGTAGCTCTTCGTCTCAGCCTAAGTCGAGACTCCATAGCCTTTGGTACAGTATTTTACAACCATGATGATTCATGGTACCAGCCATCCCAAAGGGTCGAAGATTTTCGATATTTCCGACAAGAATTGGCGTTTCTTTATTTTCTATCCCTAAGGTTTGATTGATTGTTCATCCGCGATAGTAAGATTGCCCCTCAAGATCTCATTCTTGTGTAACCTCTTTAATAGGTCAGGATGATTGCTTGACCACTTACTCAATTCCATTCTTCTTTGATGAAGTAGCGCGATAAGCTGTGCTTTTACTTGTACTGCTTCTTCCAATGTATCTGCGCTGGTCAAAACGTCGGCAACATAGAAGTCGTGCTTTAGGATATGGCTTGCCTTGAGGTGCTTGCTGTGTTCATCTTCGGCGAGTTGATGTATGGTGCGGCAGATGTGCCATATGTTACTGTGGTTAATTGATATCCACCTATTGGATGACGATTGTTTTCTCTCTATAAAATTCGTTGATATTTCTGATGCTCCTCTTGAACCAGTATTTGCCGATACATCTTTTTGATGTTTGCAGAGACACTATTTGATGTTTTCTCCATCTAAGAAAGGCCGCCAATAGATCAGTCTATAATGGAGCGCCGACACATAAGATTTCGTTCAGGCTGATGCCTGTGGATGTAGCGTCTACTTTTTTCTTAACCACTGCATGATGGGGTAGATAAAATTTGGCTCTGCCTTGGTCAACCTGTTTCATATGGTCCATCTGGATGTACTCTCGCATGAAGTTTATGTATAGTGATCTCAATTCTGGATGTTTACTGAATTTTGTTTCCAGGGGTAGAAATCGTAGTATTGCTCGCTGTCGAGCAGATCCAATTGGCTTTTTTTGAATGGTAATTGTACCCTACATCGGCCATCTTTACCTCGCTTGGTGGTGTGTTTGAATAGTGTTTCGCGTGAAGATTCCTCTACCGACCAGCTTTTACCGTCTTTCGGAACCTCTTCTAATTCCCAGAATTTCTCTATGTTCCCTTCTGTCTTATTAATCGTATGAGCTGCGGATTGTGCTTTATGAAGGGTCAGAGATTATCCATCCCAAGCTTGTGGTTATAGCGCTTGATCAGCCTTTAATTATTCGGTTTCCGATGAAGTTGCTGTAAACGTCTGCCCCTAACAGTAGGTTAATTGATACCGGGCGATCAAAATTTGGATCCGCTAAACGTAATCTACTACATTTATCGTCAGACCTTCTGGAGATCGGTTGTTTCGGGTTTTTTGTGGTGACCCTTGGTAACACGTATGCTTCGACCTTCAATCTGTATGAGAAATCAAAATGAGGGTGAAGGCAAATCTGGACAGTTGCATTTGGCTTGTTAGTTGTATTAGCTCCAACTCCTGAGATCCTAACCGTCGTTTCTTGTATTGGTAGCTGTTGGACTGCTTCCTCCGTAATTAGAGAAACCTGGGATCCCTGATTTATTAACGTTCGTACATTGAACGACTTTCCGCAGATAGAGTTCATTTTTACAACAGCCGTTGCTAACGCGTTGCTGACAGATACCGTTTTTGGCTCATGCAATAAGTGGTGATGTCGGTTACTGCAGCTGGTGCATCTGGATTTCTCGCTGCACGGTATTTTTGGACTATGTGCGAGACAGTTCGTGCAAATTTCGACACAATTCACAAAGTCGATTCTTCGTTTAATGGACAGGTTTTGAAAATGAATGTCGTCCTCCTCAATACCTGCAACCAGTTGCAATGTATTTCTCCGCTGCCGATTTGCTGAGGCTCTTAGAGCTTGCGACACGTTTCCGTGTCACGATAGCATTAATTAGTGTTGCCATCGCATTTTCGGGGATGGAATTTGGGCTAGCTTTTCATACAGACCCATCCCACAATCGTTCAAGTTTGTATGTTAAGACATATTTCATCGATTATTAAAGCTCTAGCTATCTCGGATGGTAAAAAAGCTTCAACAGGTTCATTACTAGAGTAATGATGAAAACACAATAATTTACCCCCATAATTTATTACCATAATTAAGCTTCAGACGAACATCTGATGGCACAATAAGGCAAAAAATTATTATTTTTGTATTTTCTTAACTGAATAGAAAATACGAGTATTACGACGTACAAGGTGTGGCAATAAAGACCAAATTCTATTCACTTCTTACTAACCTAATCAATTATTGATCAATTCATTACGATGTGTAAGACAAATAAATTCGGTATATACCATAAATTTATATTAGAATACACACACACAGAACACTTCAATCTATTATAAGATTTGTTTCTTTATAGCTTATACTCGTTAGAGGAGTAACTACAGTGCATAATACCGACAAATAAAGTTTATCGATAAAAATGTATTTATTTGGTTTACCCCGAGGCGTATTTACTCGTGTATTGCTGTTTTGTATACTTTTACCGAACTGATAAGAAATGATACCGTGTTCACCTACGTTGCACTACTTTAGTATGCTGGTACTTTTGAGATGCATATTATTATTATTATTATGAGCAATTACAAAAAATATAGTACCTAACTACTCCTGCACAGTAGTTTTTGTTCACACGAAATAATATAAAAAATAATGCTTGACCTAGTTTTCCCCCGATATAAATAATGAAAAATAGAAAAATGGGAAAAATCTTTTTTAATGTATCGAGTAATAACAAAACTTTTGTTGTTTTATTCAAATTGATATACTTTATGTACTTTCCATATTTTGTGCAGTATAGGTATATCCTTACCTGGTGGTCTACACTGGGTGTCCAAATATCTTTTTCAGAGGAAACTAAATTAAAATGCGTTTGTCCGTTGTTTTTGAGATGCATCATGTGAAGTGAACGTTCTAAACGGCTTTTTAGAATAATAATTTGAACCACCCTGTATTATACTGGTACAAACGAATGATATAAATTTGAATTGTTGTAATAACAATAATAGGATTAATAATCCATTTTCATGTTTATTCTGATCGTATTTCTGTTTTGAATCTTTTCGAATCTTAATTAGATAAATAACTGGCATGTAGGTACAAACTATATTGCATAACAAGCTTTTGAGCTAAATCTAAATGTCTTATGTCAGATTTATATTTCGTAGTTTTCACCTATATAAAGTCATAAATAAATGTATTGTTGAGGAGGACAAGCATTCTAAAATGTTTGGTCATCTTGAGAGAAAAGTTTTCCCCGCAACTGCCATACCTGGCAGTAACTGTACTTAGTAAAAATTTGCGTTATAAAGAAAGAAATCGAATTTGTTATTTAATATTAAGGAGCAGCTCGTTTTCATAGAATATTTTCAGTATCCAATGGATTGCGTGGTCATGAATCATCTCTGCCTTATAGCAAGTTAGAAATCGAAGCGAAGTTTATGCCAAAATAACAAAATATAGACTGTATCCCTCCCGTAAGTACTTAAAATTGGAAAATACTCAAAAATTGAACTTCCTTAAAATATTTGGAAGTTTATAATAAATACAAATATTTCAACGCTATTAAATAGAGAAAGTTTAATGTGTGAGAAAAGTTTTGAGTGAAAGTTACGAAATTAAATTCTTTAATACAAACCGGAGTGAAATATTTCCTAAAAAATCCTAAATAAAAATTGTGTGTTTGGATTAGTGATACACACCAAAAAAACATTTAGTCGAAACTATTTTTAGACGTAAAATAATTAAAAACATTTGTTATAAATTATTTATCAATAATTAAATAACAAACATAATTTAAATTTTATTTTAAAATTAATAATATAAAATAAATTCAATGTACGTGATAAAATAAAAATAAAAATATCGTTTAAAGAGTTTTTGCGAATTCATCGGAATACCACTACTACTGTCGAAGTGATCATCGATCTCACTATGTTTTTATGTTAGATCTATCAAATTACCATATCTACGACAATTTCCATAATTTTGTCATAGTTGTGGAATTGCCAAACATGGTCCAGAAGCATATAACCACTGCTGTTAATTTAGCAAATTACTCGTATATCTTAGTTTGTAAGACTAAGGTTTGCTCGATTAGCGTACCATCTAACTAAATTACCACTGGTGAGGTTTAGTTAGATGAGAAAGTAAAACTGAATGGTTTATGGTCAATTTTATTCTACTGTTATTCATAAAATTTACGAGCTTATATACAAACTCGAGCAACAATTTGTTGCTAGTAAGCAACTCTTAAACACTTGTTGTATAAGCAATTCTTAAACTAAATATACACTATAAACATCAACGGAAATGATTATGTTACATTTTACTAGTTAGCTACATATCAACGGAAATGATTTTGATATGCCTAGACTACTGGAAATAATTGTATTGCACTTTATTAAATGATTTTGATACGTCTAGACAAAAATGGAAATTCCAAACTGTGTGAACAGTTTAAGAAATGTTGTACGTGTGGCCATGTTGATCTTCAACATATTCCGGGGCCGCCAAGATTGGCTTTCGCTGATATTCTTTTATTCCTACGGGTTGCTGACCTCACAGTCCTGAGCGAGTGGTGTCAGGCGTGAAGCTGCTGGTTGATGCATTAGAAGCATCATTTTCCCGAACATGTACCATCCGATGATAAGGAGTGTTGCTGGTATTAGTAAATAAATTGCCAAATAATGATGGTAGCCGTGTATGTTGACCTTGGCAGTGGATTCTTGTAGTTATTTTTTATGATCTCGAATCATAGTTTCAACAGCCTTGAACTCTGAGGGTTTTGAAGGTAACTTTTAGTTTATGACGTTGGTGATATTTATCTGATCGCTTAAGTTGAACTGTGGTAGGAAAGAAACACTGACAATTTTGTTGCAGCTCGAGGACCCCCTCTCCTTGAATGGCGACTGTTGTTGTTTCAAATGTGCCATCAATTTCATGTTCGCAAACCACGTTACAAGTACACTTTGAATTTATAACAAAGATCCATGCGTTATATCGATGTAACGGAATCCAAATGGTGACAACTGCCCTCTGAAGTATCTGGCAGCTTGGTGGTATTCCGCCATCCTGTTTGAGTAATTGTATTTCACATCTGCTTGCATTAGAGCCGTAGTCATACAATGGCTGACGTGTGTTGCAGAGATGTTCTCCGTGTAGATAGGTGCATGCGTTCAATTCCTCAGTTGAGAGTTGCATGTATTTATCCTGTTGGCTTGTTACCATCAAATAATTTGAAGATGGCTCAATATATACGTATTGTTATTCATGTAATGTAGGCACCGGTATAACATTGTACAATGTGTGTCGGATTCTTTGGATCCAAGGGATTTTTATTTCGAAGATTACGGTTTCTCTGACTTTTGTGATTTTTACCGTTGCTATTTTATACAGGGCAACTAGGTTTTTGTTGCGATACGGTATATCTTGACTCGGCTTGAGGTTGTCAATTATTTGCCTGGTTTGCTCTTGGAGCTGATGCGGTGTCACAACCAGTGGATTTAATTTGCGCGGATGTACTTCTGTTATTGCGTCTATTACAGCCGATTGGAATGTACGGAGTTTCATCATGTCTAACATTGTGTGCAGCGCGATGTCAGTGAATTCTTCATGAAAGATGAGCTAAGCGATTATTGATTTGAATGTCTCGAATTTCTGATTGGTCTCTTCGTGATCGTGCTTCATTATGTTTAATGTTGACTCTATTATCGTGATCTGTTGTTGCAGTAGTTTCTGATGATGTTGTTGATTTATATTAATATTTTCTATGCTCTCTTTGTAGAAGTTTCCGGCACGTTGATCCAGTACTCCAAATAGTTCATTAGCTATTGTGCCAACGAAGTCAAATGGAGACCTTTTTTGACGAGTTTTCTCGTTTTTTCCGAGCGTGTCCATTAGTTCGTTTTGCTCTCTTAGGTCTTAGGTATGTGTATACGTGGTATTAGAATGCGTTCTATCTTCCATATTTCACCTAGTTGACGAGTGGATTTCTCGAAGTGGTTTAATTCTGCCCAATATGTTGTTATATTGTAGTAAGCTATTAGCCTCCATTCGCCATTGATCAGCATGCTTTGTCCAATTTTATCGAAGTAAATGCCTGGATGTGATGAGAATTTTGAAATGTTGTACTTGGATGATGTTTGTGAAGCAGTAGGTTAGATTTCGTGCCTTTTCTTGTTACTCGTCTTTGTTGTGAGTTATCCGTGCTGTTTGGAGTTGTTTCTCCTGCGATTGTTTCTTGTGGTTCGTCTACTGGTAGAACGGATACTTTTGTAATTGCTCTTTTATATAAAGCATCTCCCGGGCCGCGTATTGAGACTACGCGCACTAATCCGTCTGTTCCCGGGTGTGTTTCTGTAATTCTACCTCTTACCCACTTCGTGGGAATTAAGTTGTCTTCAATTAATAGTACTAGATCGCCTATTTTAAGTTGTGGTCTTGTTTGTAGCCACTTCGGTCTTTGCTGTAATCTTCGGAGATATTCATTGCTCCACTTTTTCCAGAAGTCCTGTTTTAGGTTTTCTAAGATCTGCCATCTTGTCAAGCGATGAATATTTGATTCGGTTAGATTTTCTTCTGGTGGTGCAGTTAGAGATGAGCCGATCATGAAGTGGCCCGGTGTTAGAACTTCAAGATCTGTTATATCGTTTGAAATTGGACATAGGGGTCTTGAATTTAGGATGGCTTCTATTTAATTTAGAAGTGTTGTTAGTTCTTCATAAGTCAGAGTTGCATTTCCTACGATTTTTTTTAAGTGGGTTTTGACTCATTTAACTCCAGCTTCCCACAATCCACCAAAATGTGATGATGCGGGCGGTTGGAAATGCCAGGTTATTCCCTCTGTTGCTAGTTGTTGAGCAATAATGTCATTAAAGTCAATTTTTTGTGTTTTTTGTAATCTTTTTCAGTTTGGTACAACCTGATATCATTTTTATCAGATTACTTATTCTGTCATTATCTTCTGTGACTGTTGTATAATTAATGTCTTTTATTTCTATCGTTTCTTGTTTTTCTAGCTCGAGATGATTTTGTGTATCTAGCGGGTTATAATGTTCGTTTCTGAGCCAAGAAGGCCCCGTCCACCATAGTTGATGATTTATTAACTCATTGACCGTTATTCCGCGGCTTGCACAGTCCGCTGGATTGTCTGCTGATTTGATGTGACGCCATTGTCGTGGTTCTGTAAGACTTCTGATCTCTGATACTCTGTTGGCAACATAAGTTTTATACTTTTGAATATCCCCTCGAATCCATGACAGTACTATGGTTGAATCTGTCCATGCGATGGTCGTTGTTTGATGCATTTCCAATGCTTGTTTTACTTCTTTGAGTAGCTTGGCTAGTAGAAGTGTAGCATTTAGTTCCAGTCTTGGTAATGTTACTTTTGTCTTTGTTGGCGCTACTCTTGTTTTGGCTGCTATGAGGCTGGTGCTAACCTCGTTGTCTTTGCTGGCGACTCTTAGACAGACGCATGCGGCATATGCTTGTTCTGATGCATCGCTGAAGCCGTGAATCTCCATCTGTGAATCAGGTGTGCTGTTGAGCCATCTCTGAATTTTAAGGTTGTTGAGATGTTTTAGATTGTCCTTGAATGTTGACCACTGATTAGCTGGGCTAATGCATCGGGTACTCTTTCATCCCAATTGAGACCCATAAGCCACATCTTTTGTAGCATTATCTTTGGTGTTATAATTACCGGTGCTAGCCATCCTAATGGATCGAATAATTTAGCCGTAGTTGAGAGAATATTTCGCTTTGTTAGTGAACCACTGAGAATTAGTGTGTTTATGTTAAACTCAAATATGTCCGCTTTAGGTTTCGATAGGAGACCCAGAGCTTTTATCTTTTCGTCGATTTCAATTTTATGGGACTCTGTGACTTCTCCATTGTTGAGATGTATGTTGTTGCTTGCCCATTTTCTCAAATTGAAGCCTCCTTTTTGAAATAGCTTAGTGAGTTGGTCTTGAATGACGAGTGTTTCCTCGATTGTATTGCAGCCTGTCATAAGGTCATCAACATAGAAATCTTTTTGTAACACTTTGCAAGCCGTTGGGAAGTTTTGTTTTTCGTCTTCAGCGAATTGGTGTAGAGTTTTGACTGCAAGGTATGTAGCGGCTGCTGTTCCGTAAGTAATGGTTTTCAATTGATATTCTTTCAATGTTTTCAAAGGTGAGTCTCGCCAAATAATACGTTGAAAGTCTCTATCAGTTTCGTTTCCCAAATTTGCCGAAACATTTTTTCTATGCCGGCTGTGATGACGTACTTGTGTTTTCGCCATCTCATGACAATATGCTATAAGTCTTGCTATATTTTTGGACCTATATGCATTATGTCATTCAATGACTGTCCGCTGGTTGTTTTAGCAGAGGCATCAAAAACTACTCCCAATTTTGTGAATGCTTCTGAACCATGTTTGGCCAGTAGCTAAGACTTAACGCAGTAGTTATTTGCTTCTGGACCATGTTTGGCCATTCCACAACTATAACAAAATTCTGAAAACCATCATGGATTTGATTATTTGATAGATTTAACATAAAAACATAGTGAGATCGATGATCACCTCGCAAAATCTCGACTGGTATTCCGTTGAAGTCGAAAAAAAACTTACAGCAGTAGTTATATGCTTCTGGGTCATGTTTGGCCATTCCCCAACTATGACAAATTTCTGAAAATTGTTGCGGATATGAGCATTTGATAGATCTAACATAAAAACATAGTGAGATCGATGATCACCTCGCAAAATCTCGACTGGTATTCCGTTGAAGTCGAAAAAACACTTACAGCAGTAGTTAAATGATTTTAGTTAGTGACGTTCTTGTTGTGGGTTTTGTGTATTCTTCTGCTGGAGGTGGTTGCCACTGTGACTTTATTGTCTTTGGCAAAAGTTTCTTTCTTGCGTTGAATTTGTTTTGGCGTTTTTTTATTCATTCTATGATGTCTTTGATGACTTTTTCTTTAAAGTCTAGCAAATTTTGATAATTAATTCGTTGCAACCTGCCGAGGAATATATCGCATGGTTTTTTCCCTAAAACTGAGTGCGCGGTGTTGCTTTTCCGATCTACATCTATGCTGACCAATTCTTTTGTCGTGAGGTCCTTATTCGACTTTAATGCATCTCAATATTTATATTTATATTTCCGTTGATTCACTTCACTTTTGTTGGTTGGTGTTAAGTAGACCTTTATTCCAAG
The DNA here is from genome assembly GCA_963691935.1 of Nephrotoma guestfalica. Taxonomy (NCBI): domain Eukaryota; kingdom Metazoa; phylum Arthropoda; class Insecta; order Diptera; family Tipulidae; genus Nephrotoma; species Nephrotoma guestfalica. The sequence continues at coordinate 268,759,534 of OY829913.1, forward strand.
TGCTTTGATGTGATTTAGATAAGTTCGTTATTCATCACCAGCATTCTTGATGCCGTGAAGTAATGCAACGCTATAATCATCTTATCTCGCAGATGTAGTGCCGATTTTTTAGATTTTAATGTCTATATTGGCGATGTGTATTATCTCTGAGGGATATGTAGGTACTGGTGTTTCCTGCATTTGAGGTTTATTAGGGTGTCTGCCGTACTTGCTCTCATTAGAGGGGTTACGGCCATATGAGCGAAGTAATATTTTTCGAGAATTTGTTTTTTGTTCTCTTTCCAATTGTGATGAGCCCCCCTGTACTCCTCTTCAATGATTCGGAATTTATTATCCTCATTGCAGATGTCCTTCACTACTCTTCGCGTTAATCGTACCTTGTAGTTGTTGTAAGTTTGTTGGTAAACTCCCTGAAGAGTTTGCATGTACTCTTCTGAAATTTTTATACCGTTCACTAACGTCGGATGTAATTTATTTTGCTTGTAAATAAAATTCAATTTTATATTTTCCAATATTTTCAGAAATAATTTTAATAATTAGGAATATGCGCAATTTTTATACATATGTAAGGATGTCATTGTAACTTATAGCAAATTATAGAAGTCTCATATATTGGCTCCCATGGTGGCTGTATAATTTAAAAATGGCGTGGGTTGTGGAATTTAAATCACCTAATGCTATTTCGAAATAAACCGTCAGTCTCTCGTATATTATTTTTGAGATTGCGTGATTAAGAAATTGGGCGTGACATTTTCAAAATATCTCGCTAGAAAAACAAACCTCAGAGTGAAACGGAATGTAGGACTCATGAAAATTGGACTGAAAGTACAGAGTGGATGAAAAGTAGGTTTGAACAAATCATCAACAATTTAAAATTTCATGTAGTCGATCCAATACAGAAGCATTGACCGTACTCTTTGCAAACCATCTATGGTTAAAGTCCGGAACCGCATTGATTTTCTGCTGAATATAATTTATTACAAAAAAAATAAATTTTTCAATTCATTAAACGAAATACCTAATCAATGTCTGTATTAAATTAAACCCATTTCGAGTCAATAATTGCTAATCAAAAATTCATTGATGTCATATTGATTTGGAACCGTATTTCGTTTTGTCTTTGTACGCAATTTACGTAGGTAGGTTACAACCAACCTACGAACTAGTAGAGATAGGCAACCGGATCTATACCCAATAATGAAAGAGATTTAGCGAAACAAATTGATTATTAGAACGATTTAGAGATCCTAATTTAGAATTTTATCGGAGGCATTAAATTAATTTTTTTTATAGTCCCCCAATGGAAGCCGTTTTCAATATAATGCCAACATACTGAGTGAAAATTACGATAGGGATTGGTTGCGCCATATAAAATATTTAAATTGTTTTTATTTTGTTTGCGGAAATCCCAACTCTCCGCAACTATAAAAAAAATCCTTTATTTTAGGATTTATTTAAAAACAATATAAATAATTTATATTTTTATTTTGGTTGGTGCTTTCGGTTAAATTAAAACATAAAATCTATATTTGTGTATGTGAAAACTCATAAACATTTGTACACGTGAAAAGTCTAAAATAATTTTTTTTTTCACAAAAAGGATAAAGGGATTTTATTTTTTATGTATATGCAGTAAAAGTCAAACGAAAATTCTTGTCCTGATTTTATTTATATTCCAGCAGCAACAAACCATTTTTTCGTTGGAATAAAATAAAACAATAAAGTTGAAAATGAGTTTTTGGAGTGATGCTCCTTGTTTTTACTGGACTACAATAAAACCACTGTGCGGATTTAGGTGATTCTTCATCTATATGGTATTTTCAAGTTTAGTCAAAAATGGCCTACTTAATCCCCAATCTCAGAGGATACGAACCTCTGCTGTTAGTGAAGAGACTTACACGTAGTTGGATTCGAACTGAGGAAAATTAGAATTGTTGAATGAAATATTGGTTTTCTCGAGAAGCTACAGTGACCAACTACAAAAATAATATTTAATGACTCAGCCTTTTGTAAAAGTGCATTTTAATCTAGCGAATTATACGTATAATCCACTAAACGTGTTTAATGTTATAATAATTTAATAATTTGAATATAATACAAAAGTGAATAATAATTATAATCTAAAACAAAATCATTTAATAATAAAAAATTGTTTGAAATTATAAATTATAAAAGTTCTTAAATTATATCTAATACAAAAAATAATAATATGGCTGTAACACTAGACCAATTACAACCCTCAATTGTCCAATTTACCGGGGCACTCAATGATCACATTGAGATAATAAACAAAATGGAAAGAATATTAGAGCGATTAGAAGCCAAGGAAGCACACATCGTTAACAATACTACACCAAACGGGCCAAAAGATGAAAATAATTTAAGGGAAATAAGCAAACTTCCCAACTGTGCGAAAGAACTACAGGTTGTCGATGGTAATCCCCTACACTATGAATCGTGTCTAAACAGTATAGAGAGCATACTAAAAGACTAAGAAATAGTGAAAGAGAAACCTATATCCCGAGCCATCCTCAACAGTACACGTCAAAAAATTAGAGGCACCGCGGATTCGGCGCTTGTATCATACAATATATTCAATTGAAATTGGAGCAAAATAAAGAACTGCCTTTCACTCCATTATGCGGACAAGCGAGATCAGCGCACGTTAGAACATTAACTTAGTAAACTTACATAAGGAAACACAAGCATAAATGAATTCTATGCAATCAATTATCTCTCATAATAAATAAATTAAAAACCGAAAATTACAATCAGGACACGATGAAAGTACTAACAGAAATGTACAGGAATCGTGGTCTAGATATGTTTGTGAGAGGGCTATGCGTGGAAATACAAAATCCCAATTTCCGAAACCTGGAAATACATAAGAGAAATTTTAACAATGTAGTTCCAGTTCCTGTCAACCAAATCCCGTCACAGAATAAGTTTCAGCAAGAAGCGCCAATGCCGCTTCCAAGATTGTCGCTTCAACAAACGAACATGGGGTATGGCATAAATCAGCAACAGCAAGACATTAGAATACCACAAAGACCACCCATAAGTTCAAACCAAGAATGTCAACTACATGAACCGATCGAATAACTACCAAACTCAAAACTTCAAGAGGGAACCAAATTCTGACATAAATGCAAACGCTCAGAAACAACAAATAGTATTTCACCTCGAACAAGAGGACGATGAAGATGCATACGAGGAATATATCAGAGATTACGACGATAATGAAAATAAAGATTCAGAGGCAATTGACGAAGTAAATTTTATAGAGGAGGCCTCTCGAGCCTACCATACTTAGAGTACCAATGCAGCAACAATAAAATACTAAAATTCCTAATAGACACGGGCGCAAATAAGAACTTCATAAAAAATAACTCGCCAAAGGTGCTCAGCCCGACAGAAAACAAAAAATAACCGCACCTATATTTAAAAGATTTGGAACCGATATTCAAGTGGACTTCTATATATTTACTAACGAAATTGAGATCATTCGACGGTATAATCGGGGAAGATACATTAAAAAAAGTAGGGGCGATGATAGATAGAAGGCAAAATATCTTAACCATCTCTTCAGGCATTAACATCCCACTGAAGGAGAAAATTTCAATCCAAGTTAATAACATGGAAATTAGAGACAGCCACTTGGACGTGGCAACAAAGCTAAAATTGAAAGTCATAATCAACAAATTTTTTACCACTTTTCGGTCCAATCAATGGCGAACAAATTATCGACACAAATGTGAGAGCCGAAATTAGATCAACTACAGAAGAACCCGTATACGCAAAAACCTACCCACACCCAGTAAATATGAGGGACGAAGTGGAGGAACAAATATCGAATCTTCTGAAGGATGGGATCATCGGACGTTCGAAGAGTCCATATAATTCAGTTCATAAAGATCTGAAGGGATTCCTTGGACTCACTTCGTATTATAGACGATTCATTAGGGATTTTGTGAAGATCGCAAAACCCCTCACGAATCTAACAAGAGGGGAGGAATGCTCAGGTGAAAGCAAGTAACTCCAAGAGAATCAAGATCGAGCTAGGCATTGAGGAACTAAAAGCTTTCGAACAGCTGAAAGAATTTCTGGCATCAGCAGACCTACTCACGTTCCCAGACTTCAACAAAACCTTCATCCTTACAACGGATGCGTCAAACACCAGTATAGGAGCAGTCTTGTCACAAGGCGAGATAGGCAAAGACCATCCAGGTACATATTAATCAAGGTCCTGAAATACAATAGAGGAAAATTATGCCACCAATGAAAAGGAAATGGTGGTAATTGTGTGGGCGCTTGATAGCCTCAGAAACTATCTTTACGAGGCAAACAAAATCAAAATAGTTACGGACCATCAACCGTTAACCTTCGCCTTAAGTAACCACAACAACAACAAGTTGAAGAGATTGAAAGCCCGCATCGAGGAGTACAATTACGATCTAGTGTATAAACCGGGCATAACTAATAAAGTAGCAAACGCACTATCCAGATTGAAATTGGAAGTTAATAACCTTTCGTCATCAAGCAGCGGAACGGTACCCAGCACGGAGGAAGACGGAACACAGCTCATTCCACACTGTGACTCGCCAATAAATGATTTCAAAATCCAAATGATCTTCACCAGAAGCGAAGGCATGTACATCTACGAGGAGCCACATAGAGGCTACCATCGGAACTACATCGCATTGCCCGATATAAACAGGGAAGCACTAAGGAAAATTCTAAAGAAGAAATTACACGCATCGCTTCTAAATGGTTTCAAAATACCCGAGGAATATATGCAGTTGCTACAGTAAGTCTATCAAGAGAACTTCGCCAACTACAAGATTCGACTAACACGACGAGTAGTAGAAGACATTTGTAATGAGGAAAACAAATTCCGGATTTTCGAGAAGGAACACCGAAGAGCGCACCGTAATTGGAAAGAGAACAAAGGACAGATTCTCTAAATTACAAGAAATAACGATCCCCACATACCTATCGGAAATACTACTCGTACATATGGATATTATTGACATAAATTATGAAAAATTTATCACCTGGTAGACAAATTTTCAAAGTTTTTCCACATTAAGAATCGATCCGTTCTACACTTGCGGTAAAAAATAAATTAAATATTACACTACTTCACGGCAACGAAAATGTTAGTAATGGATAACGAACCAAGTTTCTTGAGTCCCATCATAACGAATTATATAAAACACTCGGAATAAAAGTGTACCTAATACCAGCAAACAAGAGCGAGGTAAATGGGACTGTAGAGAGGGTACACTCAACCGTGTTCGAAATTTTAAGATATATCCAGTCGGAATAATAATTCCATAAAAAAACCAAGCGATGTATTCCTCAGAAGAATACAACGCATCAATTACCAGGACCTGTTGGATTATAAGGAGAGGGTGAACGAAGACCTCATAGAAAGAATTAAATACATTCAGACCATCAACCTTTGACGTTTGCGTTAAGTAACCGAAACAATAACAACAAACTCGAAACATGGGAAGCGCGCATTGAAGAATGTAACTATATGAGTTAGTATATAAACCAGGTAAACCAGGCAAAAATAACAAAGTGACAGATGCCTTATCGAGGTGAAAGGTGGAAGTGAACACATTATCATCTTCAAGCAGTGGAATAGTACACAGCGCTAAGGAGGATGGATAACTAATCCGATACTGTGAGTCGCCTATAAATGTCTTCAAGGTTCAAATAATATTCAGTAAAGGGGACATCTACGAGGAACCACACAACAACTATCATCGACACTATATCTCACTACCGGAAATAAATAAAGAGATTCTAACAAAAATGCTGAAAAATAAATTTTTATATTTACACTGTTAAGAAATATTAGCGCGAGCAAATATCTGTCTAAAATTTATATTTTGTCCAAAAAAATTAATTTTGGACACTTGTATAAATTTCTGTCCAAAATTATAAAAGAGACCAGTAATTTAAAAGTGTCCATAAACTTCACGCTATATATTTCATTGTTCAGGCTAGAATTTACCCACTGGGCGCTATCCAAGGACTGTCCCTTGAACAAAAGTTAGCAAAATCTTGGCAAAAATGACGTAAGCCTAAAAACACATTAAGCAACATTCTAAAACTCCCTGAGTGCGAAAACGCCAAAAAAATTATCCGTCCTTCTGGATGTCTGTCTACTGTCGATATCTCGAGAATGGCTAGGGCCATTTTTTTTTCTTTTATTTGGGAATGGTGAAAATCTTTTGGAACATGTTTGTCTAGGGAGAGAAACATTGTGCAACATCACTCAACACGGTGCACATGATACACCATGATACCACATCATAGTGGAATTTATTATAGGCTGAAACGCCACACCAAGGTAACTAACCTATATTGGCGTTTCTATATGCTGCTAGCGACTACGTTCCCTATAGCTACATTAGATTCTCATACATGCATTTTAGCCATATCCATTGCACTAGTACATGGATATGTTTCCGCCCCTAGCCATCGTGGAGGCACGCATGGTCTAGACGACAGTGCTGGTCTAGTATACTATCATATTTTTCGATTACATGACACGTACACAAAAGTCCGTGAAGCAGCAAATCGCATTGTTGCTCACAAATGTGTTTTTATCAGCCGATCATGTAATATTTGACCTGGTTAGGCTAGAATAAAGCCTTCTGAAGGTGGTACTATACTTGCACCGCAAAGGTTGAAGTTACCGTGTCCAGTAATGAATTATGATAAGCAGTTATTTAGTGAAATTCTTGTGTTGAGCCCCACCCTAAAATTTGGAATGGTAAATGGTAAAATTTGGTTTCGGACGAACCAAAAAATATTTACAAAATGATCCCTGTTCCCACCGGTAGTAGTATTTGGCCATGGAGGATAATTTGGGCATATATAAGTGTTGCGTGCATTTAACGTGCATTAACCGTTTTGTTGAAAACTTTTTAAAAATCAGTAGAGATAAGGCTCGCTTTTTATAATTTTCACCTGACCTGATCTCGACTGACTTAACATTTTATTAAGCTCTAAGCTTAAGTGTTGTAGTTAAAACGGTCGAATTGCCTGGCTACTCTTAATATTCCAATTCTCTTTGATGTCTGGTTCCTTTCTGAGATATAAATTAGCTGTTCCGAACGGAGCATTTAAATGTTTGGAGGTAATCCATGTATTTCTCCGCCAATACGTGCTGGCTTAATTTATCGTTCAGTGCCTTCCGGTTTTGTAGCAAGTGGAGGCCAACAATTTTAGTTTAAAAACCACCGTGTTCGTCTTTGCATAGTTTACGATTAATCAATCGTGTGTTAATATGCAGTGATGAAAATTAGAGGTTACTGGTTATTTCGGTCAACCGAATAGACTTGACCCGTCAATGGCTATTTTCAACAAATCATAAAGATATTGGCACTTTATATTTTATTTTCGGTGCTTGAGCCGGTATAATCGGCACTTCACTGAGTATCCTAATTCGAGCAGAACTAGGACATTCTGGAGCATTAATTGGTGATGACCAAATTGATAATGTCATTGTAACTGCTCATGCCTTTATTATAATTTGTACCCATTATAATTGGAGGTTTCGGAAATTGGTTAGTGTCCATAATATTGGGGGCCTCGAAAAATCCGAATTTATCCGAATAAATAATATAAGCTTATGAATACTTCCTCCATGCCTTACACTTTTATTAGCTAGCAGTATAGTAGAAAATGGGGCTGGTACTGGTTAAACAGTTTATCCCTCCTGTCAGGGCCTCTGTAGATCTAGCAATTTTTTCCTTACATCTAGTTGGAATTTCTTTTATTTTAGAGGCCGTAAATTTCATTACGACTCCCATCAATTTTATTGTTACTCTTCCTCTCTGCTTTAGCCGGAGCTATTACTATTATTTTAACTGGTCGAAATTTGAATACCTCGTTTTTTAACCCCGCGGGAAGGGGTGACCCAATTCTATCAATCATTTATAATCTCGCATGTAATTAGCCAAGATGTAGGGAAAAACGAAACTTTCGGGGCTTTTGAAATCATTTATGCAATACTAGCAATTGGTCTATTAGGATTTATTGTTTTAGCACACCACACATTTACAGTAGGCATAGACGTTGATACTCTAGGATATTTTACTTCGGCCACTCGCCGAGCAATTGCTGTTCATAATCATGGTTGATTTGGTAATTCTGAGTTGACTGATTTGGTAATTCGAGTTTAAATTGATTAACATTTCACTGAAGCAGTAGTTTTTTGGGCTTGCTACTTCCGCATTTTGGTTACTAATCTCTCAATGAACACATTTATATTTCTTTTGACTGAAACTGAAAGCTTCTGACTCTGGAGTTCAGTTGTATAATCTTCTATAGGTACATATAAATGTACCTACAGAACTATATTATGTTGGCAAACAATTTCTCATTGATGTACGTAGTACATCGCCTAGTACGTTTTACATAAGTGCGGGAATTATCCGATTTTTCATAATCCTTATCACTATCTATTTAATGGATGACGCCTCAATCCCACTTTGCTAAATTATCTGAATGAAATTGAACCAACCTCATACTTTTATAAACTTAATATTATCCTTCCCTTATCCTTAATTGGTCGATTTGGAATGATTGCAACCGATTTATTGATATTACCTACCTGTATTTTATATTTACCTCGGTTTATTATATCCCTGACGTCACCATTCTTTTTGTCGTTAGGATATTCCAAAGAAACAATTTTGGAAAATTCCCCTTTAAATTTAGCGCTGATTTAATTGTTAAAAGTGAACGGCAACCATTGCTCCGACGAAGATCGTAACGTTGCTTGTGATGCTTTGGATGATGGACGATGATTCATTACTTACTTTATTTTTAATTACACGATCATAATTTTTTCTGCTCATAAATATTAAAGTCTCCCTTCTGTCTTGCATATAGGTGATGGTTCGTTAATTGTCGTCACCCCCAAAATTTCGCAATCACGCCGGTTTCGGTCAAATTTTTGTAAATATTAACCTTGCCTGTTGTTGACGTATTCGTTCATCCCTAAAATAAATACTTCGTGAGGAATTCAAATTAATTCAAATTTGTCAAAATAAATGCTTTTTACCTTCCAACTTGTGAAAATAAGTCACAGCTTCTTGCATTGGTGATCTAATTGGACCTCGAATTCATTTTTCAAAGTGATGGCCACTTTATGATAAGACACGACGTGAAGTTTTAGACTCTCACAAATTCTGAATCTAAACAAACAAACCCAGCCACGAATTTCTTTCTTTGTCCCCGTCATAGAACGACAATAAAATTTTCACCACTTGAGTAGAAGGAACAAGGAACTGTTTTTTAATTTTGATAAGGTTGCTACTCTACCCTCAATTGTGCGGTGGATGTCCTAACTACTTATGAGTAATCCTCATTGCTATTACTGAACTTGATTATACCAGCAGCCTTACCCTCGTTCCATAGTCCAGACTCATATCCTATCTTAGGAAACAATGGATTATGTAAGTGATAATTCTAAAGCTGATACGTAATAATCTGATTTCTACGAGGCCACTACTTGGGCTCTCGCGACTAGACTATTATTTTATAAAGGAGGACCGATATCTCGCCGGTTATCGTTAAGAATTTCCACAACGCATGCTATAAGCACCACTGGTGGTTAAAATAAACCACGAAATGAAAAATTTTCGCGGCTTAACTAATTGCGTTGTATTCTACCGACAAACAGATTAAATGAAATGAATAAAATGTGTTAGGGCAATCTTACACTCCTAACCTAAATGCTGAAAGACGTTTCAAATTGGCTGGGAATGTGTAGCGCTTAATACCATGGGTATTTTACCGAAAAAGAGATATGCACATCTTACCAGAAATCGCATCATTCATTCAAAACAGTTCACCATTTAGGAATTATGTTTGAGAACGTTTAGTATTGAACTATTTTAAACTATAGCAATTACCCAATTTAAAAAACTAGGAACAGATTTTTTGTTCCTATTTGGCGTCATTTGAGATAGTAGCTCATTAAAATGCCCGCATTTAAATGCCACTTGAAACAATGGTGTCTATAAAATTACTTATTTACTTGGCCCTCGTGTTAAGTCCCTGTTTTGGCACACCAATTGTAATAGTGATGCTGTCAGGATATAAATGTACGCAAGCCCTTGGTTACGACCAAGACCAACCAAGTTTCATGGCCACTATCTGTTGCGCATTCCATTGAGGCATTGGTTCCTGCAGCTTAGTCTGGTAGAGGAGAACGTCGTGAATGATTAGAGTGATGGGGGAGAGAGAGAGAGAGAGATAAATGGGGTTCAGGACCCCGAAGTAGTGTGTTGGTTTCATCAACCCATTCGTGGGTTGAATCAACCGTGGTTGTATATTGAGGGTTTAAAACAATATAATGTTTACCTTTTACCCATTATGCGACGGAAACGGACAGAAAATATAAAATTTAAAAATCTAGTAGGTATTGAGCCAAAATGTAAAATTCTTCGTTTATTTTTTACCAAAATTCATTTTCATAATTATCTATACAACACGAACCGCCCATAAAGTTATTGCTGCAAACGTGCCACAAAAACCCCCGATTTATAGAGTTGTATATTAACGAAGAAGTAAGAGACGAAGAAAAACGCATCGTGTTGCCGCACTGTGTGAAACGGTATATTGCGTATGTGTTTCAACTACCATATGTTTGTATATCGTAGGTCGCTTACTGCGATTGAAATGACGTAACGAAAACAAAAATGTGGATTTCCAGCGAGCCATTGATCATCTTCGAAGTTTTTATGCTGATATGAAAATTTTAGATATTGGGATAGGCTGGTACGGAATCTGCTAGAATTCTGTTGGCTGTGTTCGCCAGGACTAATTTTTACACACTTTAGACACAACTTCTGCGATAAACGTTTGGCCAAATACTAACATTGCGTTATACGAAACTCACAAATATTTAAACCGCATTGTTGTCTAGTGACACTTTTAACTTGTATTTACCTGTACGAGATGTTGATCTCTATTTGATCTGTCCAATTTGGAGCTTTATCAGCAATATATGCATTCTTCGAGACACCTAATTTAGATATAATTTGGTCTTCTGTTCACCGGTGTGAAGTATTTTACATTTATCAAAAGAGTAGCTACACAAATTAACAAATAACAAAAGTGTAGTTACACAAAAAATCTTACAGGGTTGAATTTTCAATGTTTCTCATAGATTTTTAAAAGAAAATGAAAAACAATTGGTTTTTGTATGTCCGAGAAAATTTTCCTAATTTCTTTACGAACTGTTTAGTAAAAATTTCTCGAATCGGATGGATCATGAGAAATTTTCACTAAGCCTCATTTTCCTTTATATGGATTAGTAAGTTAACCCTGTATAAGACGAAACAAGAAGATTTTGATTTTAAATTTTATTTTATTTCAAAAGACCGTTAAATATGATTTTAAAAAATAAAAACAAATTTTAAAATTTTTTAGTGTCGTCGTTATTAAATACATTAAACTTTCAAACCCACAGTACTACAACCCATTAAAAATACGGTCAAATAATTATAATTAAAACGAAAATTTCCAAATTAATATTCATAGCCGCATGCGAATCGCAATCGATTAAAGTTGTCCAGCATAGCCAAATACGCCACATGTCTATGCGGATCGTCAGGGTACCCCATTTTGGCCCGTTCATTTTAACATAATTAGAACGAAACAGTCTGAAAATGGAAATTCTGTGGAGCGAATCCTGGGGATTTTGCCACATATCCACATACATAGTGCAATAGATTAAAGCCGTTCAATTTCGCGAAAATACGCCACATGTCCATGCGGATCGTCAGGGTGTCCTATTGTGGCCTAAATGTTAATGAATTATAATAAAATAGTCCGAGACCTACATATTATGATAGATTAAAGTCGGTTATTTTATGTTTATTTCACTGGCGCTGAACCCCTTATAGGGATTTGACCATTTAATTGAAGTCAGATTACTTTTTTTAGATTAATTGCTGATAAGTTTGATTGCATTACGTCTATAATCGTCCATCAGAGCAGGCAGTTCGGTTAGCTATGGATCGTTTTCGCACCACGTATACTCTAAATGATAATACGCATCCAGTAAAACGTCGAACAGTGCGTACCGAACAAGCGATAGACGCTGTATAGCGTAGAATTGAGGAAAACCCAAACCAATCAATTTGACGTCGTTCTCAGCAAATGATTAATTGAACCATTTGACATTTTAAATATTGGGTTATTACGATGGGTATGTTTTTTTTTTGTTTAACTTTGTACCAATTTTCCAAGTTTATCTCATATTTCGTCTTATACAGGTAATAATACTAATGCATATGCAATTGAAACAAGTCGCAAACGATTCGTAACAACTTCCAATACGTGTTTTTGTTCATTGAACATTATAGAACTCTACACCCGGTCTCGTAGATATTTGATAACCATTTACACGTGATGCTAGAGATATCTACTAAAATTTAGATTTTCGATCATTTGGAGAATTTTTGTGATTTGCGGTATCGATGTGACCCTCGGAGAATGTTTTATAGAATTTACAAGAAAATAAAATTGTGAAAAATGAACGTACAGTCTTGTGCATGTTTGATGACCATTAACACAAAATTCTAGAGAAGTCTACGCAAATCTGGTTATACCGGCATTTTGGGGATATTTTATTTTATTGTAAGTTCGATAAAAATTGGCATTTTGGGAGGATTTCATAATTTTATTTTCCTGTAAAAAAGATAAAAAAATTCCCCGAGGGAATTCGCGGGGTGCGAATCGCAATTCTTTGCGATATCGCAAGTCACAAAAATTATCGAAAGTATCGAAAATGTAGATTTTAGTGGATATCTCTAGCATCACGTGTAAAGGTCTACATATAATGTTCAATGAATAAAAATCAGTTTTTATTGTGAACAATTTAAAATTCAGCCCTACCATATTTTTGTGTGTATAGCTACACTTTTTATTTTATTGTGTAGCTACACTTTTGTTGTTTGTTAGTTTGTGTAGCTACACTTTTGATAAATGTTAAATACTTCACACCGCTCTTCTGTTCCGCAGTGGCACAACGGCCTCATTTCACTTGTGCTTGTTCAATTCAGAATCTGCAAGACGACATCTTAGTAATTTGTTTGGCATCAAAAACATCAAAAACACCAATTTTTTGATATATCGCACGCAAACCAGTAATTGTTCTCAGTTAATTATATATTGTGTCTCGAACTTGATCTTCTCTGGTTAGGATAGTTCATTCATTTATCCTGGTTTGGCCGATTGTTGATATTGCATATTGTGATCCATATTTTTATGTTGTTAACAAAAACAGTTGCTGTTTTGTTACCGTGAATCTCGAAATAGGATCCTAATCCTCAATAACTTCTTAATACCTTTATGGTGCCTGTACAATAACTTTCACTTCTCCGAATTTTGTTAAACTCACTTAGTGAGTTAACTGTTTGTGAAAGTGTTATTGTGTACGGTTTAAATCTGCCTTGTTGTGTAAATGGAACTTCAATTTTCTTCACCATTTCTCCACCACCTGCAGCACGTTAAAATACTTAGAAGGAAATTCTATTTTAACCTTTTGGAAGAGTTCAATACAATAAAATATTATAAGCTTAGGGCAATAATATAAATTGAATCAATTTAAAAAAATTCTCAATCAATCCTTGCAATCAATATTTTTGCATAAAACATCAAACATTTTGTGTGCTACATGATTTTAAATATAAAACACTTGAAGCAGAAAAATTATTAATGAGAGCAAACGGAATAAAATCTCCATTAATTAAAATTGTATTCAAAAGTTTCATATAAAATCAACAAAGCTTTTTGACGTTACCTTTTTGACGTGCAACGCGAACGAAATATTATTTTACCACACAATTTAATGCTTTAATGGTTCAAAAAAATGTTTTTCGCGTACTTGTTACTTTTAATTATATGCTGTGAGATGCATATTATGATCTGCTTTTGGTAAAGCAGCATCTTGACAGATATTTTTATCGGGATGCCTCCCACAGAATTCATGTTTCGTTATTTTATTACTTTTCGGAAAATCAATTTAGAAAAAAAATCCTTTTGCTCTCTTTTAACGTATAGACAAATTCAATGAAATAAGATTACTTCGTCTTATATACAGCCAGTAATATACTCGTAGTTTAGGTACTGTTTGTTGTTCATTGGTTGTTATTTTGTGTGGTTTCGCAATAGAGCAAAATAATAACGGGCGAAAAAAACGAAAAAAGTTATTTGGGATTTCATTAATCCAACATTGAACTTTACAACAAGTATTTTTACAAAACCAAAGTTTTTATTGTTAATTTAATTTAATTTTGCTTTTTAATGGCATTTTGTTGTACGAGTTCGTATAATAATCGCATATAGCGAACGAGTAACCTGCTCGTAAATAGAACTTTGAATAAAGTTTATAACGTGAAAACTTTATAGTACAGCTGGAAATCAATTTGTAAAATGGTTTTAATTCTAATTGGTTGTTCGAAATATTCCAGTTTCATAACTATTCGCATATCCTACATTATGTAATTTTAATTTTGGAATTACCTCTTTAATGGATCCTGAGCACTTGGACCTTTTAATCTATTGAACAATTTGTTTCGAATGTTTCCGGCGCCGCACCACAGAATCTGCGTATCAGAAATTTAGGTTTAGCATCTCAAGCGATGATTCCAAACCAGTGGTACTGTTGTGGTAATTTCCTGGGGCTAGGCAATTGAGGAAAGGATTTACAGTGGTGTTCAAAATAATAACACACTGAGTAGAGCTTCCGAAAGATGTTTTTATTGCAATGGTATATTAATTCAAAAATATAGGAAATCCAGAGAAATAAACTAATTTAAATTCAATTTGTAACAAAATATTATCGAAAATTTTAACTAAATTACTTTAATCACATTTAAGTCCCTAAATCAGTATTTTCAGTCTTATAATTTCAAGCAGCCTCACTTATTTCTTGTTGTCCAACCTTTTCTTTTAAGCACCTCATTGCACCGACGGTCGACTAGTCTCTGGCACTTCGTAACTGGTAAAATCGCCCATGCGGTTTGTACCCTTTTCCAAAGTTCGTCCATATTTTGAAATTTTTGAGCTTATCGACCTTTTTATTTCGTTCCACAAATTTTCTATAGGATTTAAATCCGGTGATTGGGCTGGCCCCGCTACTACTTTGACATTGTGCTGGGTAAATCACGTTTTAGCTTTTTTGACGTGTGTTTAGGATCGTTATCCTGCTGAAATATCCATCCAACAGGCATAACGTTTTCAGCATCGTAAATCATAACGTTACACAAAATTTTAACGTAGACTTCAGCAGTAATTTTGTCTTTAATCCAGAAAATAGGACCCGGTCCATACCATGATAAAGCTTCCCATATCATTTTAGATCCTTCTCCATATTTGAATGTTTTTTTATTTACTGTGGTGACGGAGTGCATGGTGGACGTCTGACACATTATCGGCCATCATAACCAATAAAATTTAATTTAGTTTCATCGGACCATACAATTTTTGCATTTTTCTGAGTACGTGTTTTCAAGATGGTTCCTTGCAAAATTTTTCCTAGCTTTTATATTTTTCTTTGTCAAACAAGGCACTTCTTGAGCTGCGCATCCTCTTAAATTGGCTGCCAAAAGTAGTCGCCGAATAGTTATCGTTAAATCATTTTTTATTTTTTAGATGTTATAAAATGATTTCTTTTTTTGATATTCTAATGATCATCGCATTGTTTCTTTCGGAAGTTTTTCGAGGACGACCCCGAGTTTCTTCAAGATATTTTGGTTTCAACGCATTTATGACCAACTTTCTTGATCTTCCTAAAATTTCAGCAATTCGAGTTATCGGTTTGCCTTCATTTTCAAAAATTGTTGTGATTTCTCAAAGTGTTTAGATTGATTTCCCTTAATATGTGAATATAGTTGGAGTTCCCCGATTATGTCTATTTAAACATTTTTTCTAGCATACTGCTAGCATTTTTTGTAGCATAATTTTTTGAAAACAAAATTAAATTGGTAGTAATTTTTTCTGCCAATTTAGGTATGGAAAATACCATAATAGTGTCGCAGGTGCAAATTTTTAACTTAAAATCTCGAAAATGATATTCATAAAATACTGAAAAAAATAAAGCTTGCATTCAAAATCCTGAATAGATGAAATCCTGAAATACGAAATACTGAATTTTAGTCATTAATCAACTTTAGTCCATTATTGCAAAGTTCAAAAAATTGCAAATCAGGTGGCTTTTAACAACTGATAATACAAGCGATAACCCGAAAGAATAGTAAAATATGCAAATTTTGGTTGCTGATTTCAACATAATTACGAATTTTTCAGAAATTTCGAGTTTCAGGATTTCGTTTTACGGAATTTTGTAATTCAAGATTTGATGCCTCAGATCGGATTGCGATTTCGTTATGTATTTCGTGTTTCGGACTAGCCAGAGCAGTCTTTTGTTGCTGCATCGCATACTTTGAAAATTGTGTAATGGCACGAAATATGCTAATAGTTCATATATTTGGTTTATTTTTTAATTCAACCTGAGAAAGTAGGCTTACCCCCTTTGTATTATACACCGAGCAAAGATTGTACAGAGTCAAATGATCCGATGTGCTTAGAGTAATATTTTTTGTTTACTTTGCACACTCTTCGTTTGTGCAGACGCAGCGTGCAGACTAAAATTACTCGCCTGCTCGGGTTGCATTAAAAGATGGACTCATACAGAATTTAATTTGTTAAAGAAAATTTTAGATACACAAATTAACAAAAAGTGTAACTTCTAAAAAGTGTAGCAATGAAAAAGTGTGTTTGAAATGGCATATGCATCACCATGGTCGATTAAAAGAATCTCAAAGACGTTACCAAGTGTGCACATATGCCACCTAATAGTGGACGACTTTATTTGTTCAAAACGGTTAACTAAATTAAAATAAATACTCGTAGTTTTGGGGTTTTAGGTCGTAAAATTTCATACAAATTCAAAAATTGTTCAAAGTACTTGCTACAATATGGCCGATTCCAGGAAGCTCAGAGAAGTTACCAAGTACGGAAATATGCCGCCTAATAGTGGGTGAATTTAGGAGTCTAAAACTTTGAGACATCTTTGAGATTCCTGGAATCGGCCTTAGTGTAGTAAGCGTTTTGACGAATATTTGAATTTTTCAAAAATGTTGTACTTTAAAAGTTGTGTGGAGCCACCCAATATTTTTTATTTTAAGGTTAACTGTTCCGAATAGCTTGACCACATTTGATAATATATCTGAGATTCCTGGAATCGGCCATTTTGACGAATATTTAAATTGTTGATTTTTGCGCTTTTAAGGTGGGTGGTGTGGAGCCACCCAAAGACGTTTTATTTTAATGTGGTTAACTATTCTGATCACCTTAATTTGCCCACTATTAGACGATGTTTTGTCCACACTTGATAACATCTCTGAGAATCCTAGAATCAGCCATAGTGTAACAGGTTTTTTTTTTTTTTTTTTTTATATATATTTATTTATTACAACTGATTTACAAATCATCTAGTAATTTATCTTTCATAATTTATATTCTTGTTTGGAGGGTTGTAGCCCTTTGGCTAGTCCCCTTTACAATTTTATTATATTTTTAGTCGATCCTGATTGGATCTAGTAGATCATGCGGTTTCTTCCTTCGCAGCCGTCTTACTAGGTTTGAATCATCCAACATACGACGTATCTCAGCATTTTGGTGTAGACTAATACGTTGCATGTGTTTTCTCGCGTGTTTGCTTATTTCTTCACTAACGAAATCCATCTTCAGATCTCTATGGAGGTTGTCATTTCTTATGTATCACGGTGCATTAACTATTCCACGAAGGACTTTGCTTTAGAATGACTGGATGATATTGACATGGGTTTTCTTTGTACAGCCCCAGAGCTGAATACCGTAAGTCCACACAGGTTTTAGGATTGGCCGGTATAGTAGCAATTTATTATGTAGAGTTAGCTCAGAATTTCTTCCTAAGAGCCAATCCATCTTTCTGTATTTGATGTTTAACTCTTCTTTTTTCTTTTTCACATGCTCTTTCCATTTTAGTTTCGCGTCTAGAGTCATGCCTAGATATTTTGCCGTATTTGCATAGGGAATTTGCTGGGAGTTCAGTTCTACTGGTATCCAGTTGACCTTCTTGTTGGTAAAGTGTACGTGAACAGATTTTGTTTCATTAAGTTTTATTCGCCAACTCTTGGTCCAGGTACTGACAATATTAGTAGCTCTTTGCAATTTGCTTGTAGATTCTTCTATGCAATCAGCAACTGCTAAGATGGCCGTATCATCCGCAAACGTCGCTATGTTAGTATCCTCTATCGTTGGCAGGTCCGAGGTGTATAGAACATATAAAGTTGGTCCCAGAACGCTACCTTGTGGTACTCCTGCTGATATTTTCTTTATTTCTGAGTATTCGCCATCTAATTTAACTCGAAAGTGTCGGTTAGATATGTAAGATTTTAGAATTTCATAAAACTGCTTTGGTAAGTCTCTTTGTAATTTATATTCCAAACCTTTATGCCATACTCTGTCAAAGGCCTGTGCTACATCCAAGAAGACGCTTGAACATACTTTTTTTTTTCAAGTACGTCTTCAATTATGTTTGTAATTCGGTGTACTTGTTCTATTGTTGAATGGTTTTCTCTGAAGCCAAATTGATGTGGAGGAACAAGATTTCTTTCTGCTATTATTGGTTTTAGTCTCTTTAGGAGTAGTTTCTCGAATAATTTTGAAATTATTGGGAGTAAGGAAATCGGCCTATACGATTTTTTGTCATTAAGTGGTTTGTTTGGTTTAGGTATCATAATTACTTCTGCTACTTTCCATTGACTTGGAACGTGTTTAAGTCTGAACACTGCATTAGTTATTTGGAGTAGTTTACGCAGACCTTTTTCAGGAAGAGCCTTTACTATTTGTCCTGTAATTAAGTCATATCCTGGAGATTTCTTTGTATTTAGGTTGAGATTGATTTCCTCTTTTAATTCTTGTAGTGTGACAGGAGATATATTGCAGTTATCCATTTTATGTACCGGTGGTATGTTTTCCTCTGCAGTTTGTCTAGGTAGTGGCTGAAACGTGTTCTCGAGGTGGGTTGCAAACAACGAAGCTTTTTGCTTTGCACTTATAGCCCATGTGCCATCTTCATTTTTTACTGGTGTAATTTGTAGTTTAGGTCGTTTTAAACTTTTTGTCGCTTTCCAAAGGGAGTACTCGGTATCTTTTTCCCCAGTAAGGCCACTCAAGTATTTATTAATGGATTCGTTTTTGATTTCTTTAATTAGCAACTTTAGTTTATTGGATAAAAAATTAAGAGTTGTTGTATATTCTGGTGCTCGACTTCTTTGCCAGGCCTTTCTTGCTTGTCGTTTTGCTGCTTCCAGTTTCTGGAATTTTTCCCAGCAGGTTTTTTTGTTCGTTAGCGAAGGTGGACTAGTTTTTTTAATAATCGTTGCACTGATTGTCATAATAACAGGCGTATGATCCGACATAATCCCCTCGCTGCTTTCTAGGTATATGTAGTTTTCGTCTATACCTTTGGTGATAAAGAAGTCAATGATATCGGGTATTTTGTTTCTATCCGTAGGCCAATAAGTTGGTTGATCTCCAGAATGAAAATCGCAATTGCATAGTCTTCCTGCTGCAAACAGCTCTCTTCCTTTTTTAGAGGTTACTCTTGATCCCCAGTAGGTGTTTTTTGCATTAAAATCACCTCCGATTATGAAACTTGATCCAAGTGATTTAAATAACGTGCAATAGTCTTGTTTAATTAAATTATATCTTGGGGGGCAATATATTGACGATACACTATATTCTTTGTCGTTATTTATAAATACTTTTAAGGTGACTACTTGCATAAATTCCTCTTCAATTTTAAGATCTATAAAGTGTTTGATGTTTTCTTTTATAACCACCGACGATCCTCCCCTTGCCCTTCCTGCTGGATGAATGGCGTGGTAGCAATTGTATCCATATATTTTAAGATATGAAGTTGAAGTAAAATGGGTTTCCGATACTAGGCATATATCTATTTTTTCAGTATTTAGGAAAATTTCTAATTCTGGAATATGTTGCATTAGCCCATTTGCATTCCAGGTTACTATTCTTAATGTTTTATTTGTTGTTGTTTGCATCATTTTAATAGAGCATGGATTTCATTTCATTTAGAGAGTCTTGCTTATCTAACCTGTTGCTTAGAGCTTGAAGGCATTTCTCTTGTTTAGCTAGACGAATGTTAAGAGCTTCCATGCTTCTTAGTATCTTTTGGAGCACTGCTGTACCTTCAGTAGTGTGCTCCGAAATAATTGGTTTTGTCATGACTACTTGCGAGTACAGTTTTGGTTTTGGTTCTCCCGTTTTACTAGCATGAGGTTTAGGTTCCTCTTTGGTGGAAGTTTGATAATTTTTTACCGATACTCCTGGACTTTGTTTTCGCGTTTTATTTCTTATTCGTTGTAGCTCCTTAGCTATTTCACATCCCCGGTAGTTTGCGGGATGTGACTTATTGCAATTGACACATTTTGCAGCAATATTTTTACTAACCGGGCATACCTGGGCATGATGCTTTCCGGCACATTTCACGCATCTAATTTCTCTTTGGCAATATTTCTGCGTATGATTAAAACCTTGACATTTTTAATGGCTCTATTTTAACTCTCTATAAGTTTCAGAGTCTACAACATTAATTTTCCAGACGCCGTTGTTTAGAGATACGAGTTTGTACTCGGCTATCGTAATCGATTTCATAATCGATTGTATAGTGGAGAAATTTGATATCCCGACGACATTTATTGGTGGAGGTGATTTTTCTTTCGGTTTAGCTGGTTGTTGTTCTAGAGCTAGTTGTTTCTTGATGATTAACTGATTTCTGGCAACCTCTTTTGAAGTTGATGGTAAAGTCTCCGCCATTTCTGGTGAGTGTTGCGCTTTCCTTTTCTTACTTGGTCTTTTATTCCGGTTCAACATCCAATTTGTTTCTCTTTCTAATTCTTCTTCATCCGTATGGAATGAATTAATGCCATCATCGACTGTTGGGCTAGGTGTCGTCCCAAGTTCTGCACGTGTTTCAACTGCTTTTTTGAGTTCTTCATTTTCTTTCTTTAAAATTGTAAATTCTTCTTTCAATTTAGCGGTAAATTCTTTTATTTCTCTTAGTTGTTCACGGAGTTCGGCATTTTCCTTCTCGTACTGAAATATATTTCCAGTTGAAGATCTTGGTGATCTTGATAATTTGGAACTTCGTCCAAATGGGTTAAACAATGATTGGCCCACCCCAGAATCTGTTGGGCCTGCCTCCGAAGAGTGTGGATTTGGCAGCATATCTGCTGCTGTACCACCTGGGGTATTACATTCCGTATTTGTTGTATTCATTGTTTGTTTTAGCCAATTTATACCACTGGCATTTGGTCCCCGGTAGCAGTTTGCTACTGTCGAAGCAGCACCCGCCCCCCGCGACGAGGACGCGGCTACCTTGGTGTTACCTAGGTGTACACAGAGACAGCCGAAGCCCTCTGAGTACCCTAGGCTGAGGGGCACAAGTATTTTGGCGAATATTTAAATTTTTCAAAAAATTTTCGGTTTAAAACATGTGTCAAAATCTTTTTATTTAACCGTGATTAACTGTTCCGAACAGCTGAATCCATTCATTATACAGAGATATATATCGGCACTTGGTAACATCTCTGAGATTCCTGGAAACGGTCACAGTGTGGCGAGTATTTTGACAAATATTTGAATTTTTCAAAACTTTTGGACTTTAAAACTTGTGTGGAGACCAACATCTTTTTATTTTAATGCGGTTAACTGATTTGATCAGTTCTATTCGTTCACTATTAGACAACACATGTCCGTACTTGGTAACAACACTGAGGCTCGTAGTGAGCAGTATTTTGAAAATTTGAATTTTTATGAAATTTTACGTCCTAAAACTTGCGTGGCGACACCCCAAAATTATTTATTTCTATTTAGTTAACTGTTTTGAACGGATTGTCCATTATTAAATGACATATGTGCATACTTAGTATAACATCTTCGAGATTTAAAGAATTTTTTTTTAATAACTCCAACCTTTAAACTACAATTATTATGATAAATTTGAGCTAAAATTTTCTAATTTGTGTAGCTACACTTTTCGTTATAAAGTTCAGTTCACAGTAAACAAGCCGTTATTTGAAATTGGTGCGAAGCGATCATGTAGCCCGCCTATTCAGGTTTATTCACGAAATAAAAATTTTAATGAACGGTTCCCATGAACCACGAGTATCGTGACCGATCTCATGTGATTTTAACATGACATTATTGTTGTTACGATTGGTTAAGATATCGCTAATATATTGGCTAATATAAAGCATCGCAGCTGAACTCGTACGACATACAAATCGGTTTCGATACAAGCTGATATCCACTATCTATTAAAAAATCCCAAGACCAACCGAATATGTTGAACTTGGCGAACTTGGCCTCATCTGTGCTTCTATTCAGTTAAATTTAGAATGCCATCCACCCTTCATCTGATTTCAATACGACAAAATCTCCTCTAAATAAAATTAAACCAATCCGCATTTTGAGATTGGCGGAATAGGATGTGGCAAAGGTTCAATCTTAAAGTACTAGTACCAGATTATTTAAACCTTAAACGTAACGTTCCAATAGTTTGAGCCATCCAATGATCTAAAACGCCAAACTCAATAAACGGATGTCTTGTAAATTGTATCTTATTCAGGGCTGTGGCACATAGACATGTGGGATGAATGGGATTCAGGAATGAAATCCTGGTATAACTTCGCACCTTTGAGATAATGAAGATCAATTTTTTTCTATCTAATATATTGACACATTCAATGCAGCGAATGAACCTACGGCCAAACGGTTCTGCAATTTTTTTTGGAAATTCGTAATTTCTAAGTCAAGTCTGATAATTAAACATTTTCGTTTATCAGATTTAATTAGGTCATGACCCAATTGTAGTATCATGATACTACTCTATCCTGATTTGTTATTGATTCAACCTTTTGGTATGCAACTGCCCGGGTATAAGCACCGAAAGATTATCTTAAGCAGAATTTGGGTACGATCTTACAGTACGAATTTGCAAGTTTTTATTTGCTTTGTTTTGCCTACCAAACTAAGCCGGTATACATTACCATAGGCATAACCATAAAGTCATTTTCGAATGCCGGTGAATACTTCACGTTTTGCTAAATATTCGTATTCGCAGGTGAAATAATTTTTATTAATTTCGTTGCTAGATGACAACAACTCTCACTAGGTTAATTATTTTGAAATATAGGCTAGTGTTGTCAAACGCGTTATATATAGGGACCAACAACTTCTCCTTTTTTCTAAGTGTACCTTCAATTTCTGTTGTTCACTGTCGTGAAGCCCCTGTTCACTCTTGTGGAACCCCCTCTTTGACTCCCTGTTGGAGTGCGGAATTCATGGGCATCTTCCAAGTCAGTACTATAACCCGACAAACAATGTGTCCACATCGGGTCTGAAATGGGTCCAATGGCAAATGTCTTACTAAGTATGTAAAAGTATCGACTTAGGGAACAATATTTGGTGGAATACGTCGGGGTAAAAAGTATTTATGGAGAAGACCTATGGAGAGAACCTATAGGTTATATGTAAATCGCACATACTCGTACGTCCTCGATTTGACTACTACGTAAAGTACAACGTCAAAAGTGAAATGCGAAATAGTTGGGAGTATTTGAGCCCCAGGATAGACTGCATATTTCCTGCATATTTTTAAGGGCAAATAATATACGTTAGGCTGATTGGTCTGTATTAACTGATTTCCTCATTTATAATTTCGCTGTTAATGGTATTCTACCCTACATGTTCAGATATTTAAACCAAAAACCTATGTATGAGGGGAACGGGATCTAATTTCGGTTGCGAATTTCTGATATTCAATACGGACTCGTAAATAATTTTGCAAATAAAACACTTTGCGTGTAAGGTTACAAACTTTATTTACGCCAACACCTTGTTTCTTTACCAAATTCATTATTTCACTATTTATCACTTTGTAACACGTTTCACTATTCACTATTTTAATGCTCAATTTGTACTGCTTCACTTACATAGTTGTGCACAGTTGTTCGAAATTATTCCATTTATTGTTCCGTTGATCTATGCGTGTCGCAATTGAAAGCTACTGGTTGATGATCAATGTCGTGGTTAATTCCAGTATTTTCCATGATGACTATCGCCGCGGTTTACAATTGCTTCGTTAATACCATATTATCCTCTTTACATGTAATGTCATTCTAAAATTCAATTCCGTCAGTATTGAATAGGATAACTTGAGGCGATAGCCTTGGTACAACTACCCCTAACTTAAATCTGTTCGTCTCGAACAGATAAATCCAATGCCGTATCGCTTAAGTTTATCGCCTTAAACGATTTTCCATTCATCTCCATGGTTTCTTTGTATTCAACTATGTTGTACTACCTAATTTGTTGGTTCGCTGCCGTCTCATCGTATTTCTGATTCTTTATCCCCCTCGCCTGCTGAACTCACCCTTACAACCATATTGGAATCTTCTGCCCGACTACCCCTGCGGATCTTTCCACTTCTAGGTAAGCCAGTCCGTCTTTCCTTTTCTCTGGCCGTGCACTCTCTTTACGCAGTTTTTTCACATTTCTGTATTGGACCTAAGCATCTGATGTTGGTTGTTTTTTAACCTTTTGGTGTGCTCCGTAATCCCGATCTCTGTTCCTCTGGCCAGTTTAGAAGTTCTCCTTCTCGGGAATCAGACTGTCTCGAAAAGCCATCATTCCACCGCTTCCAACAATTTCGAATATATTGACAAAACTTCCTGCATTTGAAGCACCTCTTAAACCTCTCCAAATATGTCACGACGCGGTCGTCATCTCCCTCTGGCTTGGATGTGGTTTGCAACACATCTGCTGCTCTGGCTCTGGAACCAAAGTGGTGTACTCCATCTTGAACCTTAAAATACTCGAACTAAGTATAAAAACTTTACTCGAGCTCTCGGCAATAACGTTCAGGAGGAGGACCTCTTTCATTAATTCCTGCAACATCCTGCTGGAGTTTTAATCCAAAATCTTCAACTGGGTCTGTTGTTTATCCAGCTTGGCAAACTGATCATATTGGTCCTCCATTTTGACTATTTAGGGTATATTATCTTCAGAATACAGAAGCAGCAACGTCTTCATCATGTCTCCCGTATCAAGCATTGATTTAAGCTGACGCCCTAGCACTGTTAACCGATACCAGTGTTTGTTCATTTCAGCCGTTATAATTCAAAAATTATAACGTTACCGTCCCTAGTCACGAGGAGACATGTACATTCCGTTTTACCGGTCTACTATTGTACACTGTTCCGTTCTTTTAAGACGTTGATCAATTCAGCACAATACGGCTGAAACTTCGGGAGTAAATCGTTGCTTTGAAATATATAGGCTGTGGTAATTCATGTATGTTCATGTTACCAAGCCACTTATGTTTTAGTGACATAACCGTCACCTCGTTACATTCGAAAATTAGGTGCTTAACATCTTCTACTTCTGATCCGCATAAACATTGACACTGGTTTGTTATCTTAAATCGCTTCAGGTATGCTTTAAACCTACCATGTCCAGAGATAACTTGGCAGATCGAGCTCGTCGAAATGAAGCCAAAGGTATGCCTTCCATTGGCTGACTCATTCCACCTTCGTTACCAGAGGTCAATCGCCATCGCTTCGATATCATTTTTATTATTATATTGATCCTGCCCACTATCAGCGGCATGTACATATTCACCTATATTATTTTGGCCACGCCTTCTTAGGCGGTACAAGTTCGCTAGTTTTTTGATTACAATATCAACCGGGAGTACGCCAGCCAGAACCACTACAGCATCTTTAGATACCGTTCGATAAGATTTTGTTACTCCTAGCAGGATATTCCTCTAAACACTTTCTAGTGATCTGATATGGTGACGGTTTTACCTATCATACCAACCAGCCGCCGCATACACGGAAAGCGCTTCCGCCACACCTTTGTACATTAAATTCAGTGTTTTGTGATTAAGTAACCATCCTTCTCTTGACACTCTCGCCAAAGAGTGGAATAGCTTCTTAGCGTTTTCACAGACTCTATGAACGTGGGATGCTACGCCCATTCGTTCATCAAGGAGGTCAATACCAAGATATCTAACGCACTTGACCATTTTCATGTTTTTACCGTTTAGTGATATTGTTAGTGGTCGACTAGAGTCAAATTTGCCCTTTAGTTGCAGCATCGCTGTTTTTTATGCTGTTAGTGACATCTTATTTGCTTCACACCATTGGACCATATTATTTATTGCGATTTGACCTTGGCGCTGAAGTTCGAGTCTGGAGTTGCCATGCACCAGAATGACTTTGTCTTAGTCATAGAGGACCCGAAATAGAGCCCTGAGGACATCCTTTTGTAATTTGCTTTGAAGCAGAACCATACTTGTCTCTGATTACTGCGTATCGATTGCTGAAGTAGCTCCTAAAAGATTCATCGTATTTCTAGGGAGATAGACCGATAAACTTGCAATGATACTAGGCCACGCCACGTAAGATTGTAAAATGCTTCTGCAATGTCCAAGAAAATACCCATAACATAAATATTTAGAACTTTGGGTTTTGACAGTGTTGGTTAGGCGGAATATCGCATCCTTAGCAGACATGCTACGTCGAAATCCGAATTGCTTGTCTGAGAACAGTTCGCTCTGTTCAACTCGCGGTATAGTGCGAGTGGTAAGCAACCTTTCTAGGAGCTTCCCCATAACTGGTAGTAACATTATGGGTCTATAAGATTTCGAACATTGTGGATCTCTATCGCCAGGTTTCCTGATTATGATCATTTCACCCTTTTTCCATACCTCTTGGGGAAGTAACCAAATTTTAGGCAGTTGTTTAATAATATTGCTATGCTAGACCCTATGATGGGCAATTCCAGCTGGATTATTTCAGCGTTCAAGTTATCCAGTCCAGGGGACTTATTACACTTGAAGCAAGTTAAGGCATTGATGACCTCCTCCCATGTAAATGGGGGGATCTTCCGCATCGTTCCAACTACTGTCGGTAGCGATCTCGTCCGGAAGAAGTAAGTTGAGTAATTCCAAACGTGTGTCATGTCACGTATCAGTGACGCCTTCATTTGCCTTCTTGATGGTGTTCAAAACTTCTGGGGGTTTTGCTTTGCCAACGGCATATTTGTATACAAGTCCCCATGGGTCTTTATTACCATGTTCCGTGACGTACCGTTGGAAATTATTTTGTTTTGCAATAAATACTTCATGGAAGTATTTATTTCTTGCTACTCTAAAGCGAGACAATTTTAACTCTTTTGCTCCTTGGTTCCTTTTCGCCTGGTAAGCTCTTCTAAGCTTGTGCATAGAACATCTAAGTTTCCTTAGATTAGAGTTCCACCAACTGTTTCGTTTCTTTGCAACTCTCTTCATAGGAATAGAGTTGTTGCAGACACTGACTATCGAATCTATTTCCGGAAGTGCTTCTACACTGCCCCAAGAGCCAACCAAGTGTCTAGCAAATAGACCTCAGTCGGTTATCTTAATGCGAATCTCGGAGTTTTGCTACTTGCAAACGGACTGCTCGACTGCTGGTTAGGTCGATATTGGACTTCCCATTAGACGACAACGTCGTTGGTTGCCCTGCAAGTTCATTATGAAGAGGTCACTCCTAGACACGAAGTCCACTACTTTTCTTCCATTTTCATCGGGTAAACGGTCATGACACATTTTACTTCTTGCATTGAAGTCTCAATCGATCGGTCTCACTCGACCGGTTCACTGTATTGGGCATATATTGAAAATAGGTAGAGTGAGCAGTGGCTATCGCAGAACTGACTTAGATTCATCATGCTCATGTCAGCATTGTGAATACTAATTGCAGTTTTGGGATTCTCAGAACAGCCTGTAACTACTCTGGCTGTAGAAGGCATGCCACTGATTTGACCATTGACCGAGTGTGGTTCTTGCATGCATAGTATATCTATGTCGTGAGTGGAGATGCGTTCTCATATCTCTGATCCGACTATTTTAGTGCCCTGCATGTGGAGGTGAGCGATACGTAGGTTGCTGTTACAATGTCTTTGATTTTGACTAATCATCATGTTTATTTCTTAATTTCAAACGTTGCATAGCACTTTTGTGTGCGTTACACGAAACGCGACCTACTTGGTGGTCATGAGGTTTTTGCAATTCCTTGCAGCTTGCGCAACTGGCTGGTTTTTCTTTGTTAGGACAGACCTTGTAGCCATGACCATGATGTACACAGTGAGATCAGGTCTCCGCGCGCGCCCTACAATGTGACCATATCGCATCATACCCAGTCCACGTGCAGCCTTCCATACTTTAGCAACATGGTTTTGGTTGCTAGTTCGACTTCTACCACCCATTGAGCGGTCTCTTTATTTCTCGCACCGGTTCTATACAGAACATTAAAATCGTTTTGATCTAGGCAGTTTTGGTTTATTAGGCAGTTTTTAACCATGTCACCATCGAGCTCGGAGCTTACATCAAAGGTGATCACTTTAGGTAATATCTTAACAGGTTCTGGTTCGATGGCTTTTAGACCCACGCATTCCAACTTGGTGTTTTCCGTAAAAACCTTCAAATCCGAGGAAGAATCAACAGTAACTGCAACACCATTCGGTCCAGCGTTAGTTACATAGTGAATCTTTATGTTAGATCCACTAGGACGTATGATTTCCTTGATTTTCTTTGTAATCTCGATAGTCCAAAGACTGGGATCATTATCTCTAGCTGAGATAATTATCCGTTTTTTTTCGTCTTATTCTGCCAACGCTTTCTGTTTCTCCGTTTCTTACGTTTCTTACCGACCGTTTGCCATTCATTTTCTTTTTGGTTAGTTACTACTCCTCTTGTGTTTGCTGGGTAGAACCTTGGAACTGAATCCTGTGCAGCCATCTCTGGTTCTTTTCTGGCTGCAAGTGCACCTATGGCTGCGTGCTTGCTCCAGTTTTCCAACAACCAGATTAGTTTCCGCAACCACCTCTAGAATTTGAATCTTGATATTTTGAATGTGATTCTTTAATTCCCGAAACATAGGCTCAGTAAGTTTCGTGTTTTCAGTATGCTCGATCATCGTTTCGAGAGAAACGATTTCCATCATTAGGCTTTCATGGGGTCTTTCGCACGTTGGTGCTAACTGACCACTGCTTGGCAAAGTAGTTTCAACTTCAGCCGTGTCCTCATCATTGCCGACAAGCTTGGCATCCGATTTAGAATTATTAAGATTCACGTCAAACTACACCTTTTTAGGTGCTCGCTGACCGTCAGCTTCTTGCGAAGACTGATCTGTATGCTTGTTTGAAATATTTAATTTATTAAATATTTAAAATTGCACGGATTCCCCTCCCAACGTCACTGCACTATGCTTGCGTTACTGCACTATGTTTAGCCGTGCAGTGGATTTTTACTGGACTTCTGGTGATAGAATATGATAAACTTTACCATGTTTTCCAGCATTTTAAAATTCTTAATTACTAAATAATTTTCTTAATTAAAAATTTTTCTATTTTCGCCAATTGAAATTTATCCAATTGATTTTCCTACAAATCACAATGTGACCGTTGGTATCAAAACTAGACAGTTTATTTATAATGTAGGACTGGGCACGTTTACGTGTACTGATGAACTGAAACATAAGTCCAGGTGACTATGTTGAACATGACGATATGATGTTACAGTCTAAAGGGTCGCCATTACTATCGATGGGAAAATCTTTGTTCTTAAAAATTAGTTGGTTCACGAATGAGCAGATAATTCCTCTTAAAACAAAAACCAAGGTTTGAGCATATAAAAGGAGTTTTTCTTCACTCTACGGATTTCTCTTTCTCTGCTGGAAGAATTGACCTGTAAAGGCAATTAGAAAATATAACCTGAGCCTTTGAGGATATTATGGAAAAAAGAGGAATATCAGGGAAAATTCTCAAATAACCCACTCTATACTTTCAGGGGCCACTTTTACATGAGCTCTACAATCTGCTCAACTGTGATGTTGGCTTTCTAGAGAAGTAACGTTCGTCGCCGGTTCTTCTTAATTTTGAAAGTGTTATTAGTTGTTGCCTGCAGATGTATTTGAAAACACTTACTGAAGTTCTATAACAAGTCGGCCAGAAGTTTAGTTCTTCAGTGATCCTCTCCAGAACATTTGACGGATTATTTTTTGACTCATTCCTCGTATTTAAATCTCCATTAAAGTTATTGTTTTATGTTGAAATGCTTTAAGCGATATTTGCGGCATTAAAAATATCTTGATAGCCCCCAAGAACGCTAACCCAAAGTTCCTAACTGCCACAAATTTTTTGTTGCTAATCTATATTACTTTGCTAAACAACAATTCAACACTTATGAGAATTAAGAAAACTTTTAACACCTCATCATTTATTTAATAATTCGTTGTTGAGTGTTGTAGACTGAAGTTTTAATGACAATAACTTTCGTGTCTGACCTGTGTAAAATGACCTGCAGAATTTTATTGAATTTTTTTTAATGGCAATTTATTGAGGCGTGAATAATAAAATAATCGTCTTTATAATCCGGTGAGTGCAACTTGTGGAAAACCTTTTTGTTATTACGGGTATGGACTTTTTATAACCTATATACTGTCGTATATTGACAGTGACGATAATTAAATTATTTCATTGTGCTTTTTGGATATTTCGGATCTGTTGTCAGCCAAACCAAAGCTTTTAAAAAAATTTTTTTTATTATCAAAATTGAATAAAAATGTTGATATTTTATGAAATTTTTAAAGCTACATAATCCTTGAAATGATTACATCTCATGTTACTATGTATATGCAGATGAGCACTTTTCCTTCACAGATATGGAATGGATACATACACAAACCACTTGACACAGTATCTTATCTTTTGTGTTTCGTGTGCGGTGTTGTTGTGTGTAGATTATGTGGGATACATAAAATATTGTCTTTGTCACTGCTCGACAATTTTCTTTGTGTGTAAAAAGTCTCTGCTAGTTTATTTTCCAGCCTTTTAAATAAAGGGAAAATATTAAGAATCATGATTTTTCTTATTTTCATACACATATTTTTCCAATTTGTGAAAATGAAATTTTCTTGTCATGTAATAATAATTTCATATTTTCCTTTTTCACGCCATCTTAATTTGAGGGCGTATATAGGTACTCTTCAAGACAATGTTAAGATAATTATGTAAAAATAATTATAATTATGTGGAAATTGTCGGATTGTGTAATGTAATTGCGTTTACGGTGGATGTAGGTTGATTATAAAATTATGTTTGGTCATGTGGTCAAGGTGCAACTAATTATTTTATGTTGATGATAGTTTTAATTTTATTTATAGTTCTGGAATACGCAAGTATTTTTAATTGTCCTGTATGCATCAATAATTATTGTCCTCTATTTTTCATTCCACCTTCCTTAATTTATGGCTGCAATTTCGAGTATTTTGGAAGCTTAGATTGCACTGTTACATAAAATTATCATAAAGTTTAATTTTTTAGTCACAATTTTAAATTAAAATAGAACAAAGCAAAACATTTTGAATGTCAGTGAAACTAGCGTTTTTGGATGGATGATTTTATGCCATTAATGCATGGCACATACATGGAATAATCTGGAGGTTCAATTTTCGATCACTCTTCGCAGCAATTGCGACTGTATCTCGTTAATAACTCGCTGCATGTTGTGTTCCAAGGGTTCAATCGTCTCTGGTTTATCGGCGTAGACAAGTGACTTAACATATCCCAATTGGGGTACAAAAAAGTTAGAAATCAATAATCAATGGAAACAGTGATTTTCTCGGGATGTAATGGTGTTTCGGCAAAGGCTTGTGGATTATCTTCACTTCAAATACAACAATTCTGTTTATTAACGTACCCATTCAACCAAAAGTGAGCTTCACCGCCGATGCATGCACAAATTGAATTTTGCAAGCGCGTAAACCGCACGATCCTTAGATAAAATCTTCCACAAAGTGGATCGACACATCGCCAGTTGCTGAGAGCAACTATATAATCCAAAGAAAGGATTTTTAATCGGTGTGAAGTTTTAATCAATTATCAAAAGTGTAGCCACACAAATAAATATTTTTAAAAAGTGTATTTTCACAATTTAATCAAAAGTGTAGTTATACACAGAATAAAATGTAGCAGGGTAGCTAAAAGTATTTAAATATAATTTGATTTTGACCGGTTTTTGAATAACGCTCCACTTGCGATATTTAAGATGAAAGTGTAGAGGTAGATTGTAGGCCATAATCAAGGAATCCTAGAGATATCTATTCAGATCTGTGAACGCCCTTGGATTGTGTGTACTCTTCTTAACTGATTTTGATAATCAACATATTAACGCGACCCTCGGGGAATCTCTCACAGGGTTAAGAAAACCGCTCCACTTGCGATATTTAATATGAAAGTGTAGGACTTGATTGTAGGCCATAATCAAGGAATCCTAGAGATGTTTATTCAGATCTGTGAATGCCCTTGGATTGTGTGTACTCCTATGAATTAATTTTGATGATCACCATATTAAAGATTCTCGTGAAGTTTGTCCTAACTTGTCATAAACCCAACAACAAATTTAAGACAAGTTTAGGAAAAAATTCACTCGACTATATAGTAATGTGAATTTTGTCCTAGACGTTCCTAATTTTAACAGTGTAAAATAATATCAAATTTGTTATATAAACACTATTGGCAATTTAAAATATTTCAATTAAAGATCAATTTATAATATTATAATTTAGTAAATTAATAATCTAGAATAATATAATTAATTGAAGAAGTAACAATTTATTAATAAACTTGCGTTTAGATTTCAAAAGAATTAGAGGAAAATATCAAAGTAAAAACCCTTTGTCCTAAGATACTTCTAAGAGGTTACAAGTTTGAGAGTAAGTGTTTTTACTTTGAACTAGACCCAATCCACTAGACCTAGAAAACTCGAGTTTTCCGGAAAAGTAGGGGAACACTGGGTCTAATATTCAAAAGTTGTAGAGGTAAAAATCGCAGTAAAAACCCTTTTGTCCTAAGATATTTCTAAGAGGTAAGAAGTTGTACTTCATTATCGGAATCATATGGACACTTCTCGTCGCAGCTCGCACAGAATCTGGCGTATTTTTTAATGCTTCGCGTTTTCTTAGCCTTTGCAGTTTTCAAGTGAGGTGCACACTCTAAAGCCTTCATGGTTAGTTGTGTGTTTTCTTGTAACGAATCTACAAAACGGCCTATTTTCAATTGATGTTCTTTAATTAAATTATTTTTTAAAATGTTGAGCCAACTCTCAACGGTAGCATTTGATGTTCGTGTACAGTGACCAAATTTTTTTAAAAATATGGTTCCCCACAATGGTCAATATTTCATATATCGTTTTATAACAAAAAATTTTTGTAATATTGCCTTATAAATGGAATTATATCTGATGTAGTAAGGAGTATCATCGAGTTCGAGCTGATCCGTATCACACATAGTATCCGGTAAATCATGTAAATCGTTGTCTCATTTATTAGTAGGATATTGATTTGTTTTCAATTGGTCTTCGATTTTCTGATTAAGACGAGCTTGAGCATCGCAAAATATAGAATTTTCAAATTTAGAGCACCCGAATATAAAAAAAATTTTTGTCGTATTATGATAGCAGAAAAATGTTAACAGCATATAAATATACTGACTTTGTTCCCTAATTTAGCCTTTTCCATTATTACGTCGTAAGTAAATGTCAGGTACTGACTTATTTCCATTAAATTCATTTCTTTTAAAATTGCATTTATAAAAATCCATGACCAATCTGAAACGTATACTTTGGGGATGGGTATTTTCGGTACAATTTGGCTTATTTCTTTTTTTATTTTATTGAAGAATATACTAAGGGCGGAGACATCATGGGGAATATTATATTATCTTTCCTGACCACGCAAGCATAATAAAAAATTTTACCATAATTATGGTTTATACAGCATTTCGGATTGCGAATTAAACTTCTCGTGGCATCAATATATACAAGCGTACTTTTGTTATCTAAATGAGATAACTTTTGAATATTAGACCCAGGGTTCCCCTACTTTTTCCGGAAAACTCGAGTTTTCTAGTTGGATTGGGTCTAGTTCAAAGTGAAAACACCTACTCTCAACGTTGTAACCTCTTAGAAGTATCTTATATTTGTAAAAAGAGGCCGGAATTATGGGTCGACAACTCTTGGTTTTTGCACCACGATAATGCATCTTCTCATACTGCATTGGTTTTACGTGTTTTTTTCGTCAAAAATTCCACCTATATCGTTCCGCAACCACAGTATTCGCATGATTTAGCTCCGTGTGACTTCTGGCTGTTCAGTAAACTCAAACGACCGCGCCTGGGAAACCGTTTTGATTCAATTGAAGACATTAAACGTGAATCGATACGCGCATTGGAGGCTATTCCGGAAGTTGACTTTAACAACCGTCTGGAAAAAACGTTGGCACAAGTGTATTGAGGCCGGGGGGATTACTTTGAGGGGGACGAAATAGATTTGGTGAAATAAATAAAGAATTTGAAAATTATGAACAAGGTCTTACTATTGTTTGCCCACGGTATTATGTGGTTGTACCTTTACTCATGAAATCACTCATGAGATAAAATATAAAAATAAAACTGTTGTAACCAACACCCTAGTTTCATTTACTACAAATGTGCATAGATCTCGAATACATGACGCTCAAAAAAATCATTATTCCTGCTAAAAAGCTCCTACGGACACTGTCACTTACGATATACAAATGTTCAGGTCACTTCGCATGGATCTCCAGATTTATGAAAAAGCTTCAATATGAAGTTTCATCACGATTTACCAATTCGTCTGGGCT
The DNA here is from genome assembly GCA_963691935.1 of Nephrotoma guestfalica. Taxonomy (NCBI): domain Eukaryota; kingdom Metazoa; phylum Arthropoda; class Insecta; order Diptera; family Tipulidae; genus Nephrotoma; species Nephrotoma guestfalica. The sequence goes on from OY829913.1 coordinate 268,794,411, forward strand.
GAACAGACGCCAAATTTTTCTTTAAAAACAGTTTTTGTCAAAAATCGTCGTAAGTTTTGAAAAACTAATCTGGACCGATATTGTTGCAAATTAAATTTAAAATCTTTTAATTCATTAGTCGTTTTTCTCGTAAATTAACTTTTCAAAATGCATATTTGCAAAAAACGAAAAAAACTCCTATGGAAGCTGTCACTTTCGGTTGACCGATTTCAGCAAAAAACTACAGACATTTAGTCTGCACTGCAAAAACCTCGAGGTCAACATTTTTCATGATTACTGTATTTTCTTTTACCATACATAAAAATAAGTAAAAAATATGTATGTGAGCGCGCCCCGACCAGCGCAGGATTAGCGCCCAATGATTAAATTTAATTAAAATCTACTAAACAAAAATTCTATTTAGGCCACTCAAATTATAAATTAGATTAGTTCATTAATAAATTAATATAAATTTATATAAATATTAATTAACCCTAAGAATTTTTTTATCTAATAATTAATTAAGTTTTAATTAATTTTAGGGCTTTGCATATTGTTGTTTTACTGTTTATGGTCCTGACGGATTTATGAAGTGACAAACACTATAATAAAGATACCATTGAGGATAATATTATGTTTATAAGTCTTGTTTGTGCAATTAAAATTGTTATTTACCAGAAATATATAAAAAAAAATTGTCGAACGTTAAAGAAAGCCTCATCAAAACCTTAACGACCCACTTTATAAACGAAATAAAAATTATAATTCATGAAAATTTTATTTATAAAATTTATATTTTAATTCATGATGATTTTCTTTATTCTTTAGCTTTTGTCTGACAACAACAGCTTGCGTTCCTTAATATAATTTTTACCATCTTAAGGTTGATTTCTGTGCGGTGGTATTTACTCTACTAATGAGTTTTCATTTTCGGCTTATTGATTTTTTTGGTTTGTTTGTGCAAAACTTGAATTGTTATGGAAATTGTGCCGCCCTTGCTTAGACAAGACGATAAACTTATTGTTAATAGATAGACGGCACTTGTGCTATGTTGCGATTTAACAGAAAAGAACTCGAACTATTCAAATAAAGATTTTATGGACGTTTATTCGACGGTGTAGAAAATGCTTAGAAAATAGTTTGTGGTGTAAAATATGTCGACAATTGGTCCACTATGTACGAGTATATAATTCGTTACAATCAATAGTTTTATTTATGATTAAATATAGTTATTTTTAACGATTCGTTATCTAGATCAACGAAAAATTTAAATTCCATCTGTTTACATTTTGGATATGTTCTAAAATTCGATAAAGTTAAAGCCTACTGACATCTTACCAAATTTGATTAGAACAAAGAGAAAATTTCCAAAATTTGTTGAATTTTTAACACCTTAAATACGCGTCGGGTGGCCGACACTAAATCTTGTAATCAAATTTTGACCCACTTCCTAAAATCCAATTTTATTTAAACTTTTTCCACGAGTGTTTCATTGTTGAGAATATTTCCTACTTAAATTTGAAAGTGATTGCATCACAGTGTCGAGATGCTGCCATATAAATTTTTTGAAAATATGTAGATCGTACCGTTACCGTTTCAATTATGAACAAGTGTTTTGTAAAGTTTACAGAGGAAGATATTCTTTAAATTTGCTCATTAATAGTTTTAGGTAAATTGAATAAGGCTTAAGCGAAAAGAGCGAAAGCTAAAATCATACCAAAATATAACGGAACCAATTCGAACAAGATTAATCCAAATAACACCGCCGTTGGATGATGACGAGTCAATAACATTTCCGGGCGATATGGAAATTACCAACACTTTTTTGAAGAAATCAATAAAATAACAGATACCACCGATTGAAATAACAGATACCACCGAAAATATATGAACAACCCTACACGCAGTGCCACAGATGCCATATGTATGAACATGGAATCAGCTATTGTTATAAAAAACTGAAATGTGATGATACTCATACACCAGAAATATGTACATTATCGAATTTAAATGTGTTAATTGCAACGGTTTGAATCCAGCAAACTCCAAAGATTGCCAGTACTCGAGAAATATAAATCCACCAAACAAAATCAAAATATCAACAAACAAAATAAAAATCCACAAACCTGTTCACCAAAGGCTCAACTACCGGTGTGAAATTTTTCACGAAAAGTGTAGCTACCCAAATTAATGAAAAGTGTAACTACACAAATTAACGAAAAGTGAAGCAATTAAAAGTGTAAATAGCAAAATAATTGCTACACTATGGCCGATTCCAGGAAACTCAGAGATGTTATCAAGTGTGGGCATATATTTTCTGAAAGTTGATGAATCGTCTTGAGCAAAACAGTTACCCACATAAAGCAATTAAGCAATCTCAAATCTTTTTATTTTAATGCGGTTAAATTTTTCAAACAGAATGATTCATCCACTTTCAGAAAATATATGCCCACACTTGGTAACATCTCTGAATTTTTCTGAATTGGCCCTAGTGTAGCAAGTATTTTGAAAAATATTGGAATTTTTATGAAATTTATATCCTAATTCTTGTGTGGAACCATCTCAAAACCGATGCCTATATATATCGGGCAACACTCACTCGATGGACTCGGAATGTACATGTACTTAAAAAGTGATATTTCAGCTTACATTTTTTGTGAAAATAGTTTTCTAGTTCGTTGCTTGTATAACAAGTTATATTGATTTGAAAATGAGTGTAATATCTGAAGTAATACGCTATGTGATGCTTTTTTACTATAAAAAAGGTAAAAACTCTGGAAAAGCATGCCGAAAAATTTGTGAAGTGTACGGTGAAAAGTGAACGAAAGACCCAGGAGTGGTTTGCTCGATTCCGTTCCGGAAATTTTGATGTTAAAAATGCACCTCACTCTGGTCGGCCAGTCACTGCAAAAGCCGATGAAATTTTGCAATTGGTGGAGCAAGATCGGCATGCAAGCTGTCAGTAAATAGCGGAGGTACTACACATCAACCACATGACAGTTTGGAATAATTTGAAAAGAACAGGCTACAAAAGAAAGCTCGATGTTTGAGTGCCACATGAATTACCGCAAAGAAATTTGAGTGACCGAATTACCATCAGTGAAATGCTGATGAAAAGCAACGAAATCGAGCAATTTTTGCAGCAAATCATTACAGGCGATAAAAAATGGGTGAAATACGAGAATACTAAATGCAAGCGCTCATGGTCAAAGGATGATGACCGTTCACAAACGACTTCAAAGCCAGGATTGACAGCAAACAAGGTTATATTGAGTGTTTTGTGGGATTGGAAGGGAGTTGTCCATTATGAGCTGCTGCAACGTAGCGAAACGATCAATTCGGTTCTGTACTGTGCACAACTCGAGCGTTTGAACGAAGCAATCCAGAAAGAGCGACCAGAATTGGCCATAAGAAAGGGTGTTGTGTTTCATCATGACAATGCACGGCCACACACATCTGTGATAACTCGGAGCAAATTGACGGAACTTGGTTGGGAAGGTTTGATGCATCCACCGTATAGCTCGGACCTTGCACCGTCTGACTACCATTTGTTTCGGTCTCTGCAAAACTCTCTTGATGGTAAAAAATTAGTCGACCAAAGCGCCGCTGAACATCATTTGGCCAAGTTTTTCGACGATAAACCACAGAACTTCTATTCTACACCGATGGAATTATGAAGCTACCCGAAAAATGGCAAAAGGTCATAGATAATAATGGTCAATATGTACTTGATTAAAATGTATATTCAATAAAGAAAATTGTTGTTCAAAAATGTACCAAAAACCGCGGAGTCTTTTTATATGACCCTTTTTATATGACCCCGATTTAGTTCAATTTAGTACACAGTAGTGAATCGTCAAATCGATTTTAAAAATGATCTATAAGTATCTTCCCCGTTGAATAGTTGAACTTCGTTAAAATCTCCTATGGTTTGATCAGATGTTAGATCAAATTGTGTAATTTTCTCGTTTGCACTCGGAGTCTTTGCTCTCCCATTTGTCGATGGACATGATTAAGTTGATTTTACAAGTGTTTATGCAAGATTTTTATTGGCTTATTTGATTTTGCAATTCTGCTGTCATTTTTATTTTAAACTTCCAATATTTAATAATTCTTAAACATTTTAACTTTTTGACTTTAAATTTTCTACTTTTTAACCAACTTTTTGATTTATTTATTTTCATTTTATTTTATTTGAAAATTTTAATTTAATTTTTTTTAATTAAAATTTCTTTAGTTAAATAATTTTTGTGTCTACCGAAAATAATAATGTTAATATTCCTCTTTGTATACTTTTATTCCACTGTTTTATTTTTTTTACGATTTGTATAGTGGATTCGTTTGTTCAGAGTAGAATCCTACCAACTGCCCAAAAATATAATTTATTTATTAAAACAAATGTAAATTTTATTTCCAGAAATATTTTCTCATGAATATTTATGCTGAATGCCCAATTTGTAAAGTTTACATTAAATATATGGAATATGACTAATGCCCAAGTGTTTGCTACTAGGTCCTATCTAATGGAAAAACACATTTATTTTGATAAATTTGGGGTTTAAGGTACGATTTTCTGAATTCTGAAAAACTTCTATAAGCCAGCATGCTAAGTAACGTATATTCTGACATGCTGTTAGGCCCTTTCCAATATAAAAACTTGTTTATTTTGATCAAATTGCGGGTTTAGGGTGTTTAGGACAACCAAATATGCGTCGGAGTACTATGAATCTTGCATACAATTTTTTGAATTTTTCCAAGAAACTTCTTTAAACAGCATGATAAGTGATGTATATTCTGAGATGCTACTAGGCCCCCCTCCCAATCTAATAGAAAACTCATTTATTTTGTACAAATTGGGGGTTTAGGATGTTTATTACTGCCAAATTTGCCTTGGAGTACTATTAATCTCGCATACAATTTTTCGAATTTTTCCGCGAATCTTATATAAACCAGCATTCTAAGTGACATATATTCTGGGATGCTACTACCTTTACTCCTATCTAATAGAAAAAATCAGGGAGTATAATTGTTTTGACCAACCCCCTACTTTCTTCTACAACAAAGGTACATAGATCTCGAATACACTACACTTAATTTTTGAAGCAAAATTGGACCTACCTGCTTCGTAATTTTCAGAAAACCGCTGCATAGTCAACTCTTGTTAAAAACGTAATCTTTATCATGTTCACCACATTTCGCATAGCTGTCTAATTTAGTCAATCCGGTTGGTCTGTAGAGATGCTGAATTTTGTTGAAATAAAATATTTTTTCAAAACTCGTCATTTCCGGTAACATTTAAAAAAAGTTCTGAAATAATTTTGTTTGAAATTTAATATAAAATCGTTTTTTCGTAAATGCTATATGCTGTACCCTGCTAAAGTTAGCCGATAGTTGCTAGCCTAAAGTAAAAACATCGATAATGCAGATAGTGTCTGCTATCTCAGCGGAAAATATAATATGTTACGTGAAATATTAATACGCTTCAGCCGATATTTTTCAGGCAACATTTCTCAACCGACATTTCTCAGCCGATATTTTTCAGTCGATAATGTTTTCTATACCAAAAATATTTGTTCTGGAAAAAATTTCAAATCCATTTTCAATGTGGGGAGTCCGGGAAAACTCGAAAAATGTCCAATTTCCAGAAAAGGAATTAGTGTCAAATCAATATATTAGGATTGCACTGAATAGCATGCAGGTTCTGATATAAATTCAATAGCCCCGTGTTTTTCGAATAACCCTAATTCAGTTAGATTCAGTTAGTGATGTTGTGGCCCGAACTGATTTTGCGATAATAAATTCCTCGGTATCGGTGACTCCCTGTTGCAGCAATGGAATTAAAATACTAGAACAGTGCCACCCGACGTAAGAAAGTACACCAACGATGCAATCAAAAAATGAGCCACGCAAATTTTTATCCTCATAAAATGTTTTAAATAAATAATTTTTTAATAAAAAGTTAAAAGATTGAAGTTTTTATTTGTTACTTCATATCAACTAAAGCCCCATCATCACTATCGTTGATATCGCGTGATCACTTCGAAACAACATTAGGGTACCATCTTTAGCAGACACAACTAATGATTGCTGTGATCGGTTTATGCGCTGATGACCATCCAGTTCTGTAGAAAATTTCGTTCACACATACTGTATTCGACGAATGATGATGATGCAGTTGGTTAAATTTATATACTAACCGATGGTGATCTACTAGTCTAGTTGTTGTGCCTGAATCATTCGACGGGGATGGTGGAATCCCTTCGGAATTCATTGTAATTTCCGCTTCGCTTTTACGTTGCTTCCTAATTTAATTACTATGTTAATTCCAAATTTAAGAATGATTGAATTATTATTGTTTTATATTTGAAAGCTTCAACTCAATGGTGAACCGCTAGGCTGATTGATTATTCAAATTCATCTCAAAAACATATAATGAAAATTCGTTGAGAAGTTCAGTTTCCTAGAAAATTTATTACAAACGATTTTCCTAAAATATTCACTCTCTATTCGAGATTTGTGAAAGTTAATTCCGAATTCAAGAATTACCGCAACACTTACTTAATGTCAGTTATCAACAAAGCACAGTCGACAGAATATTTGTTGCTTAAAGTTGAATACGACAATTCTGCATACAATGGTGAAAAAATTCTCAGTTTAAGAAATTTGGTTTCAAGTAGAGAATGTTTATTCCAAATTCAAGTATCGGTTTTCTTAAAATTCATCATATTGAACCTTTAAATAGAATGATTTTCACTCCATTCGAAATTTGAGAAATTTAGTTCTAAATTCAAGAATACACACGATCAAAAAGAACAAATTAGCATGCTTAAGTGTCAAAATACTTGTCTGCGTGTATAACGGTTTAGTAACAGGCACATTACCTTACTTTAGTTACATAACATAATAAAATCGTTGACAAATTAAATTGAAGATAATCCTAAATTATGTTAATTTGTAATTAGTTACCTCACATTCGTTATCAGTGATTATTACAAACGTTATTTTGACTTGTGAATATTTTGTACAAATGCAGTTGATAAAGTACTGTAAATTTTATTTCTAAGCTGATAATTTAGTAACCCGAACATAACCGAAGTAAAGTCATTACTCGTCCTAATTTGTCGTTGAACCAAAATCCGTTCTCTCATTCATTGTCCTAACCATTTAGTAAAATGTTTATACTTAGTACACCAATACCTCACTTTGCGTTTTTTCGGAGTTGTGTCGCGCTGAATTAGAATAAAAATTCGTTTTTAGTTTTCGTATTTTCGTTCCGCTTTTTTGGTAAAAGTGAGAGGTAAAATTACCAAAAAAGCAAAGAAAACCTATCACTTTGGAAATACAATTGGATATTCTACAACGATTTGAAAAGGGAGAAACAGCTGTAAAGATAGCTAAAGCTCTTGGTCTGGCTGACACAACTGTCAGAACCTTTCAAGAACGAGACGGAAATAAATTACGGGAAGCTGCAAAATCGGTAACATCCATAGATGCTAAGGCAGTGACTCGTGTAGGTTGCACAGAAAATTCCATTAAGCAAAATGGTAATTCAGACGAAAACGAAAAGCTTATTCGACAGTATAAAAACAGTGAGTCATCCTATAACGAACCTTCAACCGATAGGGCTAATGCTCTTAAAGACGAAGCTGCTAGTGCTAAAAGCATTAATTCACGATGGATGCTATTCTCCACAACAAGTTTTTAAGGTTGACGAGACCGGCTTAATTTGGAAAAGGAGAACTTTCATATTCAAAACGGAAAAATCTGCTTCTCGACTGTAATGCCAATGTAGATTTTCAAAAAGAAAGCCTGGATGACAGCATTGTTATTAAAACACTGGGTTTCTACATGTGCTATTCCTGAAATTATAGCATACTGTAGCAAAGAGAACTTGGACTTCAAAGCTTTGGTTCTAGTAGTTAATGCTCCTGGCCACCCAGTCTATGTTGATGAATTATTTGAAAATGTGAAATTTGTATTTTTGCCACCAAACACCACGTCTGTACAGCCCTTGGATCAGGGAGTAATATCCACATATTAAAAGTTATTATCTACGACGAATATTTAAGTTGATTTTAAGTGAAACTGATGGACAAGACAAACCTACCATGCAAGAGTTTTGGAAACAAATTTAACATTATGAATGCTATGGAAACTTTTCAGATTCTTGGATGAATTGTATTTGGCAAAAAATTTGGCCAGAATGTGTTCACAACATAAGAGAGAGTTCTTTAGAAGGTGATGATGAACCTAATGTAGTTCCAGATGCTGTTACATTAGCTAAACATTCTGATTTTGACAGAATGGATGAGTTGGACATATAAGAATTGCTAACTTCACATAACCATGAAACTACTAACGAGGAATTGATGCAACTAAATTTACAGTTAGCTAACGAAGAAGACAGTCCGCTAGCATTACCTGAAGAAATAAATTTAACATCAAAACTGCTTTTCAGAGCCATGAGTTTAATTTATGAAGCTATCGCGATTTTAAAAACAAACGAACGAAGTTTTAAAGTGTCTCGAGCAGCAGCTGATGATGTAACTGTCACAAGGAACTTAATGTTGATATAGAGAAAAAAGATGTCCAACAAACATTAGACAAATATTTTGTAACAGAAAACCATTTAATCTGAACTGCTATCACGTCATCTATTCACTCGTTAGACTAGCGGAAGCAATTTCTATTTAAATTTTTATGATTAATTATTTGAATTATGTTTTTATGTGAATTAATAAAGCCTGTTTATACCAAGAATCACAAAAAAAAACTTTTGCTGAAACATATCTTCTGTATTTACATGGCTTTCTATAGTAAATCACAATTCACTAACCGTCGCACTTTTTTGGAGCATATCTGCAACGAAAAAGTGAGGTATTGTTGTACTACAAATCTTCTCTGATCAAAGATTAAATCAAAAGTGATTTCGTTAATTGAATAAACAAAGCCAAACCACTTTTATTCCGTTTATGACATACAACGTCATATTTGGATGGTTAGGACCACGTAAATAGCTAAATAGCTAATCATCTAGGATACACAGCACGAGCAAGGTTAATTCGGCAAAGTAAATATCATAAGACTACACACAAATACGACATGTAACTGACTTTCTCAAAATGTGAAAAAACAAATTCCATAATTTAATCATAAAATGCAAACATGCAAAATCTCTTTTGATAATTTCGTCTTTCGCGTTTGGGTAAAAGAAAAGCGACAGAAGAAAATTTACTTATTTATTTTAACATTTCCTTTTTTAATATCTCTGTATTTAATAAAAAAAAAATAATAATAATAATAAAAAGACGCATGTCATCATCATAATATTATTTCATAATTTTCAATTTTAACTTTTACTTATGATGTGTTTAGGACTTTTCATATTAAATTCTTCCCGCCGTTGTTGTTGCTGGTTATAAACGAAAACAAATCATATTACGATGTTTTCTTAATAAACAAATAAGCGAAAAACTGTCTAACAAAAACAAAAAAAACACATAAAACGTTGACAGGTATTGCGTTAATAATTTAAACTTTTAAAAGTAATAAAAAAAAATTATGTTATGTACGTATTTAAATAAAGTTGTTTATTATTCTGTTTGTACGTTTCCGGTTTAAAACTGGGAATAAAATACTGGATGTATCATAAAGTCCTATTTGGAGCCAATTCAATGGGCGCATGGCAAAATGATATGAGATTACAGTAAAACAAATTTTGTAGAAATGTATATGCGGGTTTTGTCCTAAACTGCCCTAAAAAATCCTATTTTTCACTATTCTGCGGAAAGTAGCGAAATTTATCTTAAATCCTAAAAACCTATAAATGTGGTAGTTTGCATGCTGTATAAGATAGCGGAAATTTCTCAGCGGAAAATAAGAGATGTCGCTACTCGCCACAAGTGGCAGCACAATCACAAAAGAGAATTTTATTTGTTATATAATAACCAGCGGAAATTTGTTATTCATTTTGTATCTCTTTTTTCACTAAATAAAACATCCCAGCGGAATAAAATATTAAAAGTGATCCTTAAAATGACAAATTGTTTGATCTCCGAAGTAAAGGAACTCGGTAAATGATATCTTGAAATTTAACAATATTCCGTCTTTCCGCCATACTAAAATAAAGACGATGAAATTTGAATAAAAGTATTGATCAGGGGTCCGAAACTTAGGAAAAAATTCTAAGATCTGTTCATGCTGGACTAAACTAGGCCATTTCATTACAAATACTTCTGAAAATTTAAATTTTTTTATCAGGTTATTATCAGTTTATATCTCAAAGACTTCCACTAGTAACCAATACTTTCGATTGTTTTTCTAATAGCTTAGGTCTTACTGAGACTACCAGGAAAATTTGGGGAAAATTGACGGATTAGAATTTGGTATTTACTTTCAGACGGCGTGCATACTTGGAGAAATCAAAATTGACGCTTCCTAATTAACGTAGTTCTGCCTCTGTATGGACATAATTGCTCGTCGATCATTACTGCATCGTATGGTATAAAATATTTACGGAGGTGAACGTTTAACATTACGAATAAATCTCTAATTGGCGCTGCTCCAAAATCTACGAAGACTCATGCTGGCCCTGTATAAAAGATTTGAAAATATTTTCCACCAGTAGTGTATTCGTAGTTCGATCTACGCCTGCAGTTTCCAAACTTTAATCGATCCAGGATTATTGGTGTTCTACGTTTCATAGCTGCACTGTGTTTTGCGATTTGTTTCCCTTATTATAATGTTGAAGCAATATGAGGCTGATTGTTGATCTATGTGGTCCACCGTGCTGCTTCATAACATCATGTGAGAGAGCACGTCAAGAAGTAGGTATTTCTCTGCTCCACTATGTACCGTCACGTGAAAGAAACGGCTGGTCTAACGTAGCAGGCATTTGGTGGGCTCACATTTTCAAGTTCCTTGTCATTTGCTTCACCCTCTTAATCAATTTCGGATAAATGTGCTTCTTGCTCCGCATCTGAAGCACCACGATAGGCAGCAACAACGTTTCTGTCATCTTCAGATTTAGCATAATCATTTACAGTGTGCTCTATTCCACTTTCATCTAAAACTTCGTCAATCAACTGCCTGAGATATGTGTCGCATTTGGAGAACTTGGCGGCCTTGATTAGCCATATCTGCTAAATCTAAAATTTCTTTAATTGTTCACAACACAAAATCACAATAATCGAGTGCTCTAGACCTTCACCGACCAAATTAGCCCGTCTCAATGAATCCTGTACTATAATTTGTTACACATTTATTACAATTTATTACAACAAATCCCGGTTTTATTACAGTTTCCGTTTTCGAGGAACGAGTGGTCAGTTTAGCTTACAATTAAACCTGCACCGCCAAAATTGTAACTTTTGATGTAGCTATGATATCGGGATGGTTCTTGGACCAGGATTTATTACAAATTAATTACATTGAATAAATTAGTTCAAGACCACCCCTATAACTTGTCTAAGGGTAAATTTCACTCCAACACGATTATATATTTCAAAAACGTCAATTAAACTAACTTTACCTTACCCCAGACTGCCACCAGATTTTGGAAAAAAGGTTGCAACAAGTCTTGTTGAGAGTAAGTCAGCCTTATCCAGGTGTGTAATCAATTTTTAGTGTGTCAGGATACGCGGAATTGACTCCCAACGGTAGAGGCTTTACATAGGTAATTTAAAATTTAATAATTTATTACACCAGACCGCCACCAGATTGAGTCAAATGTTACTCTTTGGACATTGTGGTGGGCAGGTCAACCTTATCCAGGTGTGTAATAAATTATTTTTGTGTTAGAATACGCGGAATTGCCTCCAAGCGGTAGAGCCTTCAAATAGGTAATATAAAGGTCGATTTTACCACTTTTAATAATTTATTACACCAAACTGCCACCAGATATGGGTCTAATGTTACTCTGTGGTCGTTGTAAAGGGTAGATCAACCTTATACACGTATGAAATAAATTATTTTTGAGTCAGGTTACACGGAATTGACACGGACTTTTTTTATTTTTATTTGAAGAAATCACTTTCGATTATAATTCTTTCTCAATTCCTTTATAATTATTGAAGTTGTAAAGGACCAAAAGTGTTGTAAAAAACTGAGGAAAACGTAATTCACTTCGATATTAGGCTAACGAAATTATGTTTGTATAAATTAAAATATTTTTTTTTTTGTTTTCCACCTGGTGGCGGTCTGGTGTAATAAATTATTAAATGTGGTATCAAATCGACCTTTAAATTAAAAATTTCAAACCTTTACCGTTGAGAGCTAATTCCGCGTATCCTGATACAAAAATAATTGATTACACACCTATATGGATAAGGCTGATCTACTCTCGACAAGACTTTTTGTAACATTTATCCCAAAATCTGGTGGCAGTCTGGTGTACATTTTTGTATTAAAGTTGGTTAAATTACCGACCAAATGGCACAGTAGTTAAAGCTTTGGGGTTTGGATCGGGAGGTACCGGGTTCGTATCCCGATAGAGGCAGGATGCAAAGGGAATTTTCATCAACAGATTTCGATCTTTGATGAAATGGAACACATCTATGACCCTCTGTCAGAGTGTAGATCATGGGCCGACCCATCTTCCATGCCAGTACTATAGGCCGGCATGGAGATATGTAATGTGCAAATGGTAATAAAATCGGACCTATAACCATACGTCCTCGAATTGGCCTGCACTGGCGTAAAAGTAAGGATGGAAAAGCAAACCGCGAAAGAGTTGGGATAGCCTTAGCTCCAGAACAGATTGCAGGGAAAATAATAAGAAAAACAAGATTGGTTAAATTGACGTTTTTGAAATAAATAATCGTTTTGGGGTGAAATTTACCCTTAGACAAGTTATAGGGGTGGTGGTTTGAACTAACTTATTCAATGTAATTAATTTGTAATAAATTCTGGTCCAAAAATCATCCCGATATCATAGCTACATCAAAAGTTACAATTTTGGCGGTGCAGGTTTAATTGTAAGCTAAACCGACCACTCGTTCCTCGAAAACGGTAACTGTAATAAAATCGGGATTTGTTATAATAAATTGTAATAAATGTGTAACAAATTATAGTACAGGATTCATTAAGGCGGGCTAATTTGGTCGGTGCAGGTTTAGAGCACTCAATAATCGTAAATTTCGTTGTACGGCATCCTATCGTTCAATAGTTGTGGGTTGTTTCTATGTTGATTAATTTTTACTCATCTATTCTATTCATTGTTCCGCCTTTTTTCAGTCTGTGCAGGATTGCTAAATTGCTGTTATATCCTGTGCAAGTGTGCTGTTGATGAGTCAGATGTTCTGCGTCTTTGGGTTGTGTGTGTTTTGGGTTTTCCCACGCCTTTTATGTGTCCTATAAATCGTGTAATTAAACTCCGATCAGTTTGTCCGATGTAGAACACCTTACCTTTTTATTATTTAGGTGGTTTTCCATTTTATTTGTTGTCTAATTTAAAACTCATCAAAATTTTACAATTGTAGCAGTTCAGTAATATTACATTTTTATGGACGAACGAATTTTTAAACATGAACATAGCCGGGTATGTTCGTGTTGGTTGAGTAAAAGGTGTAAGTCCCAGAACGTCCCAATTGGCAAAATAAAATTCTTTTATTTTTTTGAAGTGCATATTTTCTATATTTAGGCAGCTACTGAAGAGTTCAGTCTGCAAAGTACTTTCTGTTAGAACGATTTTACCGTTTAAAAAATCAAATGCATGCCCGGGTATGTCGTGTTGACACAAGGGTTAAAAAGTGTATTGGATACATAAATGTATTTCCGATCGTTTTACTTAGATGTCGTTAGTATCACTACCTGTCAAAACTGTAACGTGAATTTTTACGTATACGATTTCCGGTGCGAGAATCGCTGATCGTTTACCAGTATTGTATATTTTAATGTTCGCCAACTCAAATGGCTTTTTTGTAATAATAGATCAATTCAAAATTGGAAAATTGTTACCAACTGATTTCTGTAATAATCCAGTGAACGATTAGAAAACCGGATAAAACCGGATAACCAGATGTTCTTCTGCAAGACCTTCAGATTCCTATAAAGTTTCTGTAACATGAAATTCTGTTGCCTTTGTCGTCTGCATTCGGCTAACCGCGTCCGCAACGACGTTAGCTTTGCCTTCTTTTTTTACAACATTATATTCGTAATCCTCGAGTTCTAATTTCCATCTTAGTAGGTGAGTTTTGGTTAGTCACATCATTTTGCACTTGTGAGCGGACAGCTCCTAGAACATAATCGGATATGTCGGTTGGCAATATAAATGGTAAGATAAAATCAGAATGCGTTAAAAAGGCTTTCCTAGTTTGCGAGTTTGAGTCCATGGGTATTTGGTAGAACCAATATTTCAAATCTAGCGTGGTGAAGTATTCTGATTTTCATAAACTATCTATTCGATTTCCTCAATCTGAAGAATTAGAAATTTGTCGTTAATGGTTTTTTCGTTACATTTGCGGTAGTAGACCCTTATTTTATGAGCAGACGAGCGGGCTGTTCGTTTTGACGCAGTAATACTGCTTGATTTTTGAATAAGTTATCAACAAGTGCATCTTTTTCAAGGCCACTAAGATGGTTCGTTCTAATTAAATTTATCATGATTAGCTCAGTTATAAAGGATTTCAAAATTGTTAACTCATAGTTTTAATATTATTAATCGCTTATTAGGATATTGACGGTTGTTTGATTGCTGCTGGCTTTATCAGGCCAGGTTTAAAATCTTTTCATCAAATTTACAAAATTCTGGTACAAAGCAGTCACCGTTTTGAGTGATTGGAAGGACTCCTTTGTGATTGTAGAAGGTAGCTGTTGGGTAGTAGAGGTTAAAATTGAAAACTTGGTTATCTATTGAAATTGATTGAGACTTATAGACAATTTTAGAACTGGACCGAATGTATTCTGAGCCCACAATTCCCCCAATTTGCTTTGTTGCCCACAACTGGGACTTGTAATATGAAAGTTTTTGTCTGCCACTAAGAGCTTCTGTCAGAATTTATTTTATTTATCCGAAATGAATAGGATTCACTCCTACGCAAAGAATCTCTTTCGATCTCCCTTCAGTTTTATTGCCTACTTCGTGTTGCGTACTACTTGTAAGTGTAAATTAAATAGTTGGGGTGACTAACGAGTGATACACACTAAGTGAACTGGATGGTTTGTGTGCTGCGTGTGATTTTATATTTCGATTTAAATTCTCTATTGTTGGCTTCATGTGTTTCATTCTGCTTTATCGTCAGCTGTTGTGTAATGGTAGAAAGCTGTTTCGAAAGTTGCTGTTGTACTTCTGAATTTTTTTCAGGTAATGGTTGAAATTCGGGATTCGTTTTATTTATTTTAATGAGTAATAAAAATTTATAATGGTTAAATATTTTTTTAAAATAATTCCATTAAGATTGATTATGCCTTTATCTTGTCTTCTGTGCCTATCTGGTAGTGCACGAAAATTTTAATAATTTCGGTAAAAAAAATTAAACAAGTAAGCTTAAATTCAATAAAAAGTCGATTTTGAAGACGGTTCCGAGAGATGCGCGGTGGAACTTTAAATCTGTTGAGCGGTTAAAAAAAGCCTTTACATACGATGTATCTTGAAAGAAAACGCGAATACGTTTTTTTACACTCTACGAGTTCACTTGATGAATTGGTTTCCATTTTCCAATTCTCACACTGTCCATTCACACTACTCGTCGCTCAGCTGCGCCAATTTTAAGTTTAGGCAAATTGTTGTAATAAAAAACATTTATTTTCACAAATTCCATTTACACACACGAATGTGTGTGTGGCAATATTTGTATTTAATTAAATTGCTTAGTCTACAAACATTTCGTAATCATCGAACCTCTGGACAACCTGTTTTTAATCGTGTAAACGAATTTAATCATAGTTTAGCCATTGTTTGGTCACCACCGGGAGTCGAACCCAGGACGCTCGGATAACAGAGCAAGGTCTCTACTACCCCTGCTATCGAGGGCGACTGTCGTATATTGAAATAATTATTTCCACAGTGAATTGCTCGCTCGGACTAATTATGTCTGCGGTAAATTGTCCCGTGGCTTTTCTTATAGTGGAAGAAATCAAGTCTCCACGAGGAGAGATGACAATTCAAAAACGACTTCAATATTTGACAAGCATATCGTAATTTTTAAATTAAAAAAGAGTCCAACAAATTTCCTATCAAGATTCAAACAAAAACCCAAATGGGAATGACAATGCCAAAACGTTTTTTATAATTTTGACACACAAAAAAAAATTAAATTTAAAGTACTTAAAATTCAAAACGTATTTTTGTTTTAATTTCCTGTGTATGAAAATTGCATTTTCCTAAAACAAGTATAACAACAACAAAAAAATCTGTATAGAAAATTAACAAAACTTCCAATATATCGAAATATAAAATCTAGAACACATTCTGACGTAGCGGAGAAAATTCACAAAAAATAAAAATTCATTTATTTGATTTAGTTATTTATTTATAAATAATTTTGCATGCAATTCATTATTTTTTAATTGATTTTTGTTTTTGTTATTAAATCTAATATTTTTTGTACGGTACATTATATTGATTACAAGATATTTAAAAATGAAAATAAATTATTAAAAATTGTAATTAAAATTATGTGGTTATGGTAAATTTGCATAACATGGCTTAAGGTGAAATTAAATAATTTTGTTTACAGGTGACACACAAAAATATTCAAAGAAAGGGAACTTCTCAGACTAAAGTCTCATATTGTATGAGACAGATTTTTTTTTTGTAATATTACAACTAATCTCATTGATTACCTAGTAATTGTTTTATTAGTTTAGTAGTCTGTTCTTGTCGGATGAAACATACGATGAACCACTAATTCTAAAGGCTTTGTTCTTTTTAGGCGCAGCACTCCATTGGTGCCATCCAATAGGTTCATCGTTGACATATTCCATGTTTTGTTCGTCTAGCGTCATGCTGAGGTACTTAGCGTTATCAGGATATGGAATTTGTTACGAATTACGTCTAATCGGAATATATTCTAATTTCCTATTTGTAAAGTTGATATGTGTTGATTTCGATTCGTTTAGTGTTACTCCCCATTTTTTGTCCAGTCATTCACATTATTAATAGCATTTTATAGGTTCCTTGTGGACTCAACAATACTAGCATCAGTGGTCATAACAACTATGTCATCAGCAAGCGTTCCTATTCTAGCTTCTACTATGTTTGGTGTATCACTTGTACACAGAAGGTATAATACAAGGCCTAGAACACTGCCTTGTTTAACCCTTGCCAATATTTTCTTTAGTTTTGAGTATTCCCCTTCCTGTCTCACCCAGAAGTAATGGTCGTTAATTTAAGACTTTAACAATTCAAAATATTGTTTTGGCAAATCTCGTTGGGCTTTAAATTCCAGACAATTGTGTCAAACCTTATCAAATGCTTGGGCTACGCCGTTAAGAATATTGCTTAACTTACTTTCTGAACATACTTGTTCTATCGTTGAGTGCCTGTCTCGGAACCGAAATTTATGTGCTGGTGTAAGATTTCTACTCTCTATAATTGGCTTTCGAAACTCTTTGATATTGCTGTTACCAAATAAATAGGCCTACACGATGTTTTGTCGTTTAGCGTTCCACTGTCTCGGAACATGACTTAGCTAAAGAAAGCATTGATTATTTGCTGTAGTTTCCTTAGTGCTTTTTCGAGTAGGGCTTTGATTATTTGCCCCGTTATTAAGTCGTATCCACGGGCTTTTTTATCTTTGAAGTTTTTTACTTCTTGTTTGATTTCCTTCAGACTAACTGGTAGCACAAATACCTCATCTTTTTTGCTTATATGTGTTAAATATTCATTAACCGCTTATTCAGTTGGTGGTTTGAAGGTATTTTCTAGGTGCGAGCCCAGGTTCCATCAACCATTTTTATGCGTGGCACTTGCATTTTAGGTATTTTAAACCTTTGGAGGCTTTCCACAGAGAATATTTACAGGTTTACCTGTCAGGTTAGTTAGAAAGCTAGCTACTCACTCATTCTTAATCTTTTTATAAGTAGTTTAAGTTGTATACGAGCTCTCTTTTTCGTTAACCAACTCTCTCATTTCAACTGGATAGTTTATACTTTTTTGTAATATTTCTGGCTGATCAGGAGTATTTTCCCATGCCGGTTTTTGAAATCTTTCAATGAGGCTTTCCAGTTCTTCTTCTATCATGTAAGCGTTCGAGGTCTGCACCTGTAGATTGTCGCTTTCTTCGGCTAGCCGCCGAAAGTATTTCCGGTTTGTTTTGTTATTTGTTAGTGCTTGAAGGGCTTGCTTTCCTTATTACCGTGTCACTTATTGTCATTAAAACTTTAGAATGGTCTGACAATAGCTCTTCTTCATTTTCGACTGCTAAGTAATTTTCGGAGACACCTCTTGATATAAAGAAATCCAGAAGGTCAAGAATTTTATTTGGGTCCCTAGGCCAGTAGATTGGTTTTCTACTGGAGTGAAACTCCTGCTTTAAAAAGCTCTCTTCCTTTGGGAATAGTTCTATTCCCCAGAATAGGTTTTTCGCATTAAAGTCGCCTCCAGTAACTTATTTTTCTTCTTTTTTGGGTTATTTATATCTGGGTGGGCAGTAGATTGCTGATATAATATAGCACCTGGCATAGCTTACTTCTCTATTGTAAGTTCTTCGTTTAATATTATCCTTAATAAAGATTGCTGTCCCATCTCTAGCTCTTTCTGCTGGAGTACCTATTTTGGCATACGAGGTTCTGATAAAATGACTTTCTGAGATTAGGCATATATAATTTTTTTTGTGTTTAAAAATACTTCTAATTCTGAAATGCGTAGCGCAAGGCGATTTGCATTCCAGGTAGCAATTCTTAAATAGTGTGTCATTATTTCTTCTTGATAGTCAATGACTTCTCTAGTTTTACTTGACGCATCCGTTATTATTTTATCTTGGCTTATCGATGTATTTTCCAGTGTTCCTAGTTTATGTTCTTCTTTTATTCAGTAGCTTGCCCATAGATTATATTGGTATTGCACAACCTGGTGTGAATTGATAGCGTTATGCTTCTGAAGTATTTCTTGCAGGACATAGTTTTCATGACTCTTGGTGATGTTTATCACAGTGTATGCATTTCACTGGTTCGTTCTTACTTTTATTGCATTCTTTTGATGGATGTTTCCCAGCGCACTTTACGCATCTGCGCTCCATATTACAGTATTTGCGTGTGTGGTTATACGCCTGACAATTGTAGCAATGTGACATTCTACTAGTGTTCTTTTTTTTGTCTCAATCTTAAGTTTCATATTAAGGATTGCTTTGATTCCATAGACCATATCAATGCTCTCAGTGTTGCCAAATGTTAGCATGAAAAGGGGGAGTGATCATTTTTTTAGTATGTTAACAGCATTTAGGATTTTGAATCCTTTCTGGCTAAGTTCCTCTATTATTTCTTCGCTTGGGCATGTATGATGTAGCCCTCTGGCCAGGACTTCGATGTTTTGGGCGGTGATTTCATTTAATAATATTCTGTAGGTTTCTGGGTTAAGTGCCATTAGCTTCCCAAACGTTATTATTCCGTGAAGTGACTTTTTCTTTATCGGTTAGAACTAGTTTCACTATTTTTGAATTGTATCTAACTCACTAACATTAAGTATGTTAATGAGTGGAGGTGGTATCTCTTATGTATTGGTTGATTTTTCTGCATTTCTCCTTGGTTGATTACGTTGGGTGTATTAAATGGTTGCAGTGGTCTCTATTTCGGTAACAGTGATACGCTCTTATGTACCTTCACTAGGTCTCTGGATGACTGATCGTTGGGGTTACGGTTTTCTGACGCTCTCTGTTTATTGTTTCACTTCAGGAGAAGATTCTGCTTTTTTTAAGTTTAGTTTTAATTTGCCTTCATATAAAACTCGTTTCATATGCCAATTCATCTTTATCTGTTTCATAGGTAACTATATAGGATTATCTTTGGCTTTATTCTCATTTTTGATTATAGCAATTTATTCTTTAAGCTGTTGGACTTCTTTGAATAGCTGCCCATTGACTTGGATTAAGTTTTCTAACGATTTTTTTAAATCAGTATTTTCTGTAGCGACATCGTGGTGTATTTTTTTGGTTCACATTCTATCTCCGTTCAGCATTTTCGTTCTCCTACTGAGTAGCGGGTTGAATTTGTTTAGGTGGTAATCTAGCGATTTTTGAGCTTGGTTGGCTCACCCCAGAATCCGTTGATTCTGCCTCGTGTGAGGGTGGATTGGCCAACTGCGCAGATGGCGTACCATCTGGGGTACCAGTTCCATTTTGTTGTATACACTCATTGCTTTAACGACTAGTTATTGCACCAGCTACCAATCTAACCAATTATATTGGTAGTAAGTCAGTGAAGAGAACATCGTTTTTGATTAGCAGGAAGCACCACGTGCAGATGAGATTGGCATTTGGGCTGGTATATATAGACTTTCTAGAATAACACACATTATCCCTAAAACCGGTATTTTAACCGGTGGATGATGGAATGGTTTATTTTAAAAATATCTCTTCATAAATTGATGAAATTAACTTCCGAAATATCCACAATAAAATACGTAAAATTCGCCAGCACGATTGAATCTAAATAGTTATTTTCTTATTTAGGGCATAAAAACATTGTTTTAGGATCGAGATGCGAACAAGATTTCCTCTATCTAATAGTCACCTCGAAGGAGAATGTGGTTTGCTTTAAGCCTTATGTAGGGCACAAAACACTTCTAAATATACAATGGCATTATAGATGAATTTGAATGAATGAACGCATGGGAGGAGGATAGTATCATGCGAGAGGGAGGAGAAGGATCGAGTTTGTATATCTACTGAGCTACATGGTGTCGAAAAAATTTGTTAAAAGAAGGTGCGTTTGAAAGACTTCTGTGAACATTTGAAAATATTATTAAATACGAATTGTAGGAACCGTGCTACAGATTACCATCCCAAACCCGGACCCTGTTGATTTTGTACGGTTATTTTGTCGTGTACTTAAAAAACCACCAGTTACGCTTTTTGTATCTTTCTTCTACAAATTTTTACAAACATCATTAATTCACACTTAGCTGAATGAATGTTTTGATGCCCTTACTTCGATAAAGTTGGACTCACCACTATTTGGATGGGTAGTTAATCACTATTGCATCTCTTCAGGTAGAAACCCGATATCACGCTACTAAATATTTTTTGTACACTATTTGTCGGTATCTTGTTGATCTCCTTTCTAAAGTTAGTACTAGATTAATAGTTAATTCTAATTGGGGGGAGGGTTTAAAACTGGTAATGCATCCTGTCTATGTTGCTAATATCATCGTTGAACCTTTCACCTTTCAAAATTGCATTATCCTGAATCTCTCCTAGAATCATTTTGTCCATTGGCCTGTTTTTTACGTATTTATTTGATGCAGCCTAACGAAGCTGAAATATGGTGGTTTACATAATAGAGTTTGGGTTGTATGTGAGATAAATATTGTATTCTCGTTATTTTAGAAAAATACCGATATCTTCCTTGGTAGACTACTAAGAATTTTTATTCTGGGACGACGAATACTGCTTTGCCGTTTTGCTTGAATGGTATGCGTATTATAGGTATATCTGGAACACCTCCACCTTGATTAGTGCAATTGCAAGGACCAGCCTGCGCCTTCATGAGACAGTACATGTGTCCAATTTCTTCCCGTATGACATCTTCACTCCCAGGCACTACCACATTATTTGGAATATGCTGCTGGATTTTATTTTGTACTGTGGTAACTGTGCTGGACTTGCAGTACTTAGCTAATTTTACTAAGGTGTTTTGTGTTTCTAAGGTTGGTATCTAAGCAGGATTAATATTATGTGCAATATGGTACCAATAAAAAATTGCTCTTCTTCTAGTACTAAATCCTTCTAAAAAATATCTAATTCCATCAACATAGCCTCTTTCAATCTTCTTTGGAGTACGATTTATCTCCTCTTAAAAGTATATACATTCAGTTGGGATAATATGGTTCGACATAGTCTCTAAGTCCGGAACCCGGACACAATAAGCTGTACATGCTGAATCCAAATTTCTGGAGTTCTGTGTGGTTAAGTGTCAATATATGGGTTTTATTTGTTCAATGTTTCTTGCAATGAATTCTCTTTGGCTGTGTAAGTCAGCTAAGTTCCAATAATTTGTAAATATTTTCTCCCGCTTCGTGGCATTTATTTGACTACTACAGTCCAATCTACATTTATCTCCGCAACCTGGACACTTTTTATTTTATTTTTTGATACCGAGCTTTTCCAGAATTTTAGTAAATTGTTGTTTTCCACCCATAATTTTCCGGTTTTCGTTGACGTTTTCTTCCTTTTTGCGATATTCGTAATTTCACCTTCGATTTGCACTTCAGCAGGAATATTTTGCTGATCTTCACTGTTGGAAGAATCACTGGTTAAATTATTATTAAAGATTGTATCTGCGTCTGAATGGTTGATATCGCGTTCACTGCTGAATACGAGTTAAACAGCACTGGAGTCTGTTTCAGGCATGCTTATAGTTAATTGAGGTACTGTTTGCGATGCGGTTAAATCGGACTCAGGTTGACGGTAAATTTGTTGTCGAATCCGTACTTATTGAAAGATAAGGATTTTATTGAAAGTTTTACGAACAAGAAATATTGCAAGTAGTCCTTCGTTAATGCAAACCTTGCATCTGACTAAAACACTGTTTTTCGCTGTCAATGTTGCACAATTGCTTCAATAACGACCCTGATGAATTCTTTTAGTTTGTTTTGCAGTACCCACATAAATAAAAAATATGGAACAGTGAGGTCAGGCCGCTTCGGGGTCCAACGATGATCAGTGTTGCGTGAGATAAGTTTTTCACCAAATTTTTCACACAGGGTCGTCTTTCCTAGTCATGTTATGGGACAACTGGCTCTATATTGTTGAAACCATATATTTCGGAAAGATATTAGTTGTTGGCACAATTTTGAGAAAATAATTCAGGCAGGTTTAGATAGTCCATTCACTATAACATTGGCATCGTTTTATTCAAAAAAAGTTGGCAGATATTACACACCATACACGACAATTTTGCTTGTTTTCTCTTGTTTTAAACGAACCATTTTCGCCCTCGGTGTATCCCGATTTGTTTAAGTCCTAAATCCCCTCTGTAACAAAAATTGGAGACTTTAGTTCATAATGCAGTTGTAAATAAATAATATCAGAAATATTTTGTACCAAGTTGCTTGCACCTTGCTATAAATGTATAAACCAGCAGTGGCCTCTAAAATCTGTTGAACCACAATATATACCACCAGTCACACTATTCTGGCTTTCCCCAGGACAACAGAATTGGGTAAAAAAATTTCATAGCATTCTTGTTAATACAATTTTTTTCTGGCCTGCTGAGAAAACATGCAACGTTAAATTTTATAAATTTGAAATTATTTATTCCCAAACGAAATTGGTTGGTAAAAGGTATTCCCAATTCCAAAAATATTTCCACTAACTGTTTACCTTAGTATGTCAGAAAAAAGCAATATTCACAAAAAGGTTTTGTACATATTTTTCCCAATTTTTTCTTCCCAGGGGAAGCCAGAATAGTGACACAGAAACATAAAATTTGATTTCAAACTGTACAGATAGTAAAAACTGTAATTCAGTTTCCTGGCTAGAACCATACAGTTGACAACGTTCACACTAAGAGTACTATCTGTCTGGTACAGCAACTCTCCAGACAGCACTGTATTTAGCTTGCATACGTGGCGACAGCAAAAAAGCTGTCTCAACACTGTATTACTTCCGCGGATATATGCGCCATTATGCGTGAAATAAAGTTTACTCAAAATCATTTGTGCAGGAAAATTTGCTTGTTCGAACATTACTGTTACATATGGCTCTTTCCTTGATCTCTTACTTCTTCTCTTCAATTCAAACTAATCCAGAAATACAACAACCAAATTGGTGTTATAGTATTGGTAAAGTAAGCATTCAGGCGAATTCATATTACGATGTAATGTAAGTATTTTCTAAGCATTTAGCTTGAACTTCGGTGATATTGGTAGAATGCTTAGACGAAAAAGATTGTCTCTAGTAAGCTATTTGATTTTAATGGGTCTAACAAGGTATTTCAACTTATGCACATTCGAAAGTCCTACTTAGTATTTTCTAATCATTTAGCCATGAACTTCAGTGACATTGGTGGAGAGTTTAGACCCAAAAGAGTTTTTCCAATGGTTCTGACAGGGCATTACTTAATATTAAATTCTGAATAATCATCTCTCAGACTTATTAAAAATTATATAACATACTAGGGTCACTCCTTTGGGTCTGTTCTACGCAGTAGAAAATACTTACAATGACTTCAACATTCACATTATAAAATTTCATTTAACACCCTGTCCCATTAGAAAGTCATATAACTTACTAGGGATACCCCATCTGGCCTAACCAATGCACCAAACCATTGAAAATCATGCATAATGTTGAGAAAATACTTAGAATTACTGTCAGACGTTTTAGAAAATCATATAACTTACTAGAGACACTCCTTTGGGCCTAAGTAGTCCACCATATTGATAAAGTTCATGTCTAAATGATTAGAAAATATTTAAAATGATTTTGGAATTTAGCTAAGGCCAGTTAAAAAAATCTAATTTTTAAATTTCATGGAACACCCTGTCAGACCAATTAGAAAATCATATAATTTAAAAGGGACACACCTTTTGGTCTAATCAGACCACCAGTATCACTTTAGTTTATGCGTAATGCGAAGAAAATACTTAGAATGACTTTGGAGTGTATCTAAGACTCCAATTTCAGGGAGCATTGTAATCCTTGGAAAATTTAATTACTTCACATTCATAGAATATTCGTAAAATGGATTCGCCTGAATGCTAAATTTTACCAATTTTACCAAAAAACTCTTCTTACCCTGGATAAAAAGTGGATTTAACTTTAACTTTTTGTTGTTGTTTAGTACCAAAGTGACATCTTACAGAAATTTTATGAAATAATTAACCAATTTTTGTATTATTTTTGCTACCATTTTGACATTTTGAAAAGGTCAACTGCGCGTTTTTCTTCAGATTAAAAATGTTTATATTTTAAATTTTTATTATTTCACAAAAAATGAAAGAAATGAAAAAAATTAAAACAAAGTCAAAAGTTAAAGAAATGTCAAAAAAGTGAATTCATATACTGAGCTTATCTTGGGTATACTGGTAACGCGATTTTGACATTTTGATGCTTATGAGTAACGTCGAGTACATTATCTCCATCATTACAAATTCGTTCGATTACTATTATGCTGACGAATGAACCTATTTTTTACTGGCCTGCTATTTGTATTTTTTTGCGAAACAATGGAACAACGCTGGCAAAAACCGGTGTGAAGTTTCTAACGTTAATTAAAAGTGTAGCTACATAAATCAACAAAAAAGTGTAGTGTACACAAAAAACATTTTTAAAATAGTTTTATAAGAAAATCAGCGTAAACTAACATTCAGTTAATAATTTCTAATTAAAACCAAACAAAAAATATACTGATATGCAAATATTAATGTGTTAAAATAATTTTATATTTACAAACTGAGGTTAAACCCTTAATTAACAGTCCATCCTTGAGTTTCCCCAATATAGCCACTACTATTATCGAATAGTAGGCATTCGAGTCGTACATATAAAAAGGAATGGCTTCCTCTGCCAAAATTTGATATATTGATAAAAATAATATTATCAGAGAAAGCGAACCCTTTCCATATGTTCGGGCTATACTAATTTGAATAGGCTCGAATGTCTACTATTCGATAGTAGTAGTGGCTATATTGCGTAAACTCTAGGATGGACTCAATTGTTAAATGTATAAATCTTTGAATACATTAATGGTTGCAAATTATTAACTGAATTACGTTTACGTAGATTTTCTTATAAATTATTTCTACGTTAAATATAGATTATTTCCATACACTTTTAAAAATATTTTTTGTGTACTCTACACTTTTTGGTTAATTCGTGTAGCTACACTTTTAATTAACGTTAGAAACTTCACACCGGTCTGGCAAAATTATTGCTGTTTCCCATTAAAATTTTACTACCGTCTAAATTTTTCGTTCGGCGTTCTTAATTCTACACCAGTGGCACTATTCTGGTAATTCCCCGGGAATAGGGAACTGGGGAAAAATTTTATTTGTAATTTTTATTTAAACATTTTTTTCTGGCTTGCTGAGGTAAAAAGTTAGTGTTAATTTTTTTGAAAACAAAATTAAATTGGTAATAGTTTGTCCTGCCAATTTAGATATGGAAAAATTATTCCCAATTTATAAATATTTACATCAAACTTTTCTCCTCAGTAGGCCGGAAAAATAATATTTGAACAGAAATTACATATAAATTCTTTCCCCAGTTCCCTATTCCCGGGGAATTACCGGAATAGCGCCATAGCAGGTCGATTCTGGCTTTCCATAGGAAAAATATTTACAAAGCATTTTTGTCGCAAAAACATTTTTTTTCTGGCGTACTATGGTAAATAGTTGGTGTACATTTTATGGAAAACAAAATAAAATTGGGAATAGTTTTCCTACCCGATTTCGATATGGAAAAAATATTTCTTAAGTTATTAAAATTTAGATCAAACATGATTTCTTAGTAGGCCAGAAAATGATAATTTTGAGAAAAACGCTATGTAAAAATTTTCCTAATTCCTTTTTCCTGTCGAAAACCAGAATCGAAACTGCAGGTCTGATTTTTTTTCATTTGTTCAGTACGAGCTTGGTTTAAACTTACTAGAATATTTCGATTATCGCTGATTTTGTTAGTTTTATTTCGTCGACATTCATTGGGCGCTTTCACGCCACACAACAGTTGGACACATTTGAGTAAAATCATGGCCAACGTTTTGAAAATTTTTAACTATGAAAATTGTAAATCAAATAGGCGATGATTTCACCCTTCGTATTGCTACTATATTGAAATAAAATTCGTCGGTACCGCGTATCAATATATTTTTGAGCCACAACGAGCAAAATTATTTAATTAACTTTATAAAAATAATTAGAAATTTATATTTAATCGAAACCATATTTCAAATTGTATTTCTTTTCTTTTTCTTTTATTTTGGCTCGGTAGTGGCGTCCGATATCGACGCTGCTGTTGTAAGGGGTCCTAATCCTGAGCCCCATCCCTGGATACCGGTCGTGGCGTACTTGGAGCCTCTGCCGAGACCAACGAAGGCACCAAGTATGTTTCTTCATATACTTGATGTTTTAAATAATTTTTTTATTTTTGTGTTATTGTGTCGTAGAAAAGCAGTAAATTTGTACTTGTAAACCTCACTATATAAATTAGATATTGTTATAAAATAGTTTTAACAACTTTAACAACATTTTTCTATTATTATATGATTTATGCTTTTAGATCAAAAAAATTGTTAAAATTAAAATATTCGCATGCTTTAATAAATAAAACTAAATTGTTATAGATATTTATTTGATTTCGTATGACAATCAATATAAATTTAAGTCGTTTGTGACATGCCCGTAATTTAGTCGTGACGTACATTTTGAAATCACACTTAATATTTAACATTTTAATTATAAATTATGAAATTTATTTAAAAAAAAATTTATATTTTTTCTTTATTTACAGAATGTGATCAAACATTTGTATCACGTGGGGGAGGACCGACAAATGGAACATTCTCCGCACCAATATTATATAATCCCACGAACCATTCTAGACAATGCCTTTACATTTTCCTAGCAGGTCCCGGCCAACGTGTTGAAGTAGTCTTTACATCGTTTAATTTGCGCGGAAATCCACCAGAGTAAGTTAATTTATTGTGTTCTAGTATGCGTGTTTTGACAAAAAATTGTTTTTAATTTTTTAAAATTTGTAACGTAAAATTAGTGGAGCTGCTGTAGGAGAATTACCAGCGTGAGTATTTTTCACACGCCTCTAAACAGAATACATATACACAAGACATTTGTTTACACAAACACAATATGACCTTGGTTTAGGATTGTGTATCGCAGATTAGCTGTACCGAGAAAATCTGTATTACATAAAAATATAAGAAAAGCGTTCTTGACATTTACGGATCTTCTTAAATCCGTTTCCGATTAATAAAAATCCAAATTTTATTAAGTAATTTGTTATTGCTTTTCTTGGAACAGATCTGCTTATTCTTAGTTTGAATGTCTCATTATAAAAATGGCATTTTGTGTATTTGTTGATAATTTTCCACATTCTTATGTTATGCACAACAATAAGTTTAAGGTGATTAATTTAATTAAAATTAATTTATAATCACAACCGGTGTGAAGTTTTCAAGATTTATCAAAAGTGTAGCTACACAATTTAACAAAAAAACAAAAATGTAGACACACAATTTAACAAAAAATGGAGAATTACATAAACAAAATTATGGCAGGGTTGAATTTGTTATTTATCCTACTAAAGCTAATCTATTCTAATCCACGGCATACCACTGTGACCTTCGGGGAATTGTTTTTGTTTAGTGTAAATGGAAATAACAATGTAAAAAGTGTAAGCCGGGTCTTGTGGATGTTTAAGGCCATTAACACTTAATTCTAGAGATGGCTGCACAAATCTGAGTGTACTGGAGACACTCTCATCAATTTTTAGTGATATGCCGTATATCACTGCGGTTTTCGGAGAATTTGACCGAAGGTCGCAATTTGTGCTATCATCGCTAGAATTAAGTGTTAATGGCCCTTAAACATCCATAAGACCCTGTTAACACTTTCTACATTATTATTGCCATTTACACTAAACAAAAAAATCCCCGAAGATCGCAGTGGTATGCCGCGGATTAGATTAGATTAAATTTAGTGGGATAAATAACAAATTCAACCCTGCTATAATTTTTTTATGTAATTCTACACTTTTTGTTAAATTGTGTATCTACATTTTTGTTTTTTGTTAATTTGTGTAGCTACACTTTTTATAAATGTTGAAAAATTCACATCGGTGTCGAAGAGTCGGATGCAAAGTTTTAAATTCAATGTTTCATACAACCACCCCAACTTTACCATAAAACTTTAAACCATCCGTGAAGAAATTAACACCATAACAGCTTCTCTCACTCAATACTCTCTGGAAGGAATATCAGTTCTAAACTTGTTCTTCTGAGGTGACTGTAGAGAGGTTTCAGCCATGTATATTTTACTTAAGATAGATATGTGTTCCTGGTTAATGCAGAGATGAACCTTATTGCTTATCTGACCCATTCGTTTATGGCTTTTGACTTAGATATCAGCTAGTATGAGATGAACAAGTATTTCCAGTACTTCAGTGGGTGTGCTCTGGTGTGCCACATTTATTTACACAGTAGCTGTTCGCTGTAGTTTAATCAAAGGCGTTGGGTTCAGCTGCAAATTTAGTGTCGTATACCAGACAGTAATCCCATATAATAAAATGGACGTAGAATGGGCTCCCCCTCCCACTCCCTCTCTCTCTCTGTTACTTTCTCTCTCTCTCTCTCTCTCTCGGTACTTTCGCAGGAGAAAAGTGTTAGTGGCTATTTTTACAGCTGATCCTTTGGCCCACACCATCCGCATACGCAACCACTTGGGAAACTTACTTTGTGGCCTGCCTCCACTCACAAATCCAATGATCCAAATTCGTTATAAACAAATGGGTTTCGAATGGGCAAATAAAAGTGTGGAGACCAGTTTCCACAATTTTTCACTTTACAATATGCTTGTTGAATTTTTGATAGCTGTGTCGGCGGAATCGAGCATCTTCCAATTGATTTTCCAATAGTTTTAGGGGGGTTTAAGTGGTAACTTCCTATAAAAATCGTTATAATAGGCGATTTAAAATAAAAGCGAACACCTCGCAATTTTTAACACGTCTAGCGACACCTAAAAAGGAATAGGTCTAAAGTCTTTTCAATTTCAATAAAACATTTTGCCTGCTTCATAAACAAAACCTGATTTTAAATATAGTTTTAACCCATGGCAGTACTAAGTTAGTGATTTGTTGGAATTCCACGAGAATGAACCGTCAGGTCCTAATATCTTAAATGGCTGTAAGTTGTTTATTATTTAATCCTAGTGGGGCCTGGTCCTTGTGGTGCGATTTCGGAGAAACTGGGAAAGTTCGTTTCAAATATACTGTTCCAGAGATACCAAGCAAGTTTTTCTCCAGAGACCGTTGTCATCCAGAATCGTTGAAAATAACTCAGGATGGTTAGACTAGTAGTTCTTACTTCGTATTTATACGTTCTGAGTACTTCCTTATAGGAGCTACAACCTTCTATACAGCTCTAGTTTTCTGAGTAGTTTCATACATTTTCGCTGGGTATTTTGAAGTTCTTTCGACCAACATAATGGCTGAGATTTACTGAAAGGTTTACTAAAGAGGCACGCATCACAATAGCTTTGTTATAAACATCAAGAAACTGGTTCACTAGAACATTAAGGGAGTTTTGGAACTGGTACTGGTAGATATTCTGAAAATATTTCAGTCGGTCCTTTTTCTGTTCCGAAAAATATATTTAATAGTTGGTTGGTACCTTGGTTGGTCAAGTTCTTGCATATTGCTGGTTATAAACGTTGAATGGTGGTACTAACAATGAAACCAAAACGATTTTACTTTTCTCGTATGAAACCGTCTCCAGATTTAGATAAGTGAATTCGCAACTCTGCCTAGGATGACAATAACTGACCTCTTATGCGTCTTCGAAGAGAACATCGTTTCTCCGGAGACGCATAAGAGGTCAGTTATTGCCACAGTAAAAAAAAATTTAAGGTTAAAAATGGTTCATGGTAGAAGGCATTATCAATCTACTGTGAATTTATTTTGAGCAGAAAGTAGCCGAGACCACTTTGCACTCGGTTTCAAACCCAAAGTCCACTAACTTAATTTTAACAATTTTTGTCTGAAAGACATTGGCGACTGTCCAAAGTAATATGACAAACTCACCACAGGATCAGATACGCGAACTCCGGCAATAGCTAGACTACCAATAACTGATCCATCGGTGAACATGATCAAGGCTCCTTCGGAAATGTGAGATGGAACCTTTCGTTCCCACTCATTTCTTTCAATAATAATCATACTAACTTATTTCTCGAAAGAGTGTCTTGTGGCCCCCGAGTCAGACGACAGGCAAGTCCTTTCCTAGGGAATGGTGGTCTAAATGCCCCAGGTAAGTATCTGTGAATGCTGTACACCACCTACTCCAGAGATTAAAAGGTGGGATGTAACAGTCGGTGTGGTATGCATTTTCCTATCAGTCCTATAGGTTCAACAGAAAAGAAGTCAATGGGTCTGAGTATACTGCGACGTACAGCCAGTATATGAATTTTGGTTTCAAGCTTCATAATTTAATTAAATGTATTTGTAAAATTTTGCTTGCTTTCGTTAATTTCTCGTCAATATGTTTTTACCCGGTGAGGTTTGATCCAAAAAACCGGACTCCAAATAATCTAGTCGCCAAAAAAGTGCAAAATTATGATCCTATATTTTTGGGAGAATTAAATTTCTCAAAATCCTTCGTCTCGTGAAAAGCCCCGTCTCAGTTTTCTTAGTGTTAACTAGTTGACGAGAAGGCACGACAGGGAGAACATCCCTTGTAAGCAATCAGAGTAGTCAATTAGCGAGTATTTCTCTAGATCTGAAAGGATGTATTGTCAATTCCTCCTCAATTCCCGAAGTGCTCTCAGGTTCTCATTTGTTGTTCAACTATTTTTTAATTCGCCGGATGGGTTCATGATGTGCTTTATCAACAGGTTTACCCTTTTTGTAGGCATGTTGTCTAATCGAATTTAAAAGGGCATGTGGGTATTATCTCTAAAGTGCCTATTTACAACGTGTTCTAAAAATTTACAAACAAGTGGGGTCAAAGTCAGTAGAAACTCTAGACCTACTAGTCCCCAATCCAATATGAGATAATCCTTATTCTTATCCTAGTTACCCTATTACGTTCTTTACGATATAATTCTATATTCCTCATATCGCCTGTTCTTTTGTACTTTGCATACGCATGGTTCCTCGCAAGCATACTTTTACAAATATTACAATTAAACCATGGGACAACCGATTGGCAATTAACTATTTTTTCCAGTTAATGCCAGAAAGCTCCAGTTAATGCCAGAAAAGTAATTCATTATCTTTTCAGACTCTAGCTGACTATAGTCATGGATAAGCTTGTAGTCCAGTTTAATACGCTTTGATCTGGCTTTATAAGAAATGGTCAGAAAAGACGCTAATTCCCTAAAGTAATCTGACTCTGGGACAATGTATTGATCAAGCCACGTACGATTATGAGTAGGTGAGAACGGAACTGAAACTATATGGTTGGCTTTTAAAATATTATGAAATTTATGGGACTTACCAAGCATATTACAGTTTATATCGCAAGCAATTATAAAATGTTTGTAATTTAAAATATGCGAGGATAGGAATTCCTAAAAATCATCTAAGTCGGATTGCACGGGGGTTGATGGAGTGTATCAATATAATTTGTGCCATCAAAACTTCTGTTTTACCATAAATGGACGAATGATAGCCTTATGCTTAAGGCATTTTTATAGTAAATCCATACTCTTCCACTCCTTTTATGTGTTCTGTCAAATCTCAAGATGTTGTGCCCATTCAGCGAGACGCAGATTCGTTATTAATCTTATTTGTAAGCCATATTTCCACATCTTGGGCATTAATAAATCCAAAATTAACACATGTGCTATCCCGACTCACAATCGTACCATTCTTATTTAAAAATGAACATTCCCGCGATGAGTCCAGATTGAGAATAGAATTGGTGAGTGACCTAAAATATAAAAAAATATTAGAGAGCAAGGTATACAAAGACTCGAAGTGGTGAATGAATTATGATTCACTGTATAATTTACTGTGATGTCAGTATTAGTCTGCTGCAGAAATACTAAATTTTTATTCATTCCAGAGGTCGAGTCGAGGGCACTGGAGAATTTGCACTATTTATAGAATTTAAATTTGAAATGGAATGCGATCGTTGTGGGGTTGTAATCGTTTTTGGACTCAATAAACCGTTTTGAAATTATGCCAGGTGGTAATGCTTTATAAGATAGCAGAAATTTCTCAGCGGAAAATAAGAGATTTTGCTACTCGCCGCAAGTGGCAGCACAATCACAAAAGAGAGTTTATTTTGTTATATAATTACCAGCGGAAATTTTTTATTCATTTTGTATCTCTAAATAAAACATCCCAGCGGAATAAAATATTAAAAGTGATCCTTAAAATGACAAATTGATTGATCTCCGAAGTAAAGGAACTCGGTAAATGAAATCTTGAAATTTAACAATATTCCGTCTTTCCGCCATTCTAAAAGAATGCCGATGAAATTTGGATAAAAGTAATGATCAGGGGTCCAAAACTTAGGACAAAATTCTAGGATCTGTTCATGCTGGACTAAACTAGGCCATTTCATAGCCAATACTTTTGAAAATTTAAATTTTTTTAATTAGATTATTTTCAGTTTCTGGCCAATATCTCAAAAACTTCCACTAGTAACCAATACTTTCGGTATTGTTTTTCTAATAGCTTAGGTCATACTGAGACTACCAGGAAAATTTGGGGAAAATTGATGGATTAGAATTTTCACTATAATATATTTAATTAGAATAACAACCGAAAGTATTGGTTACTAGTAGAAGTTTTTCTACTAGACAGCATCAGGTAGTACTTGTAGTTTTATTTTAAGTTTTTGAGATTCTATGAACGCACCCAATAGTTGGCATCATGTTGAGTAAAATTAGGAGCAACGTTATGAAATTTTTCAGCTATAAGAAAATATTAAATCGGGTAGGTGTTGGCTTCACTAACCATGTGCCAACAGTATGCAGTACCCGCGCCCTTTAGCGTTCGCTAATTCAACCTTTAATTTAGAGTAAATAAGAAATTCTTCATTAAAATTGATTAAATGTAAGAGAAATTTTCTTGGGTTGTAACAACTTGCAAAATTTTCTAACGATGTTGCGATATGATAATTTATGATTAATATTTAATTTGGTATGTATTATGCAATTAACACGTAAGCTATAATTTTTTAGTGCATACAAGTGAATAAGTGATAAGGCAGAAGGTTTATAGTTATGTACATGCATAACTAAAAAATTGAGTTGTGGCAAACATGATCAAAATATAGAAACCATGTAGATTCAGCATCCCACGCTCATTTTATCGATTAAAATTTTAAACGAAAATTTTAGAAACGTACATAATTAATTATTCAAAAATAATCGCGTTTGGATTTTTTTCTCCTTCGAGATTATATGCATCTTAAATTTGTATTCTTGTCTTGAATACAATTTTTAATTCATTTTACTTTTTCGATGTTAGGGTTTTTTTATGTATATTGTACAGACGTATATAGCTTCAATAAAAATAACTTTTATATACCCTAGACGGATATCCTAAGTAGTGCTTAAAGTTAAACCGAGTATTATTATTTTCGGGGATTAGAGATTCGTGCAGCAAGCAATTTCAGCAGCATTTACGTGATACGTCGTTTTATATATTTCTTTATTTATTGCTAATTAAATAACTTCTCGAACATTAAACTAAGACCCAAGCCACCTGTGGGCGGTTTTTTGTTAATTCTAAATTGTCAGTCAAAACTCAATATTACATATATAGTTGGGGTTAGGTGCAAAATATTACATAAATGCTTGGGGGGATTAATGGCTAGTACTTATCATATCCAAGTGTGTTGGATGTAACATAAAAAGTTTCCAGTACTTTTAAAAATTAAATAACGAATATAAGAAATACAGCAAAATACGAAGGAAAGAAAATAAAATATTGATGGGGAGAATTTGGCAAAATAAGAAACTGCATACTTCATTATGAATGAGCTATAAGCTCAAAGTGGATGCATGGTATGCAAAGCTACTGTAAATCATGAATAAATGAATAAATAAGCTAATAAATTTAAATTAGTTTGATCATATTCAAAATACACGTAAAAGACGTATGTGAAGTTGTCCCACGATTATATCCCAGAAAATAAAAAAAATTCATCAGGTAACACTAATCAATAAAAACCCATTTGCTGTTGAGTGAAGTTAGCCCAGCCCAGAATTTATTAAAAATCACGGTAAATACAAAAATTATTATCGTTATATTTAAATTAAGAGAATTGTATATCAATAGAACATGTACGAACTACAATTGCGGCACGTTAAAAGTATAAATTTGCCAGATTAAGGCTATCTGATTTAGAGATCATCATATTCCTGCCTTATTTTTAGAAAAGCTCACAAAAACCATCCAAGTTATTTAAAAACTGCATATCCTTAATCCGACAAGTTTATACTTTTAACGTGCGAAATTTAAATTTAATTTTTGTTCAAATACGTGTTTTTGGGAGTATCTGGCCCAGGGCCCAATTTCGCAAAGTTGCCGCTAAATGATTTTTTTCTTATTTTCCTAAAAATAAATCAGAAGTATGACGATCTCAAAACCACATAGCATTAATCCGACAAGCTTGCACTTTTAACGTGCGAAATTTAAATTTAATTTTTGTTCAAATACGTGTTGTATGGGTATAAACGATATATCTGGCCCAGGACCCAATTTCGCAAAGTTGCCGCTGAACGATTTTTTTCTAACTTTTCTAAAAATAAATCAGAAGTGTGACGATCTCAAAACCATATAGCCTTAGTCCGACAAGCTTGCACTTTTAACGTGCGATATTTAAATTTAATTTTTGTTCAAATACGTGTTGTATGGGTATAAACGATATATCTGGTTCAGCTCCCAATTTCGCAAAGTTGCCGCTAAAGGATTTTTTTCTAACTTTCCTAAAAATAAATCAGAAGTGTGACGATCTCAAAACAACATAGCCTTAATCCGACAAGCTTGCACTTTTAACGTGCGAAATCCAAATTTAATTTTTGTTCAAATACGTGTTGTATGGGTATAAACGATATATCTGGCCCACAGCCCAGTTTCACAAAGTTGCCGCTAAACGATTTTTTTCTAACTTTTCTAAAAGTAAGGCAGGAGTATGACAGTATCAAAATCACATAGCCTTAATCCGAGAAGTTTATACTTTTAACGTGCGAAATTCAAATTTAATTTTTGTTCAAATACGTGTTGTATGGGTATAAACGATATATCTGGCCCAGGGCCCAATTTCACAAAGTTGCCGCTGAACGATTTTTTTCTAACTTTTCTAAAAGTAAGGCAGTAGTATGATGATGTTTAGACAATGTACGTAAACAGTTAAAAAAATGACGTCGACAATTTCGAAAATTACTGTCTCTGTACGCAATCAACAAAATTGTAAGATTCTCCACATTTGATAAAGGTTTAGCTTTCTTTGGACAATTTCGTAAAAATTGCAAAACGATAGACGCGTTTGTTAAACGCGTTGTATTATTTTATTCACAGTTAAGTTTTTAAACCAAGCACAGATCTGTCAAACTGTCAATGTACGAAATGAATAACATCTTCAACCAAATAATAACATGTTTTTTTTAAATAAACTTTACGTTTAAACACACGTTACGTTTTATTTTTACCGCTGTTCTTGGCTATTCGTACCAATCTTACTTCTCTTTTTATCGGCATCTTTCATCATTCGGTTTTACAGTCCAACTTCAGATATAGAAACCTTCTTTTCAGCAGTGTTTATAACCATTGTACACAATAATTCAAAATTACAAGAATTCGGCCATCCTGTAATAGATGGCGTTCTCGTCATCTTGTTTCTTAATTTTTGGTGAAGATTCGAAACAAAATACTGATCACTTTAAATTGCGGCTCTCTTCGATTACCGTCGTAAATGATCATATTCAATTCAGTTCAAATCGGACCTCATCACCCTTGCGAGCCTTACAGTATCTTACTTTGGTGTTTAATAATTTCTTCTCTCCTCAGTAGTATTCCCTTATATACTTTAGAGGATCGTTACTCACCCCTCAATATCTTATATTAAGTACCTATCCCTACCAATCGATTTCACCACTTCGTAAGGCCCACGATACTTAGCCGATAGTTTTCTACTCCCTCACTCGCGCGTGGTTTACTACGGACCAGAACCAGCTCATCTACCGACATCTCTGGCGCACATCTTATTTTCTTATCAAACTGCTTTTTAATAACGACTCTATTTTTTCTAACAATTCTGCTATATTATCGTCTTCATCTTCAGGACTTAATTCTTTATTTAGATTCATAATTCCTATAGTCAGAGGATTGTACTTCAATAGAACCGGTTTATATTTGAATACATTCTCTGCTGGTGCTTTTTTTGTGACGCGGTATACCGCGTTATTGATACTGAGTTGCAAATCAAGCAACTTATCGTCCCAGTTGAGACAAGTCAAACTGGTGGCCAATGTTCTATTTATGATTCGACTTAACCATTTAAACGAGCACTACCGCTTGCTGCCTTCATATGTGTAATGCTGTATTCGTCCACAAATTCGTAAACGCCGAACCTGTTGCTTATAATCTTTAAGGGCCTACCGTAGTGTGACATACACAACTTAAAACATAATTATTTTCTCCGATCTAACATCGCTCATCGCACCCAATACCACATATTTACTATAACGTCAAGGGCTCTGTGCCCTTTTCCAACGGGTGTAGAAACCCGGCTGGCTTCTTACACGATGTTGTCTTATAATAAATGCAATTAATACACCTATTTATATATTTTGTCACAAATTCTCTTAATTTGGGCACGTAATAGCAAGTTTGATGTTCGCCAACGTTTTATCTATACCCATACGGGATACGATATACTTCCATGTCCATCCCTAACAACGTCAAATCGAAGACAATCCTTATATAAGGTGAATTTCTTATATGTGGCTTCAACACCTTCCTCTAATTTATCCCTAACTCTGATAGTATCGTCATCAGTTTCCTGAAGTGCTGCCACCCAGTCAGTATTAATCGCAATGCCTAAACTGATGTTTACCCCTTTTTCGCTTTCGCTCGGTGCATCACGGGTTTCGACTTAAGGCGTCTTAATTAACTCTTGCTCGCGCATAATCTATTTTAAAATCGAATTCAAATTGCTATTAGTTTTAAACTATTGCAATCTGTCCTAATTATAAAAGATTTTCCTAACAAATCCACTCGAAATTATTCTAGTCCTACGATAATGGCTAACGCCTTTAGCTCTATCGATGGATATTTCGATTCTAATTTCGAACACTTCCAACTATGTATAAAAGCAAATTGGCTTATATTCCTTATTCACTTGTTCTTGGTATAAATCGCCCCTACCCCCACTGAACTCACATCAATGTGTACCCCGACTTTTGCGTCTGGTTTATATAGCGCTAATACCGGTTGTACTGTCAACTTTCGTTTGATATTCTCAAATGACTTAATTTTCTCGTTACCCCACACAAATTTACAATCCTGCTTCAATAAATCTTTCAACGATTTGGCTATCACCGCAAAATTCTGCTTAAAATAGTTTGCCAACCCTATAAAACATCGTACCCCTCGAGCATCCGATGGGACTGGAAAATTCCTAACACTATCCATTTTCTTCGACCCTGCGGTTCGATTCCCTTTGATGAAACTTCGAGTCCCAAATTCAAAGAAAACGAATGAAGAACTGACCTTCACCCAAATTCAATGTCAATCCAACATTCATAATTGAAATCAACACAATTTCCAATCTTTTTAACCCTTCGTCGATATTAACAGATGGAATAATCAGATCGTCTAAAACTTTATCACTCGTTACCCTGCAATCGATCGATTTGATTTTCGAACAGAGGTAATGTAAAGTGGAATTTTACCGTTCTACGATTTAAGGCGGGGTAGTCTACACACATTCGTACATCCCCATTTTTATCACGCATTAAAACGAGAAATACTATCTACTATATCAGCTATTTTTGAATCACAAATTATTTCACTAAACATGTCCCTTTCTACCTCCGCTGGTAAATTATTGGAACCTCGTCATTCATAATTATCTTCATGCTAGCTCTATTGGTGCATCCAACCTGAAAAATATTCAAAGCGATTACATTTCTATATTTATTCAATTCAGCTAATTCAGTATCGATTTTATCCTTAGTGATGATCTCAGGATACTTTGCGTCTGCATTTTGTAGACGCTCATCGGCCAAACTTAATTCGATACTATTTACTTGTTGTTCCGTAAATCGCCATCGGTCCAATTTAGTATTGGTAATATTGCTTGACCCCTGCATTCGATTTAGTGATACAACGCGGAATCAGCTCACCACTCTCTCTCTCTCTCTCTAATTCCACCTTCAATGCATAACTCCTTATCTTCTTCGGCATACAAATCAACTTTTCTATCGATTAATTTGTTCACATCACTCTCACTGGAGAACATTTTTAGACCACTTGAATCGCTCAAAATTTGAATATGTCTTGCTCCGTAAGCTGATGTCCAACCACCAAAGTAATATTTTGTGCACTATCGAGCACCACCAATATTTCCACTTTGGACTCAATTTCGTCGATCGTCACCGGTGATGTCAACAGTCCAATAGGACATACCGTCTCTTCACCACGAACGCCTCTACACCTCGGTATATTTTTTTTTTTTTTTCAAAATATGCCAACTTTAACCGCTCAGCATTAGACTTCCTCAACAAAGTCGCCCAACTTCCCATATCCACATAACAGTCAATTTTTTTAGTGTCATTTATTTCCATCCACTTTCTCGCTGGCGCTCTTCGCATCAATTCCTCTGCAAGCGTTTGCGAAATGTCCTTCCTGTTGAAACTTAAAACGGGGTTCTGATTTTTATTCGGAGACCTTGCAGCAGCATGACGTTTTTCTCGACACTTAAAGAAACGAAGGTTACTTATATTCCAAAAATCTTGTTCAGGTTCACGACTTTCACTTTTAACACTTGGATTTGGTTGAAATTTCCTATCAATATACACTTGCCTTTACCAACTCGCATTATCCACTCCATTATCTCGTCTTCATTCATTCGGGCTTTGTTGCACAAACTCAGTTTTTTGTAAAAATAATCCACCACGTTTTGATTAAACTGGCGCTTGTATGGCTGAGCGTCTAACGTCAATTTAATTGACGGCCTTAATACTGGAACATTGTCAATTAACAACAACTTCCATTCGTTCCACGAGATAGATGAAATTTTGAAGGCTGTCCTGCCATAACTTGCATTCCCTTTCAGCCTCGCTAATGTATAGTGTACGATCGCCACCTCATCCCAACCATGTAGTACCCCTAAGTCTTCCATTTTATCCGTGAACTGGAACACAGCGGTATTACATCCACAGGATCAAATTCCGGAAGAGTTTCTAATAAATTCGGAAAATATCTTGCTGTATGATCCATCACCGTTCGGTCATAACCCTACTTTTTGAGAGACGTTTCGTTTCTCTTCATACTATCATTTTCTGCCTCATGGCGTCCAGCAGCACTACCACTCCACCCTCCATACGTTTAAAAGCCATGAGAAAGATCCAAAAGCTGGGAAAATAGGTTCCGCATAATCTGAATGAAAGCCAACATGAAAATAAAAAAACCGAACGCGAAATGTTGCTCGCCAGATACAAAAGAAAGTCATTTAGACCTAATTGCTTCGGACGGAAGACAATACCCTGTATCGAAAACGTAAAACTACCCAAATATGATAAAAAGCAACATAAAGTGATTTTGCTTCATGATACTGCACCATCACACAAAGCAAAACCGGTCATCGAAGCGTTGGAAGCACTTAATTGGGAAATACTTTCACATGCGGCTTACTCGCCATACTTGGCTCCATCCGATTATCATTTATCCGCATCGATGGGGCACGGGCTTGCTGCGGAGCTCTTCACTTCCTACGAAAATGGCTCGATAACTGTTTTGCCTCAAAAGTAGAAGAAGGTGTACTTTTTACTAAAAAATTCCGGTTTCATATTTACATACCTGGTATTTGAATGATAATTTATTGTAATGCTCTTGGGTAACAATATTTTTGGTTTTGCCATTTTGTGCTTATCTAAATAAGTTGCAGGGTTTGTGCTTTATTAAAGGCTATTCAAATGCGAGTCGAACTGAAAATTGATATCTTTTAAATTCGAATGACATATCGGTCGGTATCATCGGTATTCGCTATAATAAGACATGTTCCCCTTTGAATTTGCCATTCAATAATATTGTAATATCAATTCGTGTGGTGATATTCCTGGCAAATCAAGTGAATTCAGGAAGTCCACCTGATAATTGACAACTTCTTAAATGGTAATGTAATTTGTGGTATCATCGATTACCATTTT
This sequence comes from Nephrotoma guestfalica, assembly GCA_963691935.1. Classification (NCBI taxonomy): domain Eukaryota; kingdom Metazoa; phylum Arthropoda; class Insecta; order Diptera; family Tipulidae; genus Nephrotoma; species Nephrotoma guestfalica. The sequence continues at coordinate 268,835,605 of OY829913.1, forward strand.
CCCGTTTCCAAGATCTAAAAGTTGCTTGGCGAATCGTGCAGCGGATACGTCTTCCTGCAGTTGGACACGCTTGTTGGTGGTCAATATAATTTTCTGAATATTTTGCGAAAGAACAGTTGATTTGAGACATGCGCTTAGTTCATCGGCTGGTGTGGAACGTGGCATAGCTGGTAGAGTCTGACGAAAATCACCAGCCAACAAAATGAGTGCATCTCTGAATGGCTCTGTTTTACCAAAATGAATTAATTTTGCTTCCAAAGATTTTTTGAGCGACCAATGCAATGCTATTTGTGTGCGAATGGTCGCCAAAATCAATGATAACCTAAATTTGTTGCCTGTTCCACCGGGTGCATCGAGGAAAAACAAACCGCCAATTTGTTGTGAAATCGCATTCAAGATGTGGTTATATGTATTATGTGGTTGTATCGTCAGTTTCTGGCAGATTTGTTTGAAGTAATGTTTGCAGCTCATTGACATTAAACTGCTGCTCTTTGGTACAAATCTTGATCTCGTATACATCGTCTCCTAATCAATTCGATGAAACCATTCCTAATTGAATGAGCGTTTGAGCATTTGATCTTTGAATTTTTCCCACATAAATCTTTCGTACTAGACGGGAAGCAAGTTGTCAAAATGATGGAAAATATTGTGCGAATTTGGTGCGGTTGGCAAGTAGTGAGTGATGACGTACGCATGTCCAATTGTCTTAATATAATGAAGTAAGTCGAAATAAAGAAAAATCATTCAAAGCCAATATGTTTTTGAAGTGTTTGTGGCTTAAAGATCTAACGCATCCCAGTTAGTCTAGCAATGTCCTGTTATATATTCTACTAGGTATCTGAGTGGTTGGCGGGTGCATATCACGCATTAAATAATTGCCTTGGGGTTAAACATCGACCAATTTTGATTATCGTGGTCCAATTCCAAGAAACTGGGTCGGTAGCATATGTGATATCATTAGTGCCTGCTCATACTGACCGTTCAGCAGAAAAGAGAACTCAAGCACCATGATATCTAACTTTTTATGGCTCAAATTGGATGATATGGATATGGACTATATATGGTTACAACAAAACGGTACTACGTGCCACACTGCCATTCCAAAATGATTTTTCATTGTGAAACTCTTTTTGGCCCATCATTTATTTAAGTGGTTCTTGGAATATGCAATGCTGGATTTGGGGACCAAATTAAGATAATTTAATTTTTCTTGCTCCATTCTTTTAAATAGCAATAGCATCTCCATTGGAGATTTTCTAAGGATACGTGGAGTGGGATCCTATTCCCGATGAAGTAATCGGCTCCAGTCTCGGTAGTTGATTCCCTTCGTCTGATATTATAACTCGATGGGCCATGCTTTTTTATCTCATTTCCACCCTTTGTCTATGTAGTAGCATCCTGATAATAGCGCCAGTAGAGTCTGCTCTTAATGGCTGGTACAGAAGGTGAATGGTAGGGGTAGCTATATTCGTGTCTGATACACTTTGATGCTACTCCACTGTAGGTGAGATCTCTTGCTCATCTTAATTGTCAGTACTGTTTTACTATCTTTCCTCGTCAGTATCCTTCACTCTGTGTCCTCCGAACTCCTTGTTTTGTACCAGTGGGCAACAACTAATTATCCTTTGCTTCTTCTCGACAGTGTAACAGGGAGACGAAGAAAATTTGAGATTTTGACGTCCGAAATAATTTTTAGGTTTGCAATATCTCATGCCTTTAATGTTGCTGAGCTTTATCCACATAGTTAATGGTTAACCCACCGTCTCTCATTCTACAGCCGAAAAAATTTTCCCTTACACCGTTCAAGAGAGCACCGCTACCTCATCCTTGGTATTTTCTACAGCTGCTAATATTCAAGTCGTTTATACATAGAACAAAGACTTCGAGGAAATTTCGAAATAAAATTAAACGTGGCATTGTAACAAGGCAGTTGTGGGTCCGTGGTTCCAGCGCTGCTTTATCACTTCACCTTGATACTTTTGTAATCTTTAGGATTAAAAGATTTTCTATCCCGTCTAGTTTGAATTTTGGAGCTGGAATCGTTCTGCTTCGTTTTCCCTTCCTTTTGACTGATTTGTCCTTGATTTAAATTTGTTATGAAGCAAAGCCTTACTATTTTAAAAACAACAGGCGTGAAATGAAGAACACTGCCCTATTGATTTTTATTGTTAGTACTATCCATGCAGTAAGTTTGATGGGGAGAGAAGGTTCGTTATACCAGAGACTCTTCGGATTACCGTGCAAGCTACCGAAGTGTTCTCTTGGCCATTAAAATTCTTTAGATTCGTTAAATTCTATTGGACTGAATCACTTCGAGTACTTTGTTACTGATGCCAGATGAACTTGAAGAAAACCAAGCACTTCTAGGTTTCTTAACCCTCTTTGCGAACTTTACTGCTATTGGTGGCCATGCTTATAAATATCATTAACGTGATGATGATTATCGTGGTCTGATCGTTGTCTCTGTTAATTCAAATTTATGTTTTCTCCACATTGAAATAAACTAAGAAAGATCAGCCGCCACTTATTGTAGTTTAGTGGTAATGCTGTCAAAATTAATTACTCTATGACTACTTTTTTTCTAATTCGTCAACAACTCCTAAAATAAATTGGCCAATGGCTTTTTTACTGGTAACTGCAACTTATGCTTTTCATCCAGTAGCCGATTTGTTGTTGTTTACTTAGATTGGTTTTCTCTCTTGAGCGCGCTATTTCATTTTATTTAACGAAAAAATCTAGTTGATGAGTGTAGTAGGCTTTGGCATTAAACATTAGAGTTTTAGTAATTCGAGTATGTATTCGAATATCAAGAGAGGTGAGCGACCCCAATTACATAACATCAATCTCACTGGACATAATGCAATTTTGATTTTCAATTGTAATCGCCTAAGATGAACCCACTTGCTGCTGTTAAAGTTTCTCTTTGGTATATTTCATCATTAAGGTTCTTGAATACCATCTTGGAATTCTATTATTTTCCTCCCATCTCTGTTATTTTAAGGTTGACGCTTTTCAGTTTCGCAACTCAATGCAACTCAATATAGAAATAATTAATGCCTGGCCACCTGGGTCAATTAATTCTCTAAAAAGCAAACCGTTGCCTATTTGGGAGATCACCGCTTGTGAGTAGCATCAAGCGGCCCGCTTGGGTTGTTGATGTCCAACCCAGGAGAATGTTTACCTCTAAGAATGTGCGCTGCTTGTTCATTTCACATTCGCTTATTTCTTGTTAACTGTGCAGCGTGAACATTTTTTACACCAGAAAATAAAATTGCTCCCAAAATTAGAGGTGAGCCATACTTTTGGATGAAATATGTTTTATGAAATAAACAAAAGCAAGTACTTCAAAGAAAACTTTAATTGAATTCATTTCAAAACTATTTATTTGTGCACTAGTTGCAGCTTTCAAAAAATCTTTAACGATTGTCCTATTGTGTATTAGAGTATTGTCTAAAATTAATTTTCACCAGATACCAATGCTACCTCATCTCATTCAGCAATATCAAATACGTTACTTGTGAAATTGTTGACTGGGTCATTGAAATTGGTTCTACACCATTTTAATATTCACAGAGTGGCGAGTGGCAGCAATAACCCTCCTTTTTGTTTTCTCAGAGGTGGAATAATAAAATGTTCAACGCACGAATCCTGTTTTTCTGAAGCCTTCTAGGTATCCTTGGCTTACTAATGATATGTTTAAAGATGAATTAATCCGATTTTGTACGTTGCTTAGTTTTAACGTAGAGACAACGTGTACAGCTCGGGCAATCAAGACGTCTTCTTTTACAAATATAACTGTTTTTCTCCCTCTCCCTTCCGTATTTTGAAGCGCTCCTTTGTTTTTGTGTTTTGTTACTTGGTATAAAGTCGTATTTCGATGGCAACTATATTTTTTGGCCTAGTTACCGGTCAAAATTTAATAATTGTAATCGGCCACAGTGGCTGCTTTTGTTTCGACGCTAAGTTCCGAAGTATTTGGCAGTTTGGAATAAACAATTGGAAAACTATTGAAGGTTAAACATAGGCAACTTGATCCTAGAAAAAATAACACATAATGTACAAATAATTTTGAAACAGAAACTGAGTGCACAAATAATATAAAAAAAATTGTTTTATTTTTTTTTTATTCCTGCAATCTGCTCTGAGGCCGAGCACCCCCAACTTTTTCGCGGTTTGTTTTTACCATCCTACCTTACGCAGTAGTTATGCCAAATCGAAGACGTACGGCTATAGCTCCGATTTACGTTACTATCTGCGCATTGCTTAGCTCCATGCCAGCCTATAGCACTGGACGTAGAAGATGGGTCGGCCCATGAGTTTTGCACGCCTATAGAAGGGGGGGCGTAGTTTTGTTCCTTTTTATCACAGATCGTAATCTGTTGATAAAAATTTCCTTGTTTTATTTAATTTGAAATGCATTCCACAGTTCATTTAATAAAACAGATTTCATCCAAAAGTATGATCCACATTTAATTTTGCAAGCGAATTTATTTTGTGATATAAAAAATATTCATGTGTAGTGTGGTAGACTCAAAGTTCTGTATCTTGCGATGAGTAGTTCCTTGTAGCTATATATTTATTGAGAATTTCCCCAGCAGCCTCAAATTGATCCTTTGGGTAGTTTATGTAATGGAGGTAACTCATCTATTTGTCTCGTAAATCAGCTTGCTCAACATTTCTTGAAAATCGATCCACTTTTGATAATCCTCACAAAATGTTGGGATTTCAATTCAAGGTACTCGTTGTGGTTATTGATGCCTTACTTGGCTTACCTTCTTCTATAGTTGTTTACATTTGTTGCTTTCGAATTACTGTTCTGCGTGAAGTATTTTTGAATTCAGCACTCTTGATTTGCCAGAGTGTGCAAAACGCAAGACTAAACTGCACTTAATACTAAAGTAAAACGGACTTATAATGGAACGATACATCTTTCTCTACCTTCTTATGCAGACTACCACAGTTGTCTTAAATAATTTTATAGATAAAAATGTCTCTGGTTTTATCAAACAAACAAAATATTTTTAAAGACATCGCATAATTCAAATCCCAAGTACACGATGACACCCTATGCAAATTAATTTATTTATAAATTAAATTTATTTTTATACCAAACAAAATTCACACACACACACACACATATATATATACAAAAGGAAATAATTTTCCCAATATCAAAAAAATAATAATTTTCTATTTTCTCAACGAAATTTTGTTTTATTTTTGATTTAATTTTCATATTTTTCAAATTGGGAACGAATCTCTATTGCACGTACATGAATCAATCAATATTGCGGCTCGTGCAGATGTGTTCATGAATATTTGGATATATACGCCGAAGTTCAATCTTCAGATCCAGCGGATTTAATCAATTCACCATTTGGTGGACGATACTGTGGTCCGATACCACCACGACGACGTATTTCATTATATCGAGCGTTAGCATTATCATTTTTTACAATAAAAAATGCAACAACACCGGAACTATTTGGTGGACGTTATTCATTTATAAACGAATGTAAGTATTGTCCGGGGTTTTTGGAAGGGCTGCGAACTAATTTTAATTATATTTTTTTTACAGCCGAATATGACATTGGAACGCCAATTGTTGGCTCACCATGTTCATACACAGTAAATTTTGCTGTAAATCGTACAGGTAATATCATTTCACCAACCTATCCAGGTGCCTATCCAAAAGATATGTCGTGCACATATCAATTTATTGGTAAATCCAGTCAACGTATTAGAATAGAATTTCGAGATTTTGATCTATTCTTTGGTGGACCACAGTAAGTTTTATACGTCATTAATTTTACACAAACCTAATAATTTACTAAACAATTTTATTTTTTCCAGTTGTCCATTTGACTTTGTTAAGATTTACGATGGTCCTGATAATTCATCAGGCCTAATTGGTACATATTGTGGCCAACAGAGAAATTTAGTTTTATATTCAAGTGAGTCCAGCCTTTTTATCCATTTTAGTACATTACAAAGAACTGCAATTACACAAAATCGTGGCTTTAAAGGAATTTATGAATTTAGTGAAAGTTTTGTAAAATTAGATTTTATACGTAAGTACTTTCGTACAGTGTCCAATCTATGAAATGGTGATTAATATTTTGTCTCACACTGTCATTGCAGGCGAAAATGCAGGAGAACATTTACGAGGAACCGAATGTGATCAAAAAATTTTATCGAAAAAGAAATCATCTGGATTCGTTTATTCGCCAAATTATCCCTATCCGTATATTCCGAAAGTAGTTTGTCGATATTTTATCTATGGTATGCAAGATGCCCAACATTTAGAGCGGGTCAAATTAGATTTTTCAATGGTTGAGATAACGAAAGGTCCATCGAAACCCGAGTAAGTATTTAACACTAAATATTTTTGTAATTTAAATCTAGCATACTCGTGTTATTATATTTTTAAAAAATGGAAGGGATTACTATGTTGTGGCCAACACACGGCCACAGCTTGCCGCTGGTTGTGAACTATGTTGCCTGGCTCGTACGCACCGTATAACTAGAACGAATCCAAGAGCGAGGAGCGCCTAGAAAACAAGATGGGTCATCACGTAGTGGTGGACGTGGTAACGCAGGAATATAGGACCCATTTCTCTCTCTGCCTTTGTTGCTGACTCCATAGGGGTGCACATCATTGCTAATAAGAATACAACCTGGCTATAGTTTTATGACGCCATAATGCTCTAATGCGATGGTTTATATTCTGCATTTGTAAAATTATGTCCACTGTGATCCTTTGCTTGACTCCGGAAATCCATTGATTTGCAGCTTGTAGTTTGATGAAATAGCTTTCAGCCTTCATTGACTCGGTGCTGCAGCTTGGATGGTGGACAGTTGCCTTGAGAACCATGGATATCTCTCATTGATTTTGCTCGCTTTGTTGAGTATACAACGTCGCTATGTCACATATCAACAAACCGTCAGCTAGTTCCTTGCACTTGGATAGAACCGTAATGGGTGCAAAGCGCTCTCGGTACGGATCGACGAGTATGTACTGTGTGGTGGGCTTTATTTTTATTTATAAATCGTGGCGGAAAATTGGGACAGAGGTGATTGCACCAAGGGGATTTGTTATCACGATTATGACGTTGGCTTTGGTTACTCTTGTCCTTATTGTCATTAGACGATATAAGTTGTGTAACTCTAAAAGCCCATGCCCTGGCATAGTGCAGGTCTTCGGAAGATGTTTAAGTATAGATGGACATCTCTTGATCCAGCTGCCACGGCGATATCAACAAAGGATGAATAATCTGGTGTTTCGCACCTATAAGTACGTCCACTAATTCTTGTTCTGTATCTTCAAGATGTTTGATCACCAGCCCTAATTGCAGGAATAAAAGAATGACCGCTAATGATTTATCTTTGTGGGTTCGGTACTCATTGAGGAGATCTAATTCGACGTCGAACTGTTGTTGTGCCTCCATTTGGTGTTTCAATTGTTGGCCAGTGATGTTGTTACTGTGTTTGAGCAATTTTAACGTGTTGTCAATAATCGAGGTTAGATTTAAAGTGTATGCTTCGTTTTCCTGTATCTGATCGAACTGATGTTCGTACTGTTCCGGCTCTGTGTTCGACCAACTTTGATTCTTCAGACCACCGGTGGCCGGATACCAAGCGTATTATACTCAGTAAGAGGCAGGTATGTTGAATTACTTGATTTGTAATTCGGGCTTGCTTAGCCTTTCGATGGGGTTGTTGCCTTCTCCTTTGAGTCATGGGTACATGATCTTCGGCTTAATATTCTTGCTCTTCTTGAGTTGCCTCTTCAACCAGTGGCTTTGGCTGGACAAAACTGCTGCCTTGCTTATTGATCTTTTGACGTTTGAATTACCCGCTGTTTTGAACGTTACTTCCCTGGTCTGCCCATCGCCGCTGGGGTGCAGTTCTTCAATTCGGCCGAGTTTCCATCTCGTTGGTGGTTGTAGTTCGCCTTGCAATACGACGATATCTTCTATTTTCAGGTTTGTCCGTGTTTGTTGCCACTTGAGCCATTGTTGCAGACGATGTAAATAATCGAGTACCTACTTTTGCCAAAATTGAATACGCATATTCTGAACGAGCTTCCATCGGGACAGGACATTTCTGTGTTGGTTTAACTGTCCATTTTCTGGTAGCGCTTATAAGGCATCTCCAATCAGGAAATGTCCTGCCGATAGTACGGATAATGATTCGGGATCCTCAGATAGAGGGCAGAGCGGCCTTGAATTCAGACATGCTTCTATTTGAGTCAGCAAAGTTGTTATCTCTTCAACGGTGAGCTTGATGTCGCGTATGCACTTCAAGTGAATTTTTATAAATTTCACCCCTGCTTTCCATAGTCCCCCAAAATGTGATGATGCTGATGAAATGAAATGCCACGTAAGCGGTTGTAGTATCTTCTGCGCTCCCACGAAATTAATTCTGTTGTCGCTGTACATGTATGCTACATTACCTCGACGAGAGGTGAATCGTCGGAATGCGATTATACGATTTATTCCCGCGATCTTTGCTAGTTCGAATATGAATCGGGCTGGCGTAGTCCATTCCGGTGTGTGTGAATTACTTGTTCTGCGGTTGCGACTTTGAATCGATGGCACTGAATACATTAATGGTTACTATGTTTGATTGCTTGGTCGCTTCTGATGATCCAGAATTTTTTCCGAAGGAACGCCAAAGTTAACGCGTTGCCCCCGTTTAAGGTTTGTTTATGTTCCCACTCCAATACTAACTTGGTGAATGGCCCTTTGTACGGTAGGATGACGGGATGTTTTTCCGCGTAGGATAGGGACAAGTTTTCCAACCTTCTACCGACCCGAATTATGTTTCCCTGGAGTGGAGGAATAGGTTGAGCGAAATAATTCTGCTTCGTTTATTGATTTGTTCGTATTCTACTAGCCGTGACAAGGCTAAGTCCCACTCTTCCTGGTCGATTAGTCCCCTTCGTTTAGTTCGCCATCTTAATATCGGAATTGTTATCCGTATGAGTGACCTGATGGATGAATGTCTTTGGATTAAGGTTTGAATTGGAGACTCCATTTTTTCCACTTGCGGATGTGTGGTGACTATGTTTTTCTTCTCCTCAGCTGTTTCGTATTCGGCACGCTTGTTGTGAACGCGTGGTGCAAGAACTCTGGGTCGTTCCACCAGCCCTAGAGTGTCGCTAATTTCTTTGAGGGTACTCGCGAGAAGCGCAATCGGCTGGATTGGATTGTCTTCTGAACGGATATAATGCCATGACTAGATGCTGGTATTTTGCTGAATCTCTGCCACTCAATGTGTGAGGTGCTACCCTGGTTTTCGCTATCAATAGACGGATTGTACTTTGCCGATTGATAGTAATTTTGCTATACAGTACAGCCGTGTAAGCATGTTCGAACGCATCACAGAATCCTTGAAGTTCGAACGTATAGTTGTATTCCGCGTAGTTGAGATAGCGGGGTATTTTAATTTGTCGAGAGAAATTCAGCTCGAGCTTGAGTTGTTTCTGCTGGCAGCTCTTCGTCCCACTTTCGTTATTTTCGTTATTTTATATCCCTAATATTTTGATTGATTTCATCCGCGATAGTAAGATTACCGCTCAAGATCTCATTCTTGTGTAATCCCTTTAATAGGTCAGAATGATTGCTTGACCACTTACTCAATTCCATTCCCCCTTGATGAAGTAGCACGATAAGCTGCGCTTTCACTTGTACTGCTTTTTCCAATGTATCTGCGCACGTCAAAACGTCGTCAACATAGAAGTCGTGCTTTAGAATATCGCTTACCTTGGGGTGCTTGCTGTATTCATCTTCGGCGAGTTCATGTAATGTACGAATCGCCAGATATGGTGCGGCAGATGTTTCATATGTTACTGTGGTTAATTGATATTCACCTATTGGATGACGATTGTTTTCTCTCCATAAAATTCGTTGATATTTCTAATGCTCCTCTTGAACCAGTATTTGCCGATACATCTTTTTGATGTTTGCAGAGAATACTATATGATGTTTTCTCCATCTAAAAAGGACAATAGATCAGTCTGTAATGGAGGGCCGACATATAAGGTCTCGTTCAGGTTGATGCTTGTGGATGTAGCGTGTACTTTTTTCTTAACCACTGCATGATGGGGTAGGTAAAATGTCCTTTTGCCTTGGTCAACCTATTTCATGTGACCCATCTGGATGTATGTACTCTCGCACGAAGTTTATGTATAGTGATCTCAATTCTGGATCTTTACTAAATTTTGTTTCCAGAGGTAGAAATCGTTGTATCGCTCGCTGTCGAGCAGATCCAATTGGCTCTTTTTGAAGGGTAATTGTACCCTACATCGGCCATCTTTACCTCGCTTGGTGGTGTGTTTGAACAGTGTTTCGCGTGAAGATTCCTCTACCGACCAGTTTTTACTATCTTTCGGAACCTCTTCTAATTCCCAGAATTTCTCCATGTTTCCTTCTGTCTTATTAATCGTATAAGCTGCTACGATCTGCTTTTGATGAAAGATTATAAATCTGAAGCTTGCTCGTTGTAAACGTCCGCCCCTAACAGTAGGTTAATTGGTGCCGGGCGATCAAAATTTGCACATATGCTTCGACCCTCAATATGTATGACATCTGGACACCTGCATTTTCCTTGTTAATTGTATTAGCTCCAACTCCTGAGATCCTAACCGTCGTTTGCTGTATGGTAGGCCTAACTGTTGAACTGCTTCTCCATAACTAGAGAAACCTGGGATCCCTGATCTATTAACGTTCGTACATTGAATGGCTTTCCGCAGATATAATTGATTGTTACAACAGCCGTTGCTAACAGTGTTCTTTGATTGCCATCCAACGTGCTGACCGTTTTTGTAGGCCTTGGCTCTGGCTCATGCAATAAGTGGTGATGTCGGCTACTGCAGCTGGTGCATCCGGGTTTCTCGCTGCACGGTATTTTTGGACTATGTGCGAGACAGTTTTCGATTCTTCATTTGATGGAAAGGTTTTGAAAGGGTTTGTAAAAATGAATGCACTCCTTGAGAGAATGATACCGTCCTCCACAATACCTTCAATCAGTCGCATTGTATTTCTCCGCAGCTGATTTGAGTTTACGAAACTTTTCCATGTCACGCTGATCTGTGATTTGGGCAACCGTGCGATGTTCAGTTTTTGTCCTCCGACTGCCTCGGAAACTGCTTTCATATTTCTCCAAAGTACTATATGCGTCCAACTTTTTCATCACGAGGTGTATGATCAGGGCTTCAAAGGGATTATCTAGCTTCAAGTTTTTGATTTGTGCAACATCTCCACCACCGTATCGTGTAGCGTTCTGATACTGGATGCTGTTTCATTTTGTTTATTATGCAATGATAATATAGCATTGAAGTAGAACGAGACTAACAGCCGTTCGTTGTTATATCTGGCCTGTATAATTTCCTATGCCGTCTCGTAGTTATGGCTAATGGTTGATAAGTGGCTAATTCTCTCTTCTTCTCTTCTGTAGATGGGATTTTAGGTATGTCAGCTTGATTATATGCGATAGTTGGTTATTTGGAGCTTTAATGATTGTAATGATGATGTGGCTACCAGCTCTCCATTCTTTTGATTGATCCTCTGTTGTAATTTTATTACTAATGTCTCTACCTCATCTGTTATTTATGGTTATCTTCATTCTCGACTTCCATGAGGAGGTTTTTGTGTATTTGATCAACTTCTTTGATATCACGGTTGATCAAATCGATTTTTATTTTTAGATACTCTTCCGAGTATTCCTTTGATGCCAGTTTCATCTTTTTACCATTTATTTTTCGGCATAATAACCGCATGCTGACATCTTGTTGTTTGAACAGCTTTTGCGATAAGTTCAGGCCAGTTTCCGATGAATTAGTCTTCTATACTTGATGTTTGTTTTGTACTTTGTGAATGATGGCCCCTGGACTTTGTGAATGATGACGTATCAATTTAGAATTTCAAGCCCGGATGCAACTTTATTCCTAAAGCAAGGCTTTATACAGGGTGAGTCTTTTTAATAAATGACGGGCTTTTATCTCGGAAACAGTGCAAGATAGGAGAAAATTACTTGCAACAAAAATGTTCAGTGTTGAGAGGGACGTTTATTGGTGATCTTAAATGTCCTTGAAACTCATTAGTTTGAGAGATATTGACGAAAGTGAGGTTCTTTTAAATTAGAGCCTATACTTTTTGATTAAGCAGCTAAAATAAATAAATAAATATTTTTTGTTCATACAAAATTTTTCTCAAAGTGTATGGTTTCAGAGATATGAGCAACGTTGTAACGAGAAAAAAAAATAAATTAAATAATGGACAAAAAACTGGTTTTCAACAAAAATGTAATCCTATACTGTCCCGATGGATTAATTGATCTGGATGAAGCGCCATACTTATGATTTTTTCTAAAATTAGAAAATTCAAGCTTCCATTTCCAGAAAGACGGTTATGAACGAGATAAACGATTCTGAACTAAAAGATTCTAAATTAAATTTGTAACAATACCGTTCCAGATCAGTTTCCCAAAATTTAAGCGGAAATGACGAATTTTGACGGTTTTTCGACAAGAATTCGGCGCCTCTACAGCTCAGGTAGACCGATTGATTGGGATGGAACTTCATACCTAAGTTTTTACCCCGAACAGGAAGATTTGAATATATTAATTGTTTGTCGGTTTTTTCTAAAGGAAGCTACCACTTCCGGTACAGATTTCTACCACATTTCGCAAGGATCCCTCCATTTATAAATAAAGTTTATTATGAACTTTATCTCAAATAATCAAGCCGCCTGAACTGTAAGGATGTCGAATTTTGGTGAAATTATGTTTTTTATCAAAACTTATCATTTCCGCGATAAAACTATTCGCAGTAGCGAAGTTAAGTTCAATTTACAATCTTTTTGGTTTTATTCGGTGTTTTCGTACACGTTGGTCCAAACTTTTCAAAATCCTTTTTCTTGCAAATGAAAGGAAAAGCTAGGATAAAGCTATTGTTTATGTTCCGCTAGGACACGTTGCTTTGATTAAACACAAACTGTTTCTAATCACAGCCGCATGTCATGCCTTCTGTAATCACGTTTCCTTCCATAAAATCGTATTTACATCAAAGTAATATTTAGTCCTCAATGCCATGCTAGTTCACAACAATTATGTCGGCGCATTGAAAGGAGTTTGCCACTACTAAATGCAACAAAATACAATAAATGCCAGCGTTTTAACTCGGAAGCGGTGCAAGATAGGAGAAAATCACTTATAATAAAAAACGTTCAGTTAATTTCCACAGAGAAACATGCTCCTCCCGTATTCCAAGATATATGAGTCATATGACTGGAGCCCAGTACAACATTAACTAACACTTAATGCAGTCTTAATTAGATCTATGCCACGATAGCTATCACATTTAAGACGGTTGCCCTTTTTGTGCAGCGGGTATATGTGCGCGGTTTTTCAATTCTACAACATCTCTTCTTGGTCTCTATAGAGGCCAATATTACCTCTGAGCATAATCGATTCTGCGGATATTCCGTAGAAACCGGTGCCTTCCTCTTGTTCAGTCTAATAATCTGCTCTCCACTGTGGGATATTCGACAAAGACCTCTTCACCTGGGGGAGCAATTGCCTTAAGGGTCATTTCGTCAGTCTAGTTTAGGTTTACTCTACTATCTCCGTCTTTGATGTCTGTACTTCTTGGATGGTAGTCCTTAGTGAAATTTCCGGCATTAGCAAAACAATCTCTCGAATTTCTTTGTGCCGCTTAGAACCTAATGTTCTTGAGCCATTTTCTTATAAGGTCGCGCTTCTTTTGCCGGAGGTGTTTTGTTGTAGATTTTCTAATATGAGGATATTCTGCTTGAATGATTCTAGTGTTACGAGCAAGCCGTTTTTCTCGAAAATGTTGTTCATGTTCGACCATAGTATGTTCAGTATGTGCTAGTTAAGGCTGACCGAATAGGTAGCCGCTGCACCTGTTTGTTAAGTGCAGCTTTCTCGTTATTACCATGCCGGTTTATATAGTCAGTGACAGCTGATTGGTAACTCTGCAGTGTTGCTTGATATTTCAAAGCATGGACGTTCTATCGAACGCTTTTTCGTGCTTGTTTATCTCTAAGATCTAAATTCGGAGTGACTCCATCCCTCGATCTCCACGTTACTTATGTGGAAAAAACGTACTCGATACAACTAAATTATACATTATTGCCAGGTTGTATACGATGTATCTTCCGCACTCCTACCGATTTTATCGTTAAAGTTGCTCGCCCTGTTTTAATGACATGGTGCGGTTTGTTATTGATGGCTTCCTTCAACTCGACAAATAATAGAATAGATTTTTGATGTCATCTGATTTATCTTCGGTGAGTTCATGTACATCAACGATCGTGATATTAAATTTCTTAGTGCGATTGTAACCGTTGGTGCTGTCTTGGATTCCACGTCAACACAATCTAAACTCATAGTACTTTAATATGTAACTCTTTGTCTGGTTCTAACGATTTTCGAGATCTCTAAGACTTAGGACGCTAAGATTTTTCCATGCCTCCCTCCCTCCACGAGGACTGGTCAAAATCTTAAAGCAAGTTCTACCTTGAACCCATCTATATAATGAGCCATTTCTTAACAAATGAAAATTTAGTTTGGGTTGCAAAATTAAATTGGCATTCTAGCAAATATTTGAATGAAGTTTTATTTTATACTCGCATCTCAAAATTTTTAAGTATTTTGGTTGTTGTTCAACCCTCCTATGCTAATACAAAAGCATTCCGTCATATTGGATTCCGGGTATGAAAAAAATTTATATAAATTATTAAATGCAAAGAACCAAACGTTTGCGGAGAACCAGATTCATATTAGCTGCGGAATCCCATTTCAATTCTATAAACCAAAGTTCATCATTATTGGTAGAGAAATGGACGAGATTCGCCTAGTCCCTCCGACCAAAGTTCAGAACCTCGGAGGGCAATTTGAGAATTTAAGCGCTAAAATACTAAAATACTCTGGTTGTATTTGGAATAAACTAATATTTCCTATTTGTAGATTTTCACTATCTGATTTAGCGTTTTATATTGGTAGACACCATTTTAAGATGATCTTACCACTACACCGCCTCCCCCCTTTCAACTAACAATATTTAACAAACATTTATTTTTTAATTATTATTACAGCACGAATTGTTCCGATGGATATCTCAAAGTATACCTGAAAGGTCAAGAAACAACCGACTCGTATGATAAATTTGATTACGAGCTATGCGGCAATATAGCCCATCTGAGTGTGGTCAGTGATGGTCCACGACTGGTGATGGTATTTAGTTCGGGTGATGCATTAGGCCGCGGATTCAAGGGCAAATATACATTTGAAACGGAATACAAAATTCCGGGTACCGCCGCCCCAGATGGAACATGTAGCTTTACGTATCGTAGCACGTCACGTAAAAAAGGCGAATTTAATAGTCCGCGTTATCCCTCAAATTACCCCTCCGAAACGAACTGTTCCTATGTCTTCCTGGCTACTCCAAATGAGCAAGTTGTTATTGTTTTTGATCATTTTAAAGTTAAAGCCAATACTACTGGAAGTGCATATGGGTAAGTACTCGCATATCAAAAAATTTACAAAATATTTTGAACAAATTAACATTTTTTTTTTATTTCGCAGTCTTACCACCTGCTACGAGGATTGGTTAGAAATGTACATACTATTTAGAGATCGTACTGATCGTTTTCTTGGCCGGTACTGTGGTATGACGGCCCCAGGTCCCGTTGAAAGTCCACGCGGTGCCGTCGGTATCCGGGTCGTATTGCACACGGACCAAGAAAATGTAGCGAGCGGTTTTAAAGCACGATATGTTTTTGAAGTCGCAAAATCCGTATTTGGTGACTGTGGCGGTAATTTTACCGGACTGGATTCGGGCGTAATTACATCACCAAATTTCCCGAGTAACTATGAGGGGCCGGGCAAAGGACTTGCATCGCGTACATGCAATTGGTTTATAACGGCGCGTTTAGGATATAAATTATCAATCAATTTTGAATTCTTTTCAGTTGAAGGCGATCCGTCAAGTAATTTTATAATTTTTTGAAATATGATTACGAATATTAAAATTTTGTTTGCGTGTTAGGTCGAGGTTGTCCCGCAGCGGTAGTTCGATTGTGGACGGCACTAGACTCGGATGCATCGCCACTCGAAATATGTGGTGAAAAACCACCAACTGAAAACTGGCATCATATATCACAAGGACAATCAGCACGAATTACTTTTACCACCACAGATAAAACAATTGGCGCACAGGTAAGTGACACACAAATTTTTATAAATTCGGACGCTATACAATTTTATGTATAATACAAATTAAATTTAAAACCAAGGGCTTCCGTATAGTATGGACTGAGGTACAAGATACTGGTCCCGGACCACCAACCTCACTATCACTAATGTGTGAATCAACATACCATTTTCATTGTGTAAGCTCAGGTTTTTGTATTGCTGACAAATTAAAATGTGATGGAACTAAAAACTGTGGACCAGGAGACGATAGCGATGAAATGCACTGTGAGTCGTGAGTGAGTCGAACGGATTTCAGTTCATTTTTTATTTTCTGTTTGTTAATTTTGGTTTTTTATAATTTAATTTTTGGTTTACAAAAAAAAAATTAATTTTCGTTTTTAATTTCCCTAATTATTTTAATTAATTAGAAAACATTTTTATTAAACAAAATTCTTATAAAATTTATTTTTTATGATTTTGTTTAATTAATTAAAACACAGACTTTTTTTTTATTCTAATTAAATTTATTAATTTTTTCTATCATTTCACAATGTCTTTGTCATTGTCTGTCTCCTAGACCTCAAAACATTAAATAATTAAAAAATCCCGTTATTATTTTATTTGGTTTGATTAAAATAATAAATTTAAAAAATACATAAAAAACTTGCTTTATTAATTTGATTTGTTTTTGTTTTAATGTAAAAAGAAACGCTTTAATCCAGT
Organism: Nephrotoma guestfalica; assembly: GCA_963691935.1. Lineage (NCBI taxonomy): Eukaryota > Metazoa > Arthropoda > Insecta > Diptera > Tipulidae > Nephrotoma > Nephrotoma guestfalica. The sequence goes on from OY829913.1 coordinate 268,852,549, forward strand.
TTAATAATCTAATTAAAACAGAAAAAAACATTTAATTATAATTGTTATGTACATATTTTCCCTATAATAATGTAACACTAAAAAAAATCTTAAATCAATTAAAAGTTTATATTTATTTTAATAGGTAATTTAATAGCTGATTTTAATTAATTTTATATCTTGTGACTAAAACGATTTTTTGTTTTTAAAAATGTAATAATAAATTCTTATCTCCTCTGTGTGGCACGAAGCACGATTGATCTAATAACCTAAATATTCTATATAAAATCTTTAAAACTTAATTAATTAAAAATTTATCCTTAGTTTAATTAAATATATATATTGTTTACATTTTTTGTTTTCCGTTCTAATTAATTTATATATTTTATTTCTCTATATATACGACAACAACAAAAATTCATTTTCATTGGGATTTTTATATAAAACTATATAATATATAATAATTTAATTAAAAATATATTCATAAAAATATATAGTTATTCACTTAATTATATCCTTTTAATTACGAAAATAATTTGCATGACGATAATAATTAATTTTTAAATATTCAAATTTCTTTAGAAGAGCATAAGTCCCACAAGATATTCTAGATATAGCTTTTTGCATACCTGTGCATAGGTTTTACGGATAATTAAGAATTCTAATTGCTTCTTGTCCATATTAATTTTATGTCCAATTATTAATTTTTATTTTCAAAAATTTTTATTTTTCATATTGGTGTATTAGAAATGTGTATTTAATTTGTTTTTTATGCTTTTATCGTGTCGAGGGTGGTAATATATTTCACTTATTCGCAGCTCAAATGGAAGACCAATGACCTCTCGATCTAGAGAGGTTTGTTACGTGCGGAATGAAAATGTAGCACCAAGTTTTCGGAATAAATAAAACGCACAACACTTTCACAGATTTATTTCACTGTCTCTCGAATTTGCACAATCAAACAAAATTATTGAATTTAATTTATTTTAACCTAGTAATGGTTTTAACTATTAGTTTATTGTCTTATTGAGGGGCCCGTGAAGTATTCCATAGATTAAAATCATATACGTATACAAATCCAATTGGACTTTTGCAAATTCCAATTGAAATTTTAAAGCCTTTCTATGTAGTTGTGTGGAGTACACTGTTATGATTTTTAATTTGCGAAATCGTCAATGAAAAGTAAAATATTATGTTTGATTTTACATTACTTTAATTAGTTTAGAAAGCATAGAACACATTTTTAAACAATTTACAAAATTTCTACATTATTTTAATTCAAAACATTTAAATAAAATAAAAGTGAGATAAAAACAAGAGACAGATATATTTATATTCATTGAATTTACGATATTTAATAAACAAGCATATCAAGGTCAGTTTAACGAAATCGAGCAAATTTTATCAGTTTATTTATTAGACATATATCAAATTGTCTTAATTAAAATGGCAGAAAAATATTGTAACTTGTAACTAAAGTAAAAATTAAAATTTTAATTGATAAATCACGAAGAATAAAATATTATAGTAACATAACCCCACATTTTCAATCAAAAGTTTGTACTAAAACAGTCGAGGTACAAACCAAATATACTGAACTCAAACCATTTATGAATTTTTCACTAATTTCTAATAAGAATATTTTGAGTTTCATATGAATTAACAACATTTCCAGAGATTTTTCCAGAGATTAAAAAATATAGTAAATCAACTTAAGAATTATCTACTTTTAGAAGCAAATAAGAATGTTCTTTTGCAGCAGTAAAACTTGACGACAAAAACTCGTAGCAATAAACCTGAAGCAGGGCATTATTAAAACTAGATGTGGTTAGGTAGATGCATATCAACTACTTTACAAATTAGCGAGAATTGAATCACAATCTCCAGATATGGTTGTCAATGGCCATCACAATTAAGTATAAAAACCAAAATTCATCTGAATCACGATCTCTGGGAATGTTATCAAATTTGAGTAAAAGTGATAACAGTACATCTAGAAGATCAAAATTCGTAGCAATAAACTCGTAGTCGTGCATTATTAGCACTAGCTGGTTTTTGCTAGGTGACTCAATGACCAACTTTATACACTAGCCAGACCTGAATCACGATCTCTGGGAATGACCGATAACGGCCATCAAAATTTGAGTAAAAATGACATCGATACATCGATAATATGAAAATTCGTAGCAATAAACCGGAGGTGGTGCATTATCAGTACTAGGCGATTTTAGTTAGGTGACTCAATGACCAACTTCATGCACTAGCCAGATCTGAATCACGATCTCTGGGAATGACCGATAATGGCCATCAAAGTTTGAGTTATAAAGACATCGGTACACCAATAATATGAAAATTCGTAGCAATAAACCGGTGGTCGTGCATTATTAGCACAAGCTAGTTTAAGTAAGGTGACTCAATAACCAACTTCATGTACTAGCCAGACCTGAATCACGATCTCTGGAAAAGACCGATAATGGCCGTCTAAGTTTGAGTTATAATGACATATGAACAGCTGGAACATCAAAATTCGTAGCAATAAACTCGAAGTCGTGCATTCTTAGCATTAGGTAATTTTAGTTAGGTGACTCAATGACCAACATCGTGTACTAGCCAGACCTGAATCACGATCTCTGGGAATGGCCGATAATGGCCATCCTAATTTCAGTAAAAATAACAAAAGTACCCCCAGTGCACCTAGATACTAATGACGTCTTTTATGTTTACGGTTCTACTCTTTGACTATAGATGGCAGTATAATCAAATAAATGATTAGTTTTTTTGTTATAATTTTTTTTTTTCGTAGAACGGTAATCGCGGTGAAAAAAGCAGTAAATTCTACAATATTACCAATTAAAAATTATATTACAGGCTATTGATCAGAATTATTTTACATAATATATTATTATTAAATTATGCATTGAACATTTCGTTAAATCTCTAATATTTTTTACGAACATTACTGCCATTTTCAGTTCAGAAAAGAAACTGTCGACATAAATTTGATGTCGTATCAGGCAGTATTACTTGGTACTCTAAGTGCATTGATACCAGACAATACTGCTTGATACGTCATCAAATTTATGTCGACAGTTTCTTTGATACTATTGTTGAATTTACTGCTTTTTTCGTTTTACGGAATAAATATTATCAAAAAAATTAAATCATTTATTTCGTTATTCTGCCATCTATAGATAAAGATCGGAATCATCGACTTGAAATAACGTCATGTAGCAAAATTGTTAATGCAATGAGGTCATTAGTATTCTAGGTGCACTGGATCTGCAGGCAACCATTAAATCTACTTTTAGATTGTTTATTAGAATTTGTTGCAGTAAAGTAATAATCTCTTGATGAAGCACCGTGTGGTTTCAAACTGTAGTTTAAATTTGAAAATGTAAATCAGGGTTTGAGTATGTGATAGATTGGTTAGTTCTAAATCTAATAAGAAAAATTACGGAATAATATTAACATTTCTAGTATAGAAATATTTACTCGATTCTAATAATGAGTATCCCCTTTTCCAAATATCATGATTTATGAAATAGGTTATAGCTAAATACACGTAAATACATAATTGGTATAAAATAGTCGTTAAAAGAACTACCAAAATCAACCTATTGCGCACGATGCATAATCTAGGGTTTTTAATCAACTTTTGTATCTTGGCAGAGGTACTAATGATTTATTATATAAAACTTGGACACCGGTCTGCAATTTTCATAAATCTTCTAATAAAACAAGCTAGATTTAACTATTCACTACTTCGGGTATTTTTTTTCTTTGAATTTGTACCTTCAAGGGAACAGATGTCATTATAACTCAAATTTGGATCGTCATTATCGGCCACATCCAGAGATCGTGATTCAAATCTTAAAACAACATAAAGCTGGCCATTGAGTCACCTAACCAAAACCACCTAGTGCTAATAATGCACGACTTCGGGTTCATTGCTACGAATTTTTATATTCTCGGTGTACTGATGTCAATTTTACTCAAATTTAGGTGGCCATTATCGGTCATTCCCAGAGATCGTGATTAAGATCTGGCTAGTGTGTGAAGTTGGTCATTGAGTCATTTAAATAAAACCACCTAATGCTAATAATGCACGACCTCCGGTTTATTGCTACGAATTTTCATATTATCGGTGTACCGACGTCATTTTTACTCAAATTTAGATGACCATTATCGGTCATTCCCAGAGATCGTAATCCAGGTCTGGCTAGTACATGAAGTTGGCCATTGAGTCACCTAACTAAAACCACCTAGTGCTAAGAATGCACGACTTCGAGTTTATTGCTACGAATTTTGATGTTCCAGCTGTTCATATGTCATTATAACTCAAACTTAGATGGCCATTATCTGTCAAAACGACTAATAGTGTATGAAGTTGGTCATTGAGTCACCTAAATTAACCATTTGGTGCTTACAATGCTTGAATTTGGCTTTTTTGATAAAATCTTTTATATTCTAGGTGTTCTTATGTCATTTTAACTCATGTTTGAATTTAAACCTTTTCCTTGTTTTATTAAAATATTTATTCTATTCGTTTTAAAGTTCTAATCTGTTTTAATAGAAATCTCGATAATTTCTACACAATACGTGGTTGAGTTTGTTCATAAATTTTTATTCTAGAAAATATTGTATAATTTTTATTTAAATTGAGGTTTGAGTCATTTTCTAAAAAAAGTCTCATACTTATATGATTGTACTAAAATTTCCAATACGATTAATTTTTTTCCTATTTGAATTTGAATTAACAGTGTGATACTCATACATACATAACATCTATGGAAAGTCTGGAATACTTCACACCCGTCTTATTGAGCAATAACAAAGCAAAATGATTTTTATAATAATTTTTATAATACTCTTTTATGATATTTTACTTTATATAAAAAAAAATTAAATTAATTAGAATTAAAAATTTCTGACCTTACTCGTATGAATCCGCACCCAAAAAGAAAGACAAATTTTGTAATTCTGCAATTAAGCAATTAATTCTGGACTAGATTGTTAAGACAATAGTCAAATAGTGTAAACCCCGTCAAGATGCTATAACCCCTTCTTACGAGTGGGGTCACATAACACCTCCCTCCGTAGTCTTAAGATCCAATCTTAAGTCTGAACGGGTTCAGAAAGAACTTATGTGCTAAATAATTTAGGCTATGAAATTTCGAAATATAATTCAATTAATGTTGCTTTAATTTCAGAATAATATTTATTTTTTAAGACTAAAAATATTTACTAATAATAAGAATTACAAAATTTCATACAATAAGATTCTTTTTTGTTTTTATGTTTTTATCAATTAGAAGGTTATATACGAATTACGTGAATTCACGAAACGGTTTCAATCGGTTGTTGTGAACAATCTTAAGTGTGTTTCCGATTTTAATTGATGTATTTTCGGGAAAAATTATCTGTTGAACTTCGTAGGGACCTAGCCAATACTGTGACAGTTTAGTTTGTCTAGCTTCATTTTTTAAGCAAACCAAGTCTCCTATGTTGTATGTAACTGCCTTAGAGTTTTTGTCGTAGTAGGTTTTAGATTCAATTAAATTTTGTTTAGCAGTTTCGAAAGATTGTTGCAATTTGAATCTAAGATCATAATAATAGTCGTCATAGTTATGAACAATATCTCGAGAATGGGTAAGGACACTAGGAATTTGTGGTTTACAACCGAAAACCAGTTCAAACGGCATAAATTTGGTTGACGAATGAGGAGTAGTATTATAACTAAACGTAGCAAAAGGAACCCATAAATCCCAATTTAGTGGATGCTTATTGCTAAAATTTCGAAGATAGTCCACAAGAGTTCTATGCGATCTTTCCAGAGATCCATTGGACTGCGGATGATAGGCTGTTGTATTTAATTTCTTTATTTTGAACATTTTGGCGATTCTTTTAAATAATTCACTCATGAAATTAGAGCCTTGGCTAGTGAAAATTTAATTAAATCATCTTGCATGGTCAACAAAAATTTATTGTCGGAATGGGATGTATTCAAAGGACCAACGATATCCAGGAAGAGCTTTTCAAACGGGCGCGATGATGTGTCAGTTTATGTGTCAGCAATTTTTTATCATTTTAGTAACTTGACTTAGCATATTTGGAAAACTATAGAATTTACGTAACCGATTATAAGTTCGATAAATTCCTTGATGACCTCCTGCGGCACTATTATGAAATTCGTCAATTACAGTTTCTATTTCAGATTGATCTGTCAGTTCAACGATATCTTCGTTAGAGGTAGACTTTTCGTTCTCTGACAAGTGACTTTCATCATCAACAGAAGTTTGACGTAATTTTTGCGCTCTAGTTAGTACATTGACGTTAGTATTTTCATCGGGTGGTTCTAATCGGATTCGACTCAAGCAATCAGCATTGATATTAAGTTTTCCGGCTTTATGTACGATTTTAAATTGATATTCGTCTAGTTTAATGCGCCAACGAGTGAGTTTCGAAGAGGGATTCGTTAAACTACATAGCCAGATCCATGGTTTATGATCAGTAACCATACAATAAATTCTCTTCCATAAAGTTATGGTCGAAAGTGATTAACGGCCCAAACCACAGAAAGCAGTTCTTTCTCTATAGGGGAATAATTCTTTTCTGCTTTATTCAAAACTCTGCTAGAAAAGGCAATTGGCATATCCATACCCTCTAACTCTTGTGATAATACGGAACCTATGGCAACATCGCTAGCATCGCAAGTAACTGTGAATTTCTAAGTATAATCCGGTCGAATTAATATTGGTGGTGAGCATAGCGCTTTCTTTAATTTATTAAAGCTTTCTTCGCAAAAGGCATCCCACTTGAAGACAACGTCTTTTTTTAAAAGCTGAGTTAAGGGTTTCGCAATGTGGGAAAAATGTGATATAAAACGGCGATAGTAACCAGCGAAACCTCAAAACGATTTTACTTCACGGGTAGTCTTGGGATTTGGATAGTTTGTTACGGCGGTTATTTTGTTAGGATCCGGTTTGACTCCTTCAGGGGTTATCACGTATCCTAGATAGGTTATTTCTTTGCAGAGGAACTGACATTTAGTGGGATTAACTGTCAAATTATGTAAACGAAAGCAATCGAAGATTTCCTTTATTTTATTATTATGGTCAGTTAAATTACAGCCGTAGACAACTACATCGTCGAGGTAAACGAAACATTTGATTCCATTGAGACCACTTAATACACAATTCATTAGGCGTTGAAAGGTCGCCGGGGCACCTTTCAAACCAAATGGCATTCTTCTAAAATGGTAGTGTCCAAAAGGTGTACTAAATGCGGTTTTGTTTCGGTCCGTTTCATCTAAGGGTACCTGATGATAGCCATCAGCTAGATCAATGGTACTGAAGTAGGAACTTTTTCCGAGTTGATCTAAGATATCAGTAATATTCGGAAGAGGAAAACTGTCGCCTATCGTGATATCGTTTAATTTTCGACCACGATGCGCCATTTTTTCTCATCCGTATTTGATTTTTTTGGAACCACTTGAAGGGGAAAATTCCAAGGAGATTTGCTAGGCTCAATTACATCATTTTCGAGCATTTTAGAAATTTGCAAATCAATCTCATTTCTTTGGGATTGAGGTAACCGATATGGACGAACATTGATGGGACTACTATTTGGATGAGTTGAAATTTTGTGAGTGGTAGTATCAGTAACCGTTAACTTATCACCAGGCAGAAGAAAAATATCATTATATTCGCGACATAATTTTAGAATGGACGATTTTTCTTCTGAATTCAGATGATCATGGTTGATGGAATTAGAGAAAAATTAGAACATTCACAGGGTTCGTTCGTAGTATTTAAAATGCGTATAAATTATTTTCGTTTTTAATTAAAGAATTTCCGATAAAAACGCCGGACACTAATTCTTTTGAACAGCACAAATAGTCAACGTTTTCTGTGCAACAAAATTGAATTAATTTTTCAGATCTAGGTGCCACAAAATTTGACAGAGCCGGGCATAAATTTATAGAACAGAAGCCTGCCTCATGTGGAATTTTTATAAGATTTTTCTCGAAATCTAAATGACATTTAAATTTGGATAGGAAATCTTTACCTAAAACGCCAGAACATGCTATCGGGAAATCGTCTTTAACTATGTGGAATCGATGAGAGATTTGAAATGACTCACATAAATTAAGTTTTACATCGCACACGGCTAAAGTTTGAATAAATTTTTCGGAGATGCCTTTTAGAGAGCATTTTAAATCCGGATAGCAAATAGTATTGGCTTCAAGGAAACTCTTTTTAATGAGACACACATCGGCTCCCGTATCGACTAATAGCAATAACGACTTTGTTCTGGCAACGTCAAGGTTTATCTTGATCCGATTTAACGGTGGAATTGGATGTATTTAATGGTGATGATACATGTTTATTTTGATCGCGACACGTATCCAAATTTGATGAGCTCGGCAAGTCGTGTCGTTCTTGGTGAGTTCTCGAGAGTTTTCCGATTCGTCGTTGGTGTCGGTATTATATTTGTTAGCATTAGCCCTTTTTCATTTAAAACAATAATTAATTATTGTTAATGATGATAATAAATGAACTGAAGTTTGGTCAAGAACGAGTGGAGCCCAATTTTTTTAATGGGGATTTGATTAGGCCCCAATGAGCCTAAAATTATTTGTATGTCAATTGATCTTGTTTTGCGTTCTAATTTCGTTTTTAATCCGATATTCGATTTGGATGCTGCTAGCTTTGAAGTGATAAGGGCTTATGCTTTTTCTAGAATAAGCAATATAAAAAAAATTAAATAGGGCATTTAGTTAGCCTAAAATGAACCTTAAATTTTCCAATTGTTTTTAAATTATTTTTTGAAGTGGATTCTGCTAACATTTTCTAAAGCTAGCAGAACCCATCGTTTTAGTTGGAAGGGGTGGAGCCCAAAATATTTTAATAGAGCATTTCATTAGCCTATTACTAGCCTCTAATTATTCATACTGTCTTGTAATGTTCTGCTGAATGGGTTCTGCTAGATTAAGGTACGTTCGAATACGTCATTTCTCAAAAAAAAAACTCATTGTGTTAGATTTTGAACAAGTTTGATAAAACTTTAAGAGAACCGTACCAAGAAGAAGGGAGGAGGAGGGTTTGGGAAAGGTTTTTTAATTTTGGTGTGTGAAAAATGTCGGTTTGATGGAAAAGGGTACAAAATTATTTTTGGAAGATGTTCTAATAAGAACAACTTTGGGACGGAACTAGGATGAAAATGGGATTGAAGTAATTTTTGGAATAAATTCTTGAATTTGGTGTATTCCTTTATCGACCGTGGTGTCCGCCGGACGCTGCAAACTGTCCTACCAAACAAAATATTTGCCGTTTGCTTATCCTTACACCATATATTGTAGCGCTTTTCTCACTTTCTCATCCTGCGGAACCTTTTTTTATAGAAAATTGCGATAAGATAGCTACGTGCTTATGAGTGAGTAGTCTTTTATTTTGCTTCCTGTTATTAGCAGCTGCCATGCTATATGGTAGTTATCTTCTGCTATCTCCAGGCTGCTTATTAGCTTTGCAATAGTACCACCAGTACCGTATTTGCTTATTTTCGTGAACGATTTGACGAAACAGATTTTGAAAATTTGACCATTTCGTATACGAGTAGTCAGCATAAAATTTTCGTAACTCCAACCTTGGTAGTCGGTTGTAAATAATGTATTAGTTTTGGTTCCATCTTTCTTGATTGTTAAAATTTCTTGTATTCTGTGTGTTACATCTTTAAAATAATTTGGAGTTAAAGTGATTTGATTTCACAATGGCTTCATTTTTAATAGAGTTAGTTACATAAATCTCGTCGTGGAGGTTTCTGATTTTACGCATTAAGATAGGCAAATCCTAGTATGTGGTTTCCAAAGTGGCCTTTGGTGAATGTTCTTCTAGCATTTTTTCATTACTTACTATCTGATTGTTCAATCTTTGAATTGTTACTAGTTGCAGATCTATGATGAGACCAGATGAGGATCGTTGATCAGCCTCCTTCTGAAATGGTGTGTGTTGATTTTTGCTGATAATGTAAGTGTTAGCGGTGGGTTTGTCTTCAATTTCTCACCAAATTCAGTGACGTATCGCATATAATGATCATCATTATTTTTCCTTTACATTTCTCTCTTTCCTCTACGCACCTGAATTGACGCCTAACTTCTAATTTTGTTAAATCTGGTTTTAATTGGTTATCTACTTTAACGAATATTTGTCAAATTTTATTTTCTAAATCAGGCCGTGAGAACCATAGTGGCCTAATAACAAAAATCATTTACCCCTTTATAATTATTTTTTATTCAAATAGGCCACTATGTTATCCAAAAAATTTATTTAATAGGAAATAAAATAAAAGATAGGCCAAAGTTATTACTAAACTAATCACTATCAGAGCTCCCCAACCCGCGTCATTTTTTACATTGGTACTCTCCTTGATATTGTTATAAAAATCATGATAAACAGGTGGTATTTAATGCAGAAGATCTTTTAAGTCCTTCTTGTTTTCTGCACTGATTGGTTTTCCTTCAAGGTATAAATAATTCAGGTCCATGCTATATTCTTTGAATTTCGTTTTGCACAGTTAACATGCTGAAATACGTCTTCTTCATTATTTGAATATTTGAATAAAATTTTAAAATGCCAATCGCACGCTGAAAAGGAATGGCAACTCACATAGAATTTATGATCTATAAATTCAACAATAAAATTTGAATGGACAATAATATATTGGCAGAATAGAATGTGGTTATTTTAATATTTCTGTTTTGGCCACCACACTGATCAGAGTACAAAATTAGTTTTTTTGCATGTACATTTTCTTTAAAAAGTAAGCTTGACCCAATTTCTTGAGACCCTCGTGATGCAACAGTTTCATCCCATACACACATGGTTACGTTGTTATTTACTGCATTGTGTATACCAAGGCAAGAGGTCCCGATTTATGTTAGCAAGTTCTTTGTCTTTGGTATAATTAATTGTGGCAGAGTCTGTTTGTGCCAAATGAATTTGTTTCTGTGTCGTAAACTGATTTTTTTTCCTCTACGGAATCGGAAGCTTAAATTTTTATTTAAAGGTTGTCAAATTTTTTACAAGAATCGGATATTGGTGTATAGAAGGACAGGTTGAAGTTTTCATTAAATACTTTTCTGAATCTAAAATAGGAGACTGGTTCGGTATTTTGATTACATTTTATTTAAATTTAAATCAGGGACTAAAAATTTTCGTTCAGCACTTTTGTGTAAAGTATAATGCGATTCATATCTAGGAAAGAGTTCAATGAACGTTTTAACAAATTGGAATTTTCCATCACTTGTATTATTTTTTGGATTGTGCTTGCCCCGTTTATCTGACGGCGGCGTAGGAATTATTAATTTATTTTTTACGACTCTGGTTAACCTTCCATCACTCAGAGTTAGTCACTTGATAAACTCTTGAATTTGATCGCCTGGACTCTCTTGTTAAACTAACCTAATCGTTAGGAAGTGTAATTCTTCTTTTAGTCTCAACTTTGACCAAAGAAAACAGATATGTTGTCTGTAAGTCAAAGCTTTCAAGTTTGTAGAACGAGTCAAACGGCTTGTTTTGTTGGATTGGAGAAATGTTTTCGTGACATTTCCTTTAATGTTTACGTATTGCTCATCTCTCCGTCTCTTTTCCTTTCTAACGTTTTTCATCCAATTTCTCGGAACACGCTTACGTTTCCTAGCTTTATGTTGTTCTTCATTATTTTCACTATCTCCTAGCAACACTGCAAGATCCAAGGAAAGTGGAGATGGACTTCTCGTTGGCAGGTACTCTGAACCTGAATCTTCATATGGCTCGTTATTTTCAGTACACAAATCCACTAAAACAAGTAACTCTAATATAACTATTATACAGGGTGAGACCAAGTGTTACCAAATGAAAACGCTGTAATTTTTTTAATTCTGATTATTTTTTATTGAAATTTCGTGGAATATGTTGAAAACATATTACATTTTATGTATGTTACTGCTCGATATGACCTCCTTTGGCTCTCATTATTTGATTCAATCTTCCATAGAAAGCATTGCATGCTGATCGAACGTGAGCTTGCGGAATTTTATTCCATTCTCGAACAAGAGCTGACATCAATGCATCAACATTTTCGTATTTTTTAGTGGACACCTTACTCTCCAAAATGGACCATATGGAGAAATCCATGGGATTCAAGTCTGGTGAATATGGTGGCCATTCTTTCGACGAAATCAGCCGCGGAACGCAATTTTGTAAAAATTGCTGTGTCGCTCGAGCTTTGTGTGACTGTGCCGAGTCCTGTTGGAATGTCCAACGGTTCGTACCAAAGTGTTTACGTGCCCAAGGTAGCAAAGCATCGTTTAGGATCTTTTGGCGGTACACTTCTTGGTTTACCTTGACTCCATATTCCATGAAAACCAGAGGAGTGCGTCCATCTGCAGTCACTGCAGCCCAAACCATAACATAAGCTGGTGATTGCTTGCGCATGGCAACTCTTGTGCCCAAATTATCGTTGGACTTGTGCTCTAACCAAACACAATTGGAATGATGAAAATTTTCTCATCAGAAAAGACAATTTTTGGAATCTCATCACGTTCGGCCAAGGCCTTCAATGCTCGTGTTCTTTCAAGCCTAACTTTTTTTTGTGCCCCCGTAAGATCTTGAACTTTTTGTATCTTGTAGGGCTTCAAGTGTAGTTCATTTTTCAATATGGTTTGAATGCTGTATCGTGAAACATGTAGACGTGCGGCTAATTGATTGGCACTTTGACGAGGATTTCGTTGGATTCGTTTCTTCACATTTCGTATCATTTCTTTTGATGTTGCTGTCTTTTTAGGACCGCCTCTGTTGCGTTTAGCGATGCTACCAGTTTCGTTGTATCGAGTTATGGTTCGATACACAAACATTTTATTCACATTCAAATGCTGGAGCTGACGAACTATTGCTGTTTGTGAATTTCCACCCAAATACAGTGCAATTACACTATTACGTTTGAATTCCATTACGATTTTTTATGAAGATACTAATTTAGAACAATTATTTGTTCACCACATCTAAACAACTAACCAAACTTCAATCTGTCAAAAAATTGACTCGCGAAAATGACAACTACACAAATGACAGCAGAGTGAAGTCAGTAACATTTGGTCCCAGCCACCCTGTAAATATTCTATATTACCTCGCAGCTGATATTCATTCTACATTATCCATTTTTAAATATTTAAAAACAATTACCACAATGAAAAACGATAAGAAATTTTCTACACACACGTTAGGAAACAAATTGACCTAACCCACATCAAAATAATAACTAGATAGAAAAAAAACTTCGTAGTGGCCTAATCGTTATAGGCTATTTTGTTTTTTACGGTTTTGTGCTACTTGATTGCAAAGGTGGCCTATGTCGCATAAATTCATTCGGGCCATAAAGTTAATTTTGTAAAATCTTCAGTTAGGCCACATTATGATTTATCCAAAGTTTTTAAATTTGATCTGTGTTTTTCACCTGTATTTGACACTTAAGATCACTGAACTGGAAAATTAAACGTTTTGCTTCCATAATATTTTTATGGTCATAATAGTAATTTAAGTAGTAGTAGTAGGAAATAGCACCTAAAAATAGTATAAATCTTTATAATTTGGCTGCTCTTCAACAATACCAAATTTCTCATATCATTCAAATTATTTTCGTATACCGATAATTGTAGTTAGTATAACTATATGTAATTAATTTCATCCATAATTTATATTTTACTATCCATATTTACCTAACCTAGCAATAACTCTAATATTACTATTTTTTATTTTTCTCTCTTTTTCCTTTTTCTCTTTGTGACTGTCTTCGACCAGGTGGAGAAAATGGCGTTTCTTTGCCTAATATTCAACTCCTGGTTTTTATTTTTTGGATCACTGTATACTCCACACTGACATAATATTAAACACTACAACAATAACATCGAAATACATTTTATATATCAATTCCAATTATTTTTCAATGTATATATATGTTTTACACGCACACACACACACACACAAAACACTATTAACACACGTACAATTATGTTTCAATTTTCTATTTGTTCGATTTGGTTTTGTTTTTAAAAAATAATTTTTAATTTTAACAAACAAAAATTTTAAATCAAAGATGTTTTAAATGACAACAAAGAGTGCATGTTAGAAAATACTGTATAAAAACCATCAAAATAATCTTCCTTATTTAAAAAAAAAAAAAACTTCATCACGTGAGTTTTTTACTTAACATTTTAAATTAAATTAATTGTTATGTTTATAATTATTATTATTAAGGTTTGTGTTTGGTTAAATTTACTGCTCGCCTTGGTTTACTAAAGTTACCGTATGTTTGAAACTTTTTCAAATTGTTTTATGTGAATTTAAAATGCTTTTTACTCTGTTCCTTTGTTCCCACAAATCATAATTCAAATCTAGATTGCATATTTTATGATTTACGTTTTGCTTTTAATGTTACCCATTACAAATTAATTAAAAACGATAAAACTAATTACTACTGTTAATCACTTTATTTTTAATTTAATTACTTTTTTATTATTATTTTGTTAACAATTTGATTTTATTTTAATTTTTCAATTTCATCAAAATCATAAAACAAAAAATTATTACTATTATAAAAAATAAATAATTAAATACAATCATAAAAAATAAATCGATTTCATTAAAAATTTTAAAAGAAAATTAATTAAGCTTTTATGTTTTTCTTTTAATTTATTTTTTATCTGTTTCAATTAACACAAAACATAAAAATCAAATTATTTAATACACAACTAAAATTAAATTAAATAAAAATTTAATAAATAAAAAAAAAACAATTTTCAATTGATTATAAAAAATGATAAATTATAAATCCACTATTTATATTTATATTTATTATATTTAATAAAAAATTAATATTACATTTAAATATTAATATCCATCAAATAATCAAATTTTAATTGTAATATGAATCTACATACTAATTATAAATTATATTTCTCTTTTTTATTTCATTTTTTTTTTATAAATAAAATATTTTGTTGTTATTTTTGAACCAATTTTACCAAAAACATGAAAATATATGTGCGGTTGGTGACCAAAATCAAATTCACAAAAAATAATGTGGTATTGAAAAAATCACACACACACACAATAATAATAAATGGGCGTCGTGCATATAGGCATAACGGTGGCACCGGAAGAGGATCGAGGGGCCCTGATAATATCATCAATAGCCGCCGGATCTCTCCTAATTTGCCTGCTTTGCACACTTTGCCATCGAAAACGAAAACGTAGACACCATCGACAATTAGGATTACATAGAAATGCAGCTCACTACGACTCAACAACAAGTGCCACAGGTAAGAAAAACAATTTAATTAGCTTTAGTATTAAATTTTCTCAAATGATGGGTGCCTGCTGCCGATTTTGGCTCGAAATTATCAAAGCCATCTTTACTACTGGCCTATTAGCTAAAACGATGACGTAACGCTATGTCGACAGTTGTCAGTCTCTCTTAATCGATCGAAGTAGGGGTATGGGGTATGCTTATTTTCAACGTAATTTGCTTTAGACGTGGATCTTACTTTTCTCTTCTGTTCTAATGTGCTCAATTTTCGTGTTCGTCACGCCGGCCTTAACCAAACCAACTTTGACACAAGTACCACAATGCATTGTGCACTATATAATTTATCAACCGGAACCTTAAAAATCCAGCGCTGTAAAAAATTTCAGTAGGAACCTTATAATTCCAGCCGGAACCGTACTCTATACAGTCAAACTAACTACTATATGATACTTCATACGGAACCTTATAATTCCAGCCTAAACCTAATAAAGCTAACTGGAGCCATAGTACCTCCGAACCAAATATGTTTATACGAGGTTGTCACAATTTATTGTGCATCATTGTGTACTAATGGTTTTCTCATTCTGAACCTTATAACACCAGCCAGAACCCAATAAAGCCAGTCGGAACCATACCCTCCATAGCCAAACTAACTATGACACAAGAAGCACAATGGATTGTGCATCATTGCACACTATGTAATTTTTTGGCCAGAACCTTATAATTCCAACCAAAACCTGATAAAGCGACCCGAAATCATACTACAGCCAAACCAACTATAGTACAAGAGTTACAATGTTATTGTGCATAATTTGCTGCAGTTGTTTTACTAGCAGAACCCGGAACCTTATAATTCCAACAGAAACCCAACAAAACCAGCCGGAACCTTACAACTCCATCCGAAACCTAATAAGGTTACCCGGAGCCATACTACAGCCAAATCAACTATGACATAAGAAGCACAATTTATTGGGCATCATTGTGCACTAATTGTTTTATCAGCAGAAACCGTATATTTCCAACCGGAAACGAATAAAGCCTGCTGACAACTAGAGCACAAAAAGCACAATGGACTGTGCATTATTGTGTATTATATGATTTTCATCCGGAACCTTATAATTTCTGCCAAAACCTGACAAAGCCACCCAGAACCATACTACAGCGAAATTTACTATGGCGCAAGAAGCACGGTTAACTGTGCATCATTGTGCACTATAATATTTTTTGGTACTTTATAATTCCAGCCCTAAGCTTATAAAGCTAGTCGGAACCGTACCCTATACAGCCAAAGAAACTATGACCAATGGATTGTGCATCATTATACTCTATATGATTTTCAGTCGGAACCTTATAATTCCAGTCGAAACCTATTAAAGCCAGCTGGAGCCATACTACAGCCAAACGAACTATGGGGCAAGAACCACAATGTACATTAATTGTTTTTTCATCCGGAACCTTATAATTCCAGCCGGAAGCACAATGGATTGTGCATTATTGTGTATTATATGATTTTCATCCGGAACCTAATAATTTCTAATGTAAAAAATTTCAGTAGGGACCTTATAATTCCAGCCGGAACCGCACTCTATACAGTCAAACTAACTACTATATGATATTTCATACGGAACCTTATAATTCCAGCCTACACCTAATAAAGCCAACTGAAGCCATAGTACAGCCGAACCAACTATGTTTAAAAGAGGTTGTCACAATTTATTGTGCATCATAGTGCACTAATGGTTTTCTCATTCTGAACCTTATAACACCAGCCAGAACCTAATAAAGCCAGTCGGAACCATACCCTCCATAGCCAAACTAACTATGACACAAGAAGCACAATGGATTGTGCATCATTGCACAGTATGTAATTTTTTTGCCAGAACCTTATAATTCCAACCAAAACCTGATAAAGCGACCCGGAATCATACTACAGCCAAACCAACTATAGTACAAGAATTACAATGTATTGTGCATAATTTGCTGCAGTTGTTTTATTAGCAGAACCCGGAATCTTATAACTCCAACCGAAACCTAACAAAAACAGCCGGAACCTTGTAATTCCATCCGAAACCTAATAAAGTCACCCGGAGCCACACTACAGCCAAACCAACTATGACATAAGAAACACAAATTATTGTGCATCAATGTACACTAATTGTTTTATCAGTCGAAACCTTATAACTATTTCGAAACTAATAAAATCAAAACCATACTACAGCCAAATCTACTATGACACAAGAAGCACAGTGTACTGTGCATCATTGTGCACGATATTATTTTTCGGTTTTTTATAATAATAGCCGGAAGCTTATAAAGCTAGCCGGAACCGTACCCTCTACAGCCAAACAAACTATGACCAATGGATTGTGCATCATTGTGCACTATATGATTTTCAGTCGGAACCTTATAATTCCAGTCGAAACTTATTAAAGCCAGCTGGAGCCATACTACAGCCAAACGAACTATGGGGCAAGAACCACAATGCACATTAATTGTTTTTTCATCCGGAACCTTATAATTCCAGCCGGAACCTAATAAAGCATAAGAAGCACAATGTATTATATAGCATTGTGAACTAATTGTGTTTTCAGCCTTAGGTTCGAAAGATACGAAAAACCGTATAGTGCACGATGATGCACAATCCAGTGTACTTCTTGTATCATAGTTGGTTTCGCTGTAGAAGATACGGTTCCGGCTGGCTTTATAAGGTTGCGGCTGGAATTATCAGGTTTCTACCGAGAAATAATAAAATGCTGAATTTATAAGGTTCCGGCTGAAAAATTGTATAGTGCACAACGGGGATGATATTGGCAAGAAATCAAAAGTATTGAATCTTTGCGAAGCAAAGTACTGAATCCAGCTTGAAAGTATACTGGACTCACATCAAAATAGGATTTTGCAGGACCTTAGATAACAGAGATAGGCATACAGCGAGTTAAATCAATATTAATAATCTTGATCATGTTTATGTCAAGCAGTTCTTGCAAATCTATCGTCATGTTGGGTAATTTGGATTCTACGGGTTTATTCCAATGTAAACCAACAACCTTCTTTGAAAATAAATATTTAACATTCCACCATTTTTTGCTTGGCAAGCAGTGGGATGTTAACTGTTGAGAGCCTCTGGTGCCGTTTTTGGAAAAAAATCAGTAAAAACATTGAAACCATGCCTATCTTAACGCTCGATTTGAGGAATTCAACTGTATTTTTTAGTTTCTGAGTCTCCACCTACCACTACAATAATTTAATTAAATGCGTTTGTTGTTGTAGGCAGTGTGCATTGCTC
This sequence comes from Nephrotoma guestfalica, assembly GCA_963691935.1. Taxonomy (NCBI): domain Eukaryota; kingdom Metazoa; phylum Arthropoda; class Insecta; order Diptera; family Tipulidae; genus Nephrotoma; species Nephrotoma guestfalica. Next base: position 268,871,156 of record OY829913.1, read on the forward strand.
GTTAAACCTTTTATTGCTTCAAGTTACAGATCTTACCGTCATTTCAGCAATTATAATTCCCAATCCTTAAATTTGGGACTGGAAATAGCAACGTTAAATAAGTCTAAAATAATTATTGGGTCTCCTGCAATATTCTCTATATAGCTCAAAGTCACTTTGTGGAGTGCTTATTTTAATGAAAAATCATAAATTAGCTATCGCAATGGAATATAAACTTCTTCTAAGAACCGGTAATTCTCTCTCAGCCTGGATCGAGAAATTAGTCTCGTAAAATTATTTTTAGCTTTGAATTTTCCGAAAAATAACGATACAAAAATATTAAGAGTTTCAGTTTGTTTAGAAATTAATGAAAATAGTGAACATTTTGTGATCTTTTTATGCCAGAAATTCTGCAGTACTACGCCAAAAATATTTAACCGCTTATACATACAACTTTGGCTCGGGCAGATCTTTTAGAATGTAAACCTCCGTGCCCCGGCAACAACGATTTTAATCGAAAGGAACAAATTTAGTGATCGTTCAGATCAATGTAAGGAGACCCAAATTTGAATGTGAATATCTCGTGAAGTAAACGTGGTCCTATTTCCAAAAGTAAACATTTAATTTTTTATGGACGAAATGGGATTAAACTAATCGAGATCACTTGTAAGGATTTCGTTAATTACCTTTCATTACCTCTAACGTGGTTTTATATAGGCGTTACAAGTATTTAATTAATTGAGAAAAAAATTTACCGAGTATCACTAAATTTAAATTTTAAATTTAATGATACTCCATAACCAAAAAAAAGACGAAAGCTTTGTTATGGCAGAGAATTCCATAAGAAAGAGTTCGATCAAAATATTAAACTACGCTAGTAACTTTAATCACAAAACTGATAAAATATCTTAGACATAGGAGTCAGCGTTGTAAACACCCTGGCTCTAGAATTGAAAATTGAATATTCATTGGATTTGCGTTACTGTTATTATTTTCTTCTACCGAACTTGTCTCGTATCGAATTACAAGTGATATTTCTAGAATTTTCTCAAAAGTGATAAAACTCACTCGAAAGTATCGACGTACTTTTCATAAAGCAAAAGTACCGAAAAAAGTCCTATGGAATCGACAATATCATCCCTGGTTTCGTTCCGGCTGATATGGTTTCGGCTGGCGTGACTGACACCAATTTTCAACGAATAGAGTCGAGTAATTATTTGTGATGTTCGATTAAGAACTGTAGTAAGTCATCGACATAAAGTTACGTCATTAGCAGTCACTGGACAGTAGTAAAGATTGCTTTGAAGTTGGCCAATAAATAAATTGAACTAAACTATAGAAGGTTATGACGAAATCCTATTATCCGGATAAATCATCGACAAAAAACATACGAAGATACAAAATAGTTAATATTTTGCCAAAGCGTACTTTGTCAAAATCGCATGTCTTCAGTCTCCTGTCTATTAGGCTAATTTGACTTATGCAGAATGAGGCTTTATACTGACTCATCCAAATAAGTCTACTCGAGGGGACTTTTATTATAAACTTTAGAATAAGTCAGTCAACACAAAATAAAATTTTGTCCAATCGAATTAAACCTCAGTCGTATTGTAGACTGATTTGACATATTTCGCAAAATTTTCTGTTTATGAAGAACCTTCCCAAATAAGTAAAATAATGGTGAGCCTACTCAGCAGAGGGCTTATTGTAAATTTTGAAATAATCTCCAACAAATTAAGTCATGAGTATAGTTTAACTAATTGATAACTCAAACACAAAACCGATGGTGCTCCTAAACAGTTCTGTTACAGCCCCAACTAATAGTCTTTACTCTTGACACCAATGCTTGCTTTATTTGAGAGAGAGAGAAAACGTGCATAAATTGTTTCATTTTTTTTAGTTACAAGCACTGCTTCAGCTTTTAGGTCAGCCAGTTGTAGTCCAATTAAATCAAGCCATTGTCGAATTCTATACACAATATCTTTGCAGATGCTGCCTTATTTACCCTTGCGCTTAGAGACCGCAACGCTCGGGACTTGAATTGTGAAAATATCGTTGTACGTAAGGTTCCAAAGCATTGGACTGAATGAGCCGACAACTAAATTTGTACTCCTTGCACTCTGGTTTAGTGCGATACTGCAAAATACGATTCCATTAAAGGCGCTCATGACATTTCTCATTTTGCTGCGTCAAATGGAATTTTAATATCCAGTGTAACAATTTCGCAGTTATTATAGCGACCTCCTGGTTACAAAATTTTCCGATTCCACCCAGCTGGTGATTGTATTTTACTCTTCCTAAAACACAGAGTTTTACACTTCCTAAAAATATTTGGCCTTCTATTGTATTGCAGTTTAAAGAAACGTTTGTCCGAGAATAATAATCGCTGCTTGGAGAAACGACAAAGTAGATACTTTATTTTCCATCAGGATATAATATGTTGGTGCTTTCTCTTGAGAGTGTGCAACAGGTTGTTGCATTGGTGTTTGCGGTACTCGTTATGTTGGTGCTTTGGAGCATAAAGCTGAATCAGTCCTCGTTAAAAGAGTTTGTCTTCCATCCCACATTTTAGAAAGAGCTTCTAACGTTTGAGAAAGTTCACACAAAACGGCCTGGTGGACGCCGTGTATGTAGTAGCAATCAAACAATCCATAAAGTGGAAGAATTTCTCGCGTGGCTTGTTTGGAGAAACATACCAACTGTAGATATGAATTCCATTTCTACGACTGGGTTTCTATGGATAAATTACTGGTTGCCTAGATTCCTGTCTATCATTTAGTCCATGCACTATTATCCAAATTCCTTTACTGTTCACATAGTATTGTGACTAGCTAAGCTTATGTGTAATAAAAATTCTTATAAATTTATGGCTAAAACCTAGTATGCTTCATCGCTGCGCGGGCGAAAATAATCTTTTCAGTCTTTCCAATTTTAGTATTTTTTTTTTGAACATTTTTTGTTTGTCCATCTGTTGTGAGAAAATTGAAGTTTTTTAAAACCAAACGCCAAGTCGGGTGGAATCATTTTAATTCGGACAATCAAAACGTTTTCGCCTTTGTATTTTCCTTTCAAAATAGTTGGTTCGATAACGTTGTTCATTACTTTTTCACTGCAAGTCTGTTACTATTAAAAGTCGTGGTTGATTTATATTGCGAATCATAATAATCGGTGCTCCAACATTTGTGTGGTGGCATTCCTGGGAAATCAAGTGAATTCAAAAATTCAGCATTATAATTCACCACGTCATCTTGATTCATAATAGTGCCCTTGACTTATATGTCACTAATTGCCCTGCTACGTCATTTTGAATAGTTCGCTCAACCAAACGTGATTTTTGTGTTGCTATGCTTTTGTTTGGGAACACGCTTTGAATTAGTTCTTCGTTAGATTATGTAATACTACAAAAAGTGGTCGGTAGTGTTATGAAGCCAGTTAAATTATCGATTGGCTTTTCCCATTTCCGATGTCTAACAATTGTTTTGAAAACTCATCTGGAGATGGATCGTTTTGCAATTGAACACGCACGTTTGTTGTGAGTGTGAGTGTTTTACATTTTTTCACAAATTTAGATTTCAAACAATCGTTTAGTTCATCAGCAGCTGTTTGTCGAAAATCATCTACTAACAATATCATGACACCACCAAACAGTTTTTGATCTCCTCGAAGATCCTGCAATACTCTATATAATGCTCCCAATAATTTCTTGTAAACTTTTGCCTTTTGTAAACTGCATTCTCAATGGTATTTTTCCAGAAGGCCATCCAATAAAGTGGCTGCAATTTCAAAAGAAGCGAGAGCCAATGCTATTTTATTTTGCGATCGTATGGCTGCTGAAAGTAATGAAATCTGTGCCTCCAAATGTTGAAAACACTTTTGGATACAACTGATTGTCCTTGTTTGCGTCGTTGAAAAACATTCGACGATTGTTTCTAAGTGTATTATTGTGGTGAACAAAATTTGAATGAACAAACGCGCAGAAAAACGCGTGCTACTGGAAATCTACATCGTGCTGCGTTCGAGTACAATAACAGAATCGATTATAGTTGGCATACATCCGCGAAAATTGGCACAATGAACAAAGTATGCTAACATTGCGAAACATTAAAACTCGGCACTGAAACTCTTGGAATGTGCTGTGTAAGTGGGTCAGAATTTGTAAAATGTAACAAGCTGCACTGGTGTCGAAATTTATATTTGTTACTCCGTAATTACCTTAAAAGTTGGCATGAAGTTAGCTCTGATTATATTTCTTGCACCCAACAAAATCATTTGAAAACACGAATTGTATATCTGGATATTCATCGAAAAAGCTTCGATTGTGATGCTGTTCCAGAACCCAAAGAGCGTCTGATGGAAAATTCCATGAAGGATATTTGACTTTTTCATTTGCACAGCACATTCCAGGTGATTCAGTGCTGAATTTTTATTTGCAATTTTGCCATACTTTGTTCATTCATCGATTGTGTTATTGTTCGCGAACTCAGCACGGTGTAGATTTCGAGTAGCACACGTTTGCCCGCGTGCTCGTTCATTCAAATTTTGTTGTGAATGAATTTCAGCAAGTCGATATAGAACAGCTCGATTGCGTGTCATTCTTAATCGAACCAATTCTTTTCGCTGTAGCGCTGCTCATCGAGCTTTCAGCTCTTCTCTCAGTCACTTTGCAACCAAAGCACGCGTTTTTCGACAAATATTGAGAAATTGTGTTTTTAAAATGTACACAGGCTAAATGAATCGTAGCACTTTGTTATTGTATATAACCAAGTGACAACACTGCATAGAAATTTTCAATCTAAAATGTACAAAAAATCACAAAATTTGTTTTTCATATTTTCATTTGTTTACCAAAACTTACTTGGAAAAAATCACAAATTGTGGCTATCCTAATGGTTATTACTTTGAATCACAATGATGATTCATCAATTTCAACACTTAAATTTAATTAATTAAATTTCCTTAACTTGAACAACAAACCATTTTTCTTCCCACAAAAATTTTAAACTGATTCAAAATTAAATTGCACAATAAAAAATCATGGCCTACTAAATTGAAATTGATTAGTTTTTGAAAGTGACAGCAAAGTGCACCACCTACCGTAAATAAACCAAACTATGCTAAAAACCTTCTACTCACCATAAGGAAGACACACACACACATAAAATTATTCCTTTGTTCAGCGTGGAATTGGATGTCACGATTGCGTTTTCGGGTTTCCTGAACTTCCTCGAGGTTTACAATTACATTGTGTTTGCCTTATTTTTCGTTTTATGGCCATTATCAGCATTAAGCCGGAAAGCAATCTGATGGTCTCTTCCTTTTCGTTGATGTTTTCCGATTCAAACTTTGTCTCTACAGTGAGAGTGACCTACAGAAATCTTAATTTTGAAAAGTTATTTTTTCTTCTTATGCGTTTATCTAGCCATGCGCACCATTAGAAGACGGGTTTCTGAGGGTTTTTTTTCGCCCAGATTTTGATTGGTACCTTTTCCGTTGGGCAAGGACGGCGCCCCTGTTTCGCCTGTAGTTTGGTGAATTTCTAGTTGTAACTATTTCATCAATGAAGAAGTTCATCACTGTTTTGCATTACAGTCGCTGCTATTTTTACCTACTACTAGAAATGAATCCCGACATAAAGAGGAAACGCTGATTGCTGAGTCGCCCAGTTTCAAATATATCCTCCGGGGTTTTAATCACAGCTACGTATTCATATAGCGAGTCAAAATACCTGCCGCCTTGCTAACCGCTACCGTTCTGCTCCATCACCAACTTTAAAAACTCCAGAAAGTTGAGCTAACTCCGGCTATGTGTGTATCGATCGTAGTGGATATTGTAGCCCCACGGATCACGAATTCCGTATTATTTTTTTAAACCAAACATCCACTCCATTGCTTTCATAAGAATAAAAATTCTTTCCTTTTCAGTTAAACCAATTTTTTAATCAGCGTAATGTACAACAAAACAAAAGTTGTCTGACTACAGCCATTAATGTGAAAAAAAACTTTTGAGTCAAATGATGTCAATGTTATATAAAGCACTCTTAAATGTCAAATTAAATAAATTACTTAAGTTTAACAATTGGTAACCTGAAGTTAAATTTTGCCTACCCAATTATAAGTTCTCGGAACTTCACCCTATGCTTTTTATAGGTGGTCAATTCTTAAACATAACTGATTTATTTAAATTTAAATTTTAGAGTGTTTTAAGCGCCTTCATGAAGCTGACACCACCTTGGTCTTATTGGTTACTATTTGAACACGATTCGTTATTTATTTCCAGACGCTAGTCAGTGACAGCTATAAAAATTTAAAAAAAAATTCAAGGTGAACTAAAAATACTACCACCTCAAGTAATGAAAATCAAATCGACCGAAATTCTGATAATTGGTCAGCTAAACCCAATAATTGACCAGATCTGCAAATATATTAAAACAGTTAGAAAAGATTAATTTATTTGAAAATGATGCACTTGCGTGGGTCTCATAAAAAGTCACACAGAAGGTTTTGTTTTATATATGGCGTGTTGCGCATGCAACACAAATAAAAAAATTCGCAATGTTTACGTGTTTATTAGGTTAAAATGAAATCTAAATTTCGACCAGCAACAGATACTGTTAATTATAAGAAGGTGTCACATGCTTTAAGAACTGTTCAGAAACAGTTATACATGTTGCTGCACTTGCGCAAGTTTGTTAAAATGTCACAGAACTTATGTTATAGAATTCACTAAGCAACAAAATGTGTTGCTCACTAATAAAACATTTTATTTCCTAGCCTGATCAATTATTCATTATGCGTAATCAAATCCCAGCATTAAATGCTGAACTAACTCCGCACTTTGGTATATTCAAATACTCAAGTTTGGTACAAAATTTTTGAAATAATAGCGAAGATGCTACAACGATTTTTGTCAGAAGTTTTAAACTAAATATTTTATTTACTAAGCCTGATCAATTATTCATTATGCCTGATCAAATATCTGCATCTAACGCCAAACTAACTGCGCACTTTGGTTTATCCAATTACTCAAGTTTGGTACAAATTTTTTGAAATAATATAGCGAAGGTGCTACAACGATTTTGTCAGAAGCGCATTAGGAAGCTGCTCCTTTGAAACTCAATATTTTATTTACTAAACCTGATCAATTATTCATTATGCCTGATCAAATACCGGCATCTAACGCCAAACTAACTCCGCACTTTGGTTTATCCAATTACTCAAGTTTGGAACAAAATTTTTGAAATAATAGCGAAGATGCTACAACGATTTTTGTCAGAAGTTTTAAATTCAGAAGTTTCCTAATTGTGTTTTAAGAATACAAAATCTTTAATTCGTATTAATTGACCATAATTATGAGTATCTATTGCTAGTACTAACAAAAATAATAACAATTTTGTACAAATACAAATTAATAATTTATTACAAAATTTGAAAATGAACGCCTTACATGGCGCGTTGCATGCGCATCTCTTCATATAACAAAAACCGTCTTTGTGACATTTTATGAAATCCGTGCATGCGACTCTTTTTTTGGTTTTCCTTACTTCGGGTACTAAAATTTTTAGTTGACCTTGCAAATTTTAAAAAGATTTTAAAAAATTCCCGTCACTGACCAATTACTGGACATACCTGACCGATTGTGATCAAATAGTGACCAAACTATTGTTTTAAAATAAATCGTTTGTTGAGGTACCAGATTCATGGAGGCGCTTTATACCATTCTTATAATTTTTATAATTTTAGGGGTAACTAAACCTTTTTTCACCTTTATACTTGGCATAACCTTGAAATGTTTTAGAAAGGTGACCTTTCTAAAATATTTCAAGGTTATACCAAGGATAGACACTATTCGTCATTTTATAGATTTTTATGATCGTATTCGAAATTTTACTATTTTTGTACTAGGAACGAGCCTAGACAACAATATTGCTAATCATAGACCAATTAAAATAATAAAGACGTCTCAATTGAAATAAGAAAAATTAACCACCACGTACCGTAAATAACTGGTATTGTTATAAGAAAAAATTAGGTTCTGATGTTAAATCATGTTCAGTGGCATATTTTTAGTAACAAGCACTTGCAATGAAGTATTGGCACTCATTTACGTTTACACTTCCATTTAAATTTCTTTACCTAATTTATATTTCAATTATTTGCATTAATCTAATTTTAATCTTAGTTTTAATTTGTGTTCCAGGTTTAGGTTCTAGTCGACGCCATTTACAAAGTGGAGGCAGCCTCTCCGGTAGCCTCCATGGTTTACACACAGAACAATTACATATACCTCCAGCCCCTCTACCGCCGACCAGTATTCCACCACATGTATGCATTTCAACGGAAATGCTAGATGATGACGATGACGACGATGATGACGATGACGATGGTGATGATAATAATAACATTCATGAGCACGATCATGATCTATTTGATACTAATGATCATTTCTCCAACGGTGACAGTGTATAGCAGTGGTAGTATTTTAGGTTAACTAATCCAATTATAAATATTATTTTAATTATTAAAAATAAAATAAAATATGTTTTTAAAAAACTGATTAAATATATTATTAAAACAATAAAAAAATAATAATAATAAATTAATCAAACTAATACAAAATAATATGATAAAACACAAAACTAACAAAATAAAAAAATCATAACCAAATATATTTAAAATGTTTATATACATATTATAATATAAATAAACTAAAACAAAAAAAAACATTATAAATAAAATATATTATTATATAATTATAATTTTTTATAAATATTAACAAACAAAAAACAATTATTTATATATTGATGTGGCTGCAATACCAGAAAAATTAAAAACGTAATAAAAAAAGTTAAAAACTAATAGGGAAGTGAATGAATTAAATATAATAACAAATACAGTATTATTTTAATTTAATTTAGTTAAAAATTTAATAATATTTTTATATGAAATACAATTATTATTATTATTAATTTTTATTTAGTTGGCTGCGCGCGCATAAATTAATTTTAAATTACAAAATACGTAACAAAATCGAATAATGTTGGTTCCTTTTCAAATAAACATTCTAGTTTAATAAAACCAAAAATTAACAAACAAACAAACAAAAAACAACTATAGATAAAATAATAATAATTTAGATAATTTTAATTATATATTATTAAACATATATTAAATAATAGTAAACTTGCTCATTATTATTATTATTATTCGTAAATTAAAGTACCTCGTCATTATTATCATATCTAGATATATAAAATGTGATTTATTGTGTTTTTGAAAATTGTTTAACCATTTCCAATCTAAATATCTACAATTTATTTTGTGCTGCTAAATCATTTTTTTCGTACTGCGTGCGTAAAATATATGTTTTCCGCACAGTACACACATTTTTTGTAATTATGATTTAAACTTTTCAGTTTAAAATTTTAAATTTTTAACGGTAACTAGTAGTAACAATAATGGTAACTGTAGTAAACTGAGGTAAAGTAAAATTTGTGTTTAATATTAAACGTTCACGCCTAGACGGAGAAAATACTAATTTTCGTACTTTGTGCAAGAAATTTTTGGTCTCTGCACGAAAATAAAAATTTACTAAATGAGACAAAGTTAATGTTCTAATTTAACAGTTTAACATTACATTACGTAATGTTTAAGCATAATTTAACAAATGAAGTTTGTCCAATTTGGATTTTGGATCCTAACCTAGTACTTCGTCAAAAATTCGGCGTGGTTTTTTAAAACTTTTATATAAAAACTAATATTCTAGCAGTATCATTGGACAGCACTCTAAACTAGATTGTTGCGACGAATTGTAGTAAACGTGATGACCGACTCACAAATACGTCCTTCCCAAACCATTTCTAGACATCCAAAGTAAGAGATCCATAACTTTAATAATATTAAGTTTGTGCCATATATATGGTTGGTCTTAGCTTCAAATTCTCTCTGAAGTAAGTCCAAAAATAATTATTTTGTTATCCGGCTTTGGCACGATCATAAGTCGACAACCTTCAAAGTTTTGCTGTTTTAAGCATTACTTTTGATGGGCATTCAATCCATGTATTGTAGATCAGCAGAATTTGTTTAATCTCCTCTAGGAAAACTTTCACCACTTTCTCTATCGGTTGAACTTTTTATTCCACTATTGGCTTGAATAATTGGAATTGGTGGTGGTAAAAATTATTTTTGTTCATTACTGTGAAATAACTACTTCTAGGTTTTGCACATCAATTTCGATCATCACACTCAACAATTTGAGTGAAATATTGAATCCTTTGAACATTTTTGAGAACCACTCGGAATTTCTGAACAAAATATTTTTTTGTGGGATTTCCGATTTATCTGGTTCGATGTATTCAGCAAATTTGAAATTTTACTTTTTCTATTTCAAGGTCCTTTGTCCGTCCGTGCTCGTCTAAGTGACTCCCAAAATAAGTATATGAGACAATATTACTCCTGATAATTCGCGACTTAAAGATGCCATTCTTCGTTCCACCCTGTTGAATGCATCTACGTCATGCTTCAAAAAATGTAGAATGGCAACGTGGATTACTTTTTAATTTTGTGGGTTTTAGTCGCGACCACTGTTAACGGTGAACATAATTATTGGCTTAGCTATATTGAAGATGCAAGATTCTTCCAAAATGTAGCTCATGTGCAATTGCCGATGAGGAAGAGTGCTTCCCAGAACGCACACCGATATTGTCACCATTGAGGCCATTGTAACACAAAGCCTCAATTTTGCCAATCCGTCGGGTTTTATGCTAATACCCGCATACACAAAAGAAATCAGTTTATGCCTAGATGCAACGACCCAATCGGGGTCAGGAAGACTAACGCTATATTCAACATGCATAAAAATTGGAGCCTGTTTTTGCGCAGCTGTCAACCCAATATCTAGTCGAAGCCAACACTTCAAAATGTCTTATTGTCGATGTAAAAATTTACCATCAATGTGATTAGAATGAAAATCATTTTACGATCGTATTAATTTAACGAGAGTTACTACGTGTCTTTTCGCTTCAGTAGAGAGACTTCCTTTTAGATGTAACTGAAGAGAAATTCCACTTCTTGATATTGAAAATCCATTTTTCTTTATTTTTCACTTAATTCATCGAGTGTCGTTTATCATGAGCTGCTGATCCATGAATAACAATGTCAGTGATAGTTTTTAAGAGAAGACGTTGATCTTTTTCAAATCTGGGTCGTCCAGCTCTTTCTCTTAGATTGAGCAAATCTTTTTTGTTCAGGGTTCGCTTCTATCAAAGCAGCAAGTTTTCTCTTCGTTTCTAATCACAAATATCTTTGTTTCTAATCACATTCTAATTCCGATTTTTTCGATTCAATTTGCTTGATTTCTTGTTCCTGCTCAAAAAAGATTCAGGTCAGAAACTTTTGTGGATATCATTTACATATTTTGGGACCGCTGTTTGAATTTGTCAGGATATGCTTTCAAATACTTATGGTACAACGACTAATATAGCACCGACCTATTCATAATTAGGGTTTAAGACTGCGATTCGATTCGTGACTTATTTTGTGGAGACTGACTTATTTGAAAGTCTACACCTTCTGTCGGCTAGACTTATTGTAGACTTGTTTAATTTCTATGAGAGGCTTGCACCCAAACTGGTAACTCACCAAAACAATTCAAGCAAGTTTCCAATAAATCTATTTGCCAGTAGACCTATTGTAGACTTTCAAATAAGTCAGTCTCCACAAAATAAATCATGAATTGGACCGCAGTCTTAATATATGAAATGAAATGAACACAAAGTTTTTAACTTTAAGCACTGAAAAATTGCTTAATTAAATTTTAACACGTTCGAGTAAATGTTTATCGATCTACGATTCGATCGTTCGGAAAGGTTGAAAATAGTTTTATAATTAAGTGTTTCCCCGAATATCCACGTTAAACTAATCGTAATCGTACACTATACGAAGAAGTGATGATAGTGATAATGAACGTTTAGAATTCGAGAACAGTGAATCATCTGATCCTTTTTTGATGGTGGAGAATTTTCACCGGTGACCCAGGTTATAATCCTAATAATAATTCTTCCTAAAGCGGTAGTGACGTGAAAATACGAATTAGGATGTTTATCTTTGAAGAGTGCGAACACCGGGCAGATTGGTATGAAAATTCACACCCCATTCCTGATTTTCCAGTTGAAAGCGGAAATATGGGGATCAGACTAAACATTGGTCAAGAATTAAGTCCTCCTTAAGCAATTGAAAATTATCTCGAGAATATTAAAGTTTCTTTAATCACTGAACCTAGTGTGTACTGTCGAAAGTAAATTCTGTTATAGGTGACTATTATGATTCTAGATTGAATGGATCTTGTTAGGTTGATTTATAAAGTTAATGAAAATTAACGTAATTTTTTACTAAACAAGAAAGAAATTTGGTAACTTAACATTTTGAAAAACACCCCGCCCCCCGTCCCTGGCCGTAACAAATCGTAACAAATTTTCAACCCCCTCCTCCTTAAGGCTGTCACGTAATTTATGAACAGCTAATTAGAAGTAACCAGAAAAACAAGGCCAACATCTAGTAAGATTTTTCATCCCGTATAATAGTCGTGATGTGAGAAATAATTCGAGTACTTCGGGATCTTCGATTCCAATATTACAAAAGTTTTGGGCGCTGAAACCTCACGAGTTAGTCAAAACTTCGATCTGGAAATTGACAAACCCGAAAAATTCACTGGTTATTGGGAAACATCGCAAATTTCCAATAAAAAATTGGTCGTAAAGGGTTTCAGTAAAACTTGCTCTTAATATAAGATCGTCAATTAATTTTAAAAATTAGAATCAACAAATTAAAACAACAACAAATTTGCTTAAAATTTGGTAAGAAATATATGTAAAGAAAATGAAGAAAAAATTTTCTTTGAATGTACATACCGCTGTACCAACCCGGAAAATTCACATAAAATGAAAATCGAAATTTTCCATTAAAAAATTCTTCACAAAACAACTCAGAAATTTTTTTTGATCCTTCATCCTTCACGTTATATTCTAGTATTAATATATATTCTATACCAAAGGATATTCTATACCAAAGGATTAATTTATCACCAGCGTCAATGCGGTGAATTTATAAACCATAGTGCTGGTACTAAAATTATTACTTTTCCAAGATCTTTCAGCAATGAATGATTTATATGTCACAAGATTTCAGGGGAATGAACTAAATGTTACTGTTTCCAGCGCCACAACGGTAGTTTTGAATACTAACGTGCTTCAACTTATTTTATGATATTCTACAAGACCTTTTCATGATATGAGTGAGATACGTATATATTCGAACGCTGAATTAGTAAAATAAATTGCTGATAAAAATTTTGCCCAGTGCTGATAAAAAACTTGTTGTTTCCAAAATGAGTAAAAATGTATCTGTAACTAGTGCCACAAAGGTGATTTGGAATACTAATATTGTTCAGATAAATTAGTGAAATTCTTTCAAAAGTTCCCCTATGTTAGGTTAGGTTAGGATGGCTGTCCTAAAGTACAGGCACAGATACAATCAGGTCCGTAACCGTGTCACATTGTTTTCCCTCACCTACTTATCGAACCACCTTGAGCTCCCAAATCATTTAGAATAGCAGTTCTCAGATGGTTCAGCTCTTTGGGCTTTCTGCTACGGTTTAGACGGGGACAGATGCTAAGCAAATGGAGAACAGTTTCTTCAACCTCTTCCTCTTTGCAATTACAGCAGTAAACATGTGAAGAGACTCACATTCTGCTCACATGATAAACTGTGAGACAGTGCCGCCACCGCAGCAATGCCAGCTGCCTGGAGCTTGTCAGGTCTAGTTTTGGCCAGATCTGCCTAGTTATTACGCATGAGGTACTATTGGCCCATCTGTCGTGCGTTGTTCTTCTAGTTCCCTCTCGCACCAGTAACTCGCACGTAGCAAGCAGTATACCAACATGCGTCCTGCTTGGTGAAATGAGACGGGTTATGCTAGTTCACCCGCCTTTTTATTCCCCGTAATATTGCAATGCCCTGGGACCCCTATCAGGTGAACGTTGTTCTGATCTGCCGTCTCAATAAAAAACGAAAATTAACAGAAAAGAAATTAACACATTTATTCAGAAATGCTTCTCTCCACCAGTCCTCTCTGGTCGGAATATCAGTCCGAAACCTTTGATCAACAGATGGTGATGAGATGGTATTTGGGATTTTCCTATCTCTTAGAACAGATGAGTATCATCTGTATTGGTACAGTTTCACATTGAGATGGAGTTGAGCCTTATAACTCTCCAGCTTACTTTACTATCCAAAAGGAGCCCCAGATACTTCGCCTTATCAGTAAAGATCAATCCAATTCCATTTAATCTAGAAGTCGATCTGAGGAACTTTGTATTTTCTGGAGAACCGAACCACTCAGTTTTGTCTGGATTCACATTCAAACCGCTATTAGAGAATGTCAAGCAAGGATATTTACCGAAGACACCAATCGGAACATTATCCAAACAAGCAACCACTTTAAAGCCGCGCCCTTTCAGGTTTAATAACAGGTTATTTATGGCAAGTCCCAAAAAAGAGGGGATAATACCCCACCCAGGCTGGACGTCTCGACCCTTCTTTTAAGTATTCGATATACCCAGCGATTGAGTGACTCTCGTGCATGCACTAGATTAAAGTGCCTGCGTCATCGCATCTAGTGTTAAAGGCCACCTCTGTATCCAGAAAATATATCATGGAATATTCCTTATGTTCAAGAGATTTTTCGATAGAAACAATAACTGAGTGGAGAGCAGTTTTGACAGATTTCCCGAGAAAGGTACTTGGGACTGCAATGAAAGTTTTTTTCCGCCTTAGGTATAAAAATTACATTTACTTCATTCTATTTACTAGGAATGTAACAGAGTTCTAGGCAGACCTTGAAAATAACTTCCAACCAGGATCGTATAGTATTGTGCGTAGCCACAATATAGCCACCAGGCATTTGTTTTCAGTCCCTAGCAGCTGTAGTTTCCTTGGCTCTTCTAAAAAACCTCCTGTATTTCTGCGGGTGTTTTGAAGTCCTTTCGGCCATCACGGTAGTCAAGGTGTACCCAGAGATATACTACAAGGATACGCACCTAATAAAGGCTTTATTAAAGGCGTCGGATAGCTGGTCCCATAGCTCTTGTGTTGAATTATGGGTGTTTGAACCCGGTACCGGTAGAGAACCACTTAGACTAGTTCTAAAAATATCCAAGGAAGACTTCATTTTTTTTTGTCAATGCAGGAACGAATTTTACCTAACTTCTTAGCTACAGCAGTTTATGATTAGGAGTCCTAATTCAATGTACTCAGACCGGTCACTATTCACCAAAGGTTCTTGGACTTGGACAACTTCTATCCCATTTGCTCTTAGTTTGAACTTGAGCCTTGGGGTGACGGAGGTTAATCTGCATTAAATTCAACATAGGTTTGATCCTTTACTTCAGCCTGCATCACAATTGCATCAGAGTCCTCCTCTGACTGTGATTGCGCAAGAGATCCGAAATGTAATCCCATCGAAATGGACATCTTCATGTCTGTAGAGAGTGTTTCTACCTTTTCACTCAATCATAAATCATAAATGAGTGAAAAATCCTTGTATCGGCGCCCTCATGCTGTCATCCTTACATTTCTTATAAATCTAGAGAGTGACTGCGCTGAAACTATAGCTAATTAAACCATTATTAGTTCTGGCCAGCGCAGTCAGCGACTTTCTATTTAATATAATAATAGGTGACCTATAATCGGCCTTTGGTTCTTCCAAATTGACCACTCTCGAGTCGGCGGTCGGCAGTTCAGTTATCCTCCCTAGCAACTATTTCTAGTCTAGCATCAGGCCAGACTTGACCTAGGCTCCCTACAGCCTTTTTGTACTTTTTGACAACGATTTCAATACCACCCTCCGTCCCTGCAAGCCGGAGTGGGTCCTGGGTTCGTCATAAAGATATACAAATTATTTTTAGCAAGAATGTAGGAACGAATTTTACCTAACTTCTCCGCTACAGCACTTTATATTTAGAAGTCATAATTCCATGTTCCCAGTCCGGTCACTGTTCGTCAAAGGTTCTTGGACTAGGACAACGTCTATTCCATCTGCTCTTGGTTTGAACATGAACCTAGGAGTGACGAAGGTTAGTCTGCATTAAATTCAACATAGGTTTGACCTAGCATTTCCATATTCCTGTACGGTCTCTCCGCCAACGCAATCTTGTAGAGCTTTGCTATAACCTTCCAGGCTCTTTTCCTGGTCTTGTAAGTTAACACGACGGGACCATCCTTGCTTGTGCTCATGCCGCTATAGATCGCATTCGAGGAACCAGCCTTGTTCGTGACCAGCGGCATTATTCTGGCTTTCCCTAGGAATAGGGAATTGGGAAAAATATTTCCATAGCATTTTTGTTCAAATTGTATTTTTCTGGCCTACTGAAGGAATAAGTTTAGTTCAAAAATTTTCAAAAAGTTAATTTGGAAACTTTTGTTCCACAAAACTTTTATAGGGAAAAATATTTTCACATTTAACTTTGTTTCGAAAATTTTTACACCAAACTTATTCTCTCAGCAGACCAGAAAAATACAATTTAGACAAAATTGCTATGAAAATATTTTCCTCAATTCCCTATTCCCAGGGAAAGCCAGAATAGTACCACTAAAGTCCTATGTTGTTCCCATTTTCTTCATACGTTTTGCGGATCAGGCTTAATGGGCAAAGCCCACGTTGGTTACCTAGGCCTTTGAGACCATACCTATAGGCTAAAATATAAAAAGAATTAGTTTCCAGTTTTTTCAGAGCGCCGGACTCTTCTTTTTTTGTATATTAGTTCCATCCATGTTTTGTCCCACGGGTGTCGGATACAACGTTAGAGACTAACCGTTTTTTATACTAGTCCACCAGCCTGGCCGGTTATCAACACGGTACGATTAATATCTTAAACCGGTCCAGCTCGCACCATATTTTATCCTACTCCACCCGAAATACCGTAGTCAGCTACTTGCGCGGTAGTTTCCAGTAGGAGGTAACTCGAACACTTGCTGAAACTGCAAGAGACGGAGCTGACACCGCATTCCTCTACGTTAAAAGTTGTGGAAGTTATAATTTAATATTTTTTTTGCATATTTCTCCTGAATACGATTTTTTAACACCACGGAACTCAAAGGATGTCAAAAATGGGCTTCTTCCCTAACCATATGTCTTTATGTCTTTTTTTGGAATACCTCGGTAACGAATTGGCATCCTAAACCCGGACACCGTTTATAATAAATACCCAATCGCCCTGATGTGTTGCATAATGAAAAGTTAAACAACATCCGTTTTGTTACAAAGATTTTTCGGAATATATCCTTTCTATAATAGTATTTTGTATCCAAATGGGTTATTGCACACATTGCCTATTTTAGAGGCAATAGTTACCTGGAGCATTCAACTATTATTATTTTTTAATAACCTTTAATCTGCTTTGGGGCTTAGGCACTCCTGCCAACTCTTTCGCGATTCGCTTTTCCCGTCCTAATCTTTCGCCGTTTGCCAGCCAATTCGAGGACGTATACGGCTATAGCTCCGATGATCATAGAACCATCATGCTGTGATGATTTGGAACACATTAATGACCTCCTGTCGGAGTGCAAAACTCCTGGACCGACAATGGTGACAAAATCGGACCTATAACCGATTACGTACCGATACGTCCTAGAACTGACTGATGCTAGCGTAAAAGTAAGGATAAAAGCTAACCGCGAAAGAGTTGGGAGAGCCTTGGCCCCAGAACAGATTGCAGGAACAAAAAAAACTTCTAAATCAGGTTTTTTAAATCGCAGTCTTCCAATACTAGAAGAGTGGTACGAAAGATCCAAATAGGACGGGTCGACGGTAAAATTCGATTGGATCAGATGCAAAATTTGGAAGGTGTGTAGGAAGTTCCATCAAACCAATCAACCAAAATACTGAAAATTGCACAGAAAATTAAAACGAATTGGAAAGGAAACCACAAAGACAATGTAGGTAGAGAATGTAGACAATGTCGAAAATTATTATTTCTGTTAGCAATCATCAAAATTCTATGATTTCTTTGTTAATGGAACCATTTCAACATGGAGTTTATTCTTTCTGCTTATTTAAAAATATGACCCCAAGTTTTTATTGTGAAATGGTTCACCTAAATACTCGTAGTATTGTGTATTCACCTTGGAAGAACTAAATGCTGGAGAGGAGATACAGCAACTTGCCGCGTGCCTGTTATGTCGGCCGTTACCCAATACAGTTTCTGCTGATTAGGTACTAAAATCAAACCAAATAGTCATAAATTTTTAAACCAAACCAAGGGCTATCAGAATGTTAATGTACCTACTACAATGTTCAACATCATCACCACGTAATAAAATATTAAAGCATTTTATTTCAAGCAACATATGTTTCCCTTTCTCTCCACGTTAGGATGAGCTGGATCATCTATAACTCTGGAGCTAGCTGGATTGTCTACTGAGCTGGATCATCTAACTCTGTTGGGTGTTATTGCTTTGATCTCCAACCATCTCGCTTTCCGAGATGTTTTCATCATTCGGTTCCGTGTTAGATGGTCGCCCGACTTTCCTTTTTCCTCGTGCATTCCATTCCAGAGACATTCTTGTCATGTCATTCTTCGATTTCCTCAGAGTGGCCAATTCATCTCCACTTGCGCTTTCTTATTTCGATTCCAACGACTGCTTAATTTGTTTGCCTAAGGAGCTCAATATTTGTAGTTTTGTTTCGCAACCGTACAGCAACCCTGATTGAACATTATTAGTTTGGTGTGGCGGGATAGGATTTTCCAGGCTTTGTGTAACATTTTGAATGTAGTTCTGGCTTTGTTGATTTGTTTCTTTATATCTTCATCTGTGCCACTCGTTTTCGCTAGAGTACAACCAAGGTATATAAATTCATTGATATCTTCTATTTCTTCTTGGTTTTGGTTTCGCGTAATCTAGATCATTGAGTTGCTTTCCCCGTTAATTCTCTCGGCTATCTTATACTATTAGGAACAGAAGTGGACAAAGTACGCATCGTTGTCTTACTCCTGTTTTGTTACAGTATGATTCACTTTGCTTGCCTTTGCATTAAACTCAATTACCTGTTCGATTATGAGTTCGCTTAATTACATTGCGATGCCAATTTCACAAAGTACCTTCCTATTGCGTTCCTGTGAATTGTGTCGAATGAACGTTCGAAGTCCACGAAGAGTAGGTACAGTGGTGAATTCCATTCGTTAGACTGCTCAATGATAATGTGTGTTGTTTTAATATGATATTATCGGCGTAACTTTGCCCTGGTTTGAAGCCAGGTTGTTCACATATATTTATGGATATGGTGAGAAGGGATATGGCCACCTTTCTGGAGAATCGTTGGTATTATGCCGGAATTTCACACTTTTGTTATTACTGGCGTTGCTTTTGCGGTTTCCAATATGTCTTCTTTGAATATTTCAGCTTGTATATTGATTTGCTGCAGCTTTTACTCCAGCTTTGAGAATGTGTATTGCCTATATGACCACTCCTTGCCATTTTTTGGATTTCTTATTTGCAACGTAAGTTGCTGGCGTTCTTGAATTTTCTTCCAAATTTTATTACTGTTCCAGAGTTTGCGTCTGAATTGTTGATATCCGCCCATGTGTGTTGGTAGCTGTTGCGATATAGGCTTCTTCGATTAATTTTCACTATTTCTACACACTGATGGCTGCTTTTTCAATGTTTTGGAGGCTAAGCTTGAGCGCTTCACAGAATGTTTTTCTTGTGTCGGCATCTTTTAATCTGTCAGTGTTTCTGTTGATTTTTTTCTTGATCCGTTTTACAGCGACAGGCTTAATTTTGGATTGTGATATTACCAGTTGGTGGTCACTTTGAATGTCTTGAATTTGTTACGTTGACTTTGTGTTCATTTCTGTTTTTCCATCTCATTTCACTGAGGCTGAGAGTTACGATTTTGTAATGTTTGCTGCTTCTGTCAGAGTTGGGTTGTTCCAATTTCCGATT
This sequence comes from Nephrotoma guestfalica, assembly GCA_963691935.1. Classification (NCBI taxonomy): domain Eukaryota; kingdom Metazoa; phylum Arthropoda; class Insecta; order Diptera; family Tipulidae; genus Nephrotoma; species Nephrotoma guestfalica. The sequence continues at coordinate 268,891,129 of OY829913.1, forward strand.
CGTTTCCGTGTACGAAATCCGAGGGTCGATATTTGCTGGTTTGCATTATTTATTCTAATATTCGTTTCTGTAATCATTTTGAATTCAGATTAATAAATGATTGGTCTAATCCTAGCAGCTCTCAGGACTTCCGAGCAAGGTATAATGGCATGCCAGGGAGGATGTTTCGTTGTTGTCTTATCTATATCTGTCACTCGGTCTCCCTCAATTTCAAGCAAGATAACTGTTGTGAAAAAGGACCAGGACAAACAAACGTCGATTGATGATCAATTGGTGAATGTCTCGGACAAATGTAATTCTGAACTAACCTAAACGAAATGTAGATCTCTTACATTAAAAAATTCTCACCTGTATTTTTGTTCAAGACAATTTTAATCACAGTTATTAGACAATGTTAGCCTGGAAAAACCATATTATCTGTAAGGCACATTTTATTTTTGAACGGACGTTGAAACCAGAAATGAAGTACTCGTTTCGAAAATGTTCATGACAGACGGAAAATTTGACATAGCGAATTTCTTTTAAACCATGGTCGAATTTAGCCACGTATGGCGTTATGATAATCGATTAAGCTGTGGAAATACATTGCAAACCAACATTTTATTTGATCTCGTTACAAAACTAATGCGATTTGAATCAGTAAATAACACATTTCTTCTAAAGAAACGCCAACTATTTATAATAAAAGTTTTTTATTAAACCTGAAAATAATTTAATTTTATTCCACGAACTAAAACGAAATCGCTTATGGGTGTCAAAATCGCGGCCATCGATTGGCCAAGATATGTCAATCTCACCTATTTGTTTTATAAAAATTTAATTTTAGCTGCCAAAATATAGGTAAACCACACTGCGTTTTAGTCGAGAATTTTTTCAAAAAACACGGTTCGTCGTTTAAATTTCAACTAAGATTGATTCTAACCTATAATAAGTATAGAATATTTCGTAACCGACTTTACCGAAAACAAATTTCAAAAACACCTAAATCTACTAATGTCACTCGCATTTACCATTTCGAAAACATCCAACATTTATAGAACATCATATCCGAAATTATCAAGAACGCCTTTTACACCACAAACAACTATAAATAATATCACGTGTATAATTTGTAAAACCACATCAAAGTTATTGAACATAATATTCTAAAAATGATAAATTAATTTGCAATGCACTATAATTAGTAGTGTATACCAATTGGTTTCATAGGTAAATAAATAAATAAAAAAATAATAATTAAAACAAACAAAAAAAAACATTTAAATAAATCGAAATTAAATTTATATAAATAAAACACAAAATTAGATTTTTGATTCACGCAAATTCGTAATTTAAACAAAAAAACTAATAATAGAAATATTTAAATTCAAAATATAATTTTTTATCCAAACACACATCAAGCAAACAACAAACGTTATAAATATAATAATAATTATTATCAAATAAGCCAATTTATCTCGACTGAATCAAAAATTATTATTATTATTATTATGTAAAAAATAATATTTCACAGTAAATAAATAATTATATAAACGAATAATAAAAATATAAACTAAATAAATTAAAACAAGAATCAAATAAATTAAAAATAAATAAATAAATAAACAAGCACATAATAAAAAAAATATAAATAAGAAAAAACAAAACCAACAAAACCCACACAAATTAGATGAGAAATAAATAAATGAATTAATAAATAATTGGCTAAAAGTTAATAAAAATAAAACAAAACAAAATTAAACACAAATCATATAAATAATAATAATAATAATAATAATAAATAACATTTATTAGGATTAGTTAACTGTTGGGTTTGTATTATTATTATTATGGTTTTGTTTAAAAAATAATAATTATTTTCAAATTTAATTAATAAACACAAGACAAAAAAAAAAATAATAATTTATAAAGTGAAGTGAGTGTCTTTTGAAAAAATAAAAACAAAATTATTTTTAAGTTTTGTATCGAGAAACAAAAGTATTACAAATTAAAATAATATTATTGATTGAGTATTAAACAGTACTTTTTAAACACACAAACAAAACGTAATATTATGTAATTATAATTTTTTGAGGTTGGATTTTAACTACACCTAATTTATACACTAGTTTAAAAATTAAATTGCTCAAATTAAGATTAAGTTTTTAAATAATTTTAAATAAGTTTGCTCAACGTCGCACTGTCAAGATTATACATAAAATGGTAATACAGCCATCTATCGGGGGAAATTATTTTTATAATTATCGCGACACTAGATGTCTCTATTTCTAATAAAGTAATAGTATTGCACTAGGGTTAGGTTAGAGTGGCTGCTATCATACACGTAGGCCAATAGTGGCTCATTGTGATACCACAGGATCGAAGATAGGATCCTGTGGTATCACAATGAGCCTTTCCTCCCGTTGAAACCATCCAGAGGTACTTATGAAGCGTAAAATATCTCGCACTCCATAGTCCGCGAGTTCCAAAAGGCTGTCCATACCGTACACACCTAAGTACTTATGCCTTCTGTCTGATAGTGCCGGACACAGGCATAGGAAGTGATCTAAAGTCTCTTCCTCTTCTTCGTCCATATAACTTCTACAAAAGTCATTCGTCTGTAGACCGAGCCTTCTCGCATGTTCTCCAAAAAGGCAGTATCCTGTTAGTATCCCTACGACCAAACCTACCTCTCGTTTTCCCAGGGATACTAGTGCCTTGGAGCGCCCCAAGTCCAGTTTTCGCCAAACCTGTTTTGCTACCCTGCACGTGAGAGTGTTGGTCCATGTTGGTCCAGCTCTCATTTGTCGAGGCGATTGTCTTTTACTGAGTGCCAATTTGAGCGCTGCTATAGGTCTCCTCCCGTGACGTCCGAGTGACCAGGGTATCTGGACTGATTAAGAGATGATCGGCAATCCAGCGCCACCGATGGCTTCAGACAAACCGCCTCTAGTGACCTGACCGCCGCCTGACTGTCCACATCGATTGCGATATTCCTCACGGATACCACGTTATGCTTCAACTATGTCACGACTTCCCCGATCGCCACCACTTCAGAATGGTTCATGCTGCTGTAGTCAGGGAGACGAACAGATATATTAACATTAAGCTACTCACAGAAGACTCCGGCTCCTACCCTGCCGTTTAGCTTAGAGCCGTCTGTAAAAAATTGCACTACCTCGTTTTCCAGTATTCATCCGTTCTTCCAGGATTCCCTCGAAGGAGAGATGGTCCGGAAAAATTTATCGAAGTATTTATCGTAACTATCGTCGAGTGCCCCGCCTGAAGACACTTCCACTGAGAGACAGCCGAGAGTCTCGTAGCCACATTCGCTGCGATCTTCTAACCAAAAAATTAGATTAGAATAAGGTGGAGCATAACCTCTAAAGCGCGTGTAGATGTTGTCCTAAGCACCTCGCTTATAAGCACCGTTCTTTGCACCTTCCCTATCATCCCTATATATCTTACCGTATCCAGAGCTGACCACCACATGCCCACCACCTTGCCACTGCGGTATAGAGCCAGTGTACCAGCTCTGGTTTCAAACCCCTTCTCTTACCTATGGCGTTCCTACACGAGTAAATGGCTACATTAGCCTTATTCACCCTTTCCATAATGTTAGGCTTCCAACTGAGCTTACTGTCCAAGATTATGTCCAAAACTCCCGCTCTGTCAGCAAAAACCAGTCTAATGCCGTTTTGGTAAGAGGGCTAACTTCCGAAATTTTTTATTTCTTAGTAAATAGTACTAGCTCCGTCTTGGAAGGGTTCACCCCTAAACCACCAGGGTTGACCCACACACCCCCTCTCTCCAGTTCTAACAGCAATCCATTCATCACTACACACCATTACACCTCCCTGCGGGGTTCCTCTAACCACCCGACTTCTAACGGTGGACTCCCTCAGTTCCAAGGCAATAATCCTGCTTGCCAACATGTGTTTTATCAACCTTCTTATAGGGTAGTCCACCTTCAAAAATGACAATCCTTCCATGATCGCCTCCGTTTTTACATTATTAAAGGCAGCCTCAATGTCCAGAAATGCTACAATACGAAACTCTTACGAGTAAATTGACTACTACTAGATCATGCAAAGCTGTGTCCACCGACTTTCCCTTACAGTACGCATGCTGCGACATTGCCCAATTTCTTGGCTCAATTTTTGTTCAAATAATTACATTAACCAGCGTTTCCAAGGTTTTCAACAGAAAGGTTGATAGAGTTACAGGTCCCAGACTCTTTAGACAAGCATGTGAACTCTTTCCCGATTTCGGGATAAAAACTACTCCAACCTCCTTCTATTTCTTAGGAATATAGACCAGTTTCAGACATACCGCGAAAATAACCTCCAGCCAGAGGAGGATGACTGCCGAGTTCCTTTGGATCTCTGCTGGTATAATCCGATCCGGATCTGTCGATTTATAAGGCTTAAAACCATTCAGCGGCCACAGAATTCGTTCCTTGTTCACGATGTCCTCCATATCTATTGAAGGTGTTCCTCGATGAGCTCCAGACTCCATCGTGTCATCAAAGCTTTCCGGAAAATGGGTCTCAATAAGAAGCTCCATTGTACTTGGAGTACTTTCTGTACTTTGTTAGGTCCTCCTTATAGGAATCCCAATACCGAATCTCCCTTGTGTTCTTGGCTTTATTAAAGGCTGCCCTACATGCCCTCCGATAGGTTTCCAACTCTGTGGTCCACCATGTGGGTTTATGCCTGCCCCTAGGCTTTATCAGGGGGCACGCAGCATTAAATGAAAGATTGCATGCCTTTATGACAATATCAATCATACAAAGTAATTCTTCTACTGTCGCCGGAAGTCCAGGGACTTCCAGCAGCAATATTTCCTCCAGCACCTCCCCATATTTATTGCAGTTTGTCCTTCTGGGATTCCTGAAGGCTTTCCGGTTAACAGGTTTAACGTTGGCGTTATATGTTACTTATCGGTGATCGGAGAATGAGTGCTCCCTCGCCACTCCCCACCTTTTGATCATCTGAAAAATTGTTTCTGACACAAAGGTCACATCTAAAACCTCCTGTAGATTTTTAACAATAAATTATGATTCTCGCCCAATATTGCAAACTAAAAGCTTAGTATCTAATAAAAAATCAAAAAATAACTCACCGCTCTCGTTAATGTCTGCGCTTCCCCATATTGTGTGATGCGCGTTTGCATCACATCCAAGTATAACACCTATCCTTCTTTGACCTGCTTCCCGGATCAGTTCTCTCAGGCCATGGATAGGCATGGCTAGCCATGAATTTTCACAGCCAAAAATATTCAAATTACTTTTCACTAAAATACACGGTCTGATCTTCTCAGATTTACTTGAGTAACACCAAGTCCTCATCTGACTTAATCAGTCTCAGAACGGCAGCTTTCGTGTGATGCAGGCTTATTTGTACAATATTAACCATTGAGATATGCATTACTCACCTCTTCCTGCACTTCCTGCATCGGGATAGTGCCATCTGGCTCGTTGCTTCGGACGCCATCCATCTCTCGTCGAGAGTTCGACAGGATGTCCCCATCAGACTCAAGAGAAAGGAAAGTACCTCTTCTCACCAAACTCTCCGCGTCCGAAATGTCGCTCCCTCGGTCGTCCCTCGCCTCGAAGCCTTTTGAATGGAATTCATAATTTTCTGTATTTTTCTGTATCGTCCTTATTGTAGAATTCAGCGCAATTTTTTTTTATTGAATAACATGAAAGTATTAATTATCCAGTGGATTTAATGTCCTTTGAAGATTCATAGTTTTTATTCACGCACACACCACCCATTCACACAATTACAGTATACCACCTGCACATTGCAAGCTTTATGTCAACCTGTACATGACATGGATGGTGGGTTCGAAAAGGACGAAAATTCGCTTTCCATCCGACCTCTGGTGGGGTTCGAACCCATTACCTCCCGATCCAAATGCCGACGCTTTAACCACTGTAGCACTTGACCGGTTAACTTCTAGTTAAACACCTTAAATTCTTTCGGTAATTTCTAATTTCGCCAGTCACCTTCAATTCGGCTAATTATTGCAGCCATCTCTTCAACAGAAAAAGTTCTCCGTTTTTAGCTGTGTTATAGCTGATTTCATAATGACATTTTAACCTGCACCGCCCCAATTAGCCTCAATGAAATCTATACCATAATTTGTTACACATTTATTACAATTTATTACAACAAATTCCGATTTTTGGGACGAGTGGTCGGTTCAGTTTACAATTAAACCTGCACCACCAAAATTGTAATTGTAGTTAGTTCAAGACCACCCCCATTAACGGTAAATCTCACCACAAAACGATTATTTATTTCAAAAAATGCATTTAACCAACATTAATAGTTTATTACACCAGACTGCCACCAGATATTGGGTTAAATGGTACTTCGTGAGCCTAGTGATTGTTTTGGTTAGATTAGACGGAGTTAGTGCCAGAAGCTTAAAGCTTCAAATTTTTAATACAAGGCCGTTACCAAATATTTTGATAAATGATACTCCATGAACCTTGTGGAGGGCAGCTTAACCTTATTCCATATGTGCAATAAATTATTTTTGTGTCAGGTTAGACGGTCTTGGCTTCAGCCATATCAGAGTTGTCGTAATTCCCGAAAGCGTCTCAAGTATCTCATTAGTTCGAAACCAACTATACCAACAACTTTTTAGTCGGTAGTGTCACCTCCTAGCGCCTAAAAATTTACATTTCAGTTACAGAGATGTTGCAAATAGAATACAATACAGGTAGGGCGAAGCGACAGATGCTACAACGCACGAAGCGACAGATAAGGATGTGTATTGTCTCCACTACCTTTTCTGGACAGGTAGTACTGGAAATTTGTATGTGCAAACTAGTTAATACCACCGTATGGTGTCTAGAAGGATCCAGAATGTCTACTCAATAATCTAAACTATACGATTTGTCACTAATTCACGTGTCCTTGGGATCCGGTGAATTTACTCAAAATGACATTTTTCAATTTGTAAAAAAAACTTATGTCTGGCCCAACGGTGTTCAGAAGTAGCAGGTTTTACTAAATCAGCGTAAAGTTGAATGCGATAATATTTTTACTGAACATTTAAATAAAATAATGTTAAAACCCTTATTTAAGTTCTTTGTTACCCTAGTCTAAAATAATAGTTCTCTTGTTAACTAAACTAACGTTAATTTCGACTGAAAATGTTTTACCGACAATAATTGCCTGTATAAATAAATTACCCTTGCTGTTAGTATTATTAATCCCATTCTTCTAAATATTTAAAGGATTTTATAAATTTAACAAAAACTAAATCCAATCTCGAAAATTTTTAACCACCAATAATTGTTTACTGTGCGCTTGATTTATTTTAAACTTATTAAAATATTTCTAGCATTTGAAATAAAAACAAAAAAAAATTTAAAATTTTGTACTCGAGACAGATAATATATTTACAGGGTATATAATTTAATGTAAAAAAAAGTAATTAAATAATTAATGGGGAAAAAAAATTAATATAAAATAACAAACAATTAATGAAGTTTTATCGTAAAGGCAATATTTTAAAATTAATGTTAATTTAAAACGTGTTAATTTACCGAGGCCTCCTAAATAAATGAAGCCCCCACATTTAAATCGCCCTTTGAAATATGGGGTATAAAACAGGACAAAACATAATTTTTTTTGGAAGGTACTATTATATTACAAAAAAATATATTAAAAATTGTTTAATAAAAATATGCATTAATTTAAAATTAGGTATGGAAATAAAATGGTCATTAAAATTTTTTGGTAACCACTTGTTACCAATCAAAAGCAATCAAATAATAAAATAAAATTATTAACGGCCGAAAAATAATCAACCACAATAAATAAAAATATGACGCTATAATTTAGTTTTGCACTCAAAGAAGGTGACCAGACGTACTCGTTTCACCAATTTCGTATTCACTAATTTTCTTTATTCTAAATTGACAACCGTTAGGTTACTGGTTTAAATCGATCTTCTCTTTTTCATATTTTATTCCATCAGCTACACCACTCAATTTATCACAATTACAGAATTCTGGTCCCTGAACTTTATGTCCTGGTATGATTTTATGTTTGATTTCCAGTAACACGAGCATTTTTAAATACGATCCCATAATTTATTGTTGATAACAACATTAGATCTAAAAAGAAACAATTTCATTGATTCGAATAACAAATGTCATATAGTGTCAACGCTATCGGCCCTTCAGGTAAGTATAGAGCTTTGCCATATTTACTAACTCTTTGCTTGTGGCCTTGACATTGCAAATCCAGCTAGAATTGTCATTGCACTTTCCCGTGTTCATGATCTTCACCGTAAAGGTAAGAGGCCGCACTGCTAAATATAAACATCTGGTCACCTAAAAATTATTCTTCCAAATTTGGTCTATTGCAACACCAAAGGAAATTTCAGATTTACTGCTTTCTGTACATTTTCCCAGTTACGACATTATCAACCATCGTGGTAACTCATCTGATTGGTACGTCACCAATTGGTCGGGATGAATTTCTCCTGTTGAATTTCAGCCCGAATTACTTGCTCCAAACTCATGAAATTTATTATTTTTACTACTGATGGCAATTCGAATTGTATTTACCCTAAAGTATTCAGGCATACTACTCAACTTTCCTCAAACTCTAGATAGAATTGTCGACAGATTTGTTAAAAAACGTCTTTAATCTCAGTTCCCAATACTTGGTAAACTACTTACAAAGAGTTTGCATCTAGATATATTGATGAAATGCCTGCCCCTTTTCTTAAAGGAAATACATCTTCAAACAGATTGGTATTACCTTCGAAAGCAAATTCCTGAACATAAACTGCAAAAATCTATGGCTGTATTATGGAAATTTAGAAGAGCATTTGGGAAATTCTGAGGTTTGACTTCCAAAATGTTGATGTTTATCAACCCGTTAGGTTTACATAAATCATCTTAGGCTAATTTTGTTTGGTAGCGTGATCAACTCAAATTCTACATTAGCGAAATTAACAGTATACAGAGTATGGCGTGCAGGGCTTTTATCGTGCTTTTTCCTGGTCTTCGATGTTCGTATCACAGATCTGGTTCCAGAATTAAAATTGAATTTACCCCTTTCAGGAGAAAATTCAATAATTAAATCAAATTATCAAATTTTTTCAAAAAACAGCGAACGCTTTAAAAATTCCAAATCGGGATTCTAAAATGGATTTTGGACGTAATAGAATCTGATCAAATTCAGTTTGGAATTTTAATTCCATTTTATGTAACGATTTTGATATTTACGTGACTTTTACATCTTACGGGCTGAATTTGATCGGAACTCGCAAATATCCCTCACCAAGTCTGAATTTTATAAAATTCGGCCAACAAAAAATTTAATAAGCAAATAGCACTCAGCATACTTCTATTATTATCTTTTTAAACTTTCTGCACCAACACAGATTTTGGTTTACATTTGGAAAATTCAATAAAAATGTGATAAAGTACGCAAGATTCGTTTTAAAATTCAGATTCCTAGACAGGCTTTGCTGAAATTTCCACACCTGGTTTATTTTTCAATAACGTGAAAAAACCAAACAAACTATTTTGTTCGTCTCTTAGATTAAAGAATCTGACATCTGGTGAAATATTTTTAAACTATTGAAAAGGCGATCAAATTGATGAAAATTATTCTGAGGCGTTTCTCATATAAAAAATGTCACCTTTCATTCACATTGGCAATTGCGCTAATTGCCAATAGGTGGCACTAAAAAATTATTTAAAAAATACTAAATTCGAATAATTAAATATTTGCAACGTTTTTTAAAAAAGAACCGTAAAACAAGAACGACACTGTCAAAATCCTGTGTAAAGTGTAAATCTTAAAAAATCCCGAGAAAATCAAAAACAAATAGATTTATACACTGAGCTGAGATACAAAGATTTACAACCGCCATTTAACAAGTGTCGAAGGCTCATCACAACCTAATGTGTTATTTAGAAAGTTCAATGTGCCTAAGTCAACAAATCAACAACTGGGGGACTAAAACCACTGCGCCCCGTGGCACTCAATGAAAATCGTCAGGATGATTATTATTGTGTTAGGATTTGTGGGAAAGAATGTTTAGGTTGTATACCCCTCAACGCAGCGACACCAAATGTTTATTTCTGTGTTTTCATAATATTACCAGATACTGGATGTACTAGTTACGGTTATTGTTGATTCCGTGGCACAAAAATTATAAATATTTTATTAGCTTTGTTCAATCACTGGCAATCATCTGCAAGACCCGAATTATTCCGAAATGCACGAAAATTTGAGTTTATTTAGTCAAAGTCCCAAATCTGTAGCTCTTCAAACTTTAAATAAGGGAAACAAGATATTAAGAAGTCATCACCAAGCTAAGCGCAAATAGGCTTACTAAAGATTGCTTTTGTTCATGTTTTTCTTGTGTTTGCAGTTGTCTATCTTTAACCACAGCTCTTTGAATGTAAGTCAGTTGTTTTCCTGCCTTTGGCTAATATGTTGCAATTTGCAAAAGCAACAGAGTACAAAATATAATAAAATCCTTCGGTTTGAGCCATGAGCAAAATGGAACATTTAGGGAAGCCGTTTTGGTTTCCAGCCAGGCTTTCCAGAATTCATTAGATACAATTAGAAGATAGATATGTTCGTATTGTGTATGTATCGTATCGTATGTACCAGATTTTGATGATTGGTTGATAATACTCATTGATGAAGGCTAGGGTCTTAAAACCTCTCCAAAATTCCTAATGAGACTAATGCTAATTGGAACAATCTCGAGTGTTGAACCCACCTGTTCAATAAGCCAAGTTTGATGGGCAAATACAACATTGAGTATGAGCCACTGATTAGTAATTCGCATTTTTCAATTCATATAGAGTTCCAATTTCATGAATTTCTCTAAATGACTTCATAAAAGCGGTTTTTTAATATCTCCATTAGAGAACTTATCACTGGTGGTGGGAACTCCAGCAGGTAATTTTATTTCTTGCTGTTGCGTATATAATCGAAATGTACTGTATTCGTATATAAAAATAAATGATGGCCAGTGAACGTCTTCCAGAACAACAAATGAGAATAACGTAATGTTAAATATATGATGTAAATCATTATCCTGAGCGCACACTCTGTCCTTAATTTAACGATGCCTTTAATTCGTGCTTAAATGGTGCAATAGCAACAAGAACATGGGTACGGAATATAGCAAAGTATGAGCTTAGAATCTATTTCGTGGCATTTTGATTTACCCTCGTATGAAATGGGCACGAAGCGTTCTTGATGTTACTCCACAAATGTACTGTGTTATGGGCAGTAATCGGATCCAAACTTGCTTCATATAAATGGTAATTCCGCGCTTATACTAATGTACTAAATCCATGGCTGTACTGCTTCAGAATCTTACCGGCCAGATTTCAGAATCTTACTACTCGAGCGGATATCCGCCTAATTATATCGTATGATCAGGCTACGTTTGCTTCTCAATATCTCGATTCGTGTGATATTATCGAACTACATCCCGAAGTTGTTTCATTCCCTAAATGTCACAGCTGAATTGAGTCGTGCAGAATGCGATTCTCTCCTAATATGTGTTATGACCCGGACTTTACCGATTAGTCCGCAAAGGTGTAATAAAAACAAGTTAATGTGACAGATGTTATTTTATTTGAAAATTTGGTTGACGTCTCCGAATCGGCCATTTTCTTGTATTCTGGTTGTTCGTATTCTTTGTTTCACTTATTAATTGTCGAATTGTAAAAGGTGTTGCAACGCAAATTAACAGAGCCGTAACTTGTTTGAGGTTTCAATTCATCTCGGTTATTCATTTTTTCCAAAACTGCGACTGTATATTCTGCACTAGCATCCTTCACCACGCAAGTTTTTTGGGGAAACTTGGATTATTTTTATCTGGAGTCCAGGTGTTAGCGTCTACGGAGTCCGGATCCTCAGGTAAGGGACAGTGTGGTCTGGAGTTAGATTCTAATTAAATTACATTTTCCCGATTTTTTTAATTACCTACAAATTTAGATAATCCGAAGTCAAATAATTTTTTGAAGCAATCTATAAGAAGTATTGAACCAAAATCCTTTTTAAATAGCACAACTAAATTGGCATTTGAGAGCAGTGAATTTGTTTACAAGGTGTTGTAAAATTGTACTTTGTCTTTGTCACTCGATCAGAATTCAACTCGTGAAATTTGGACACCCTTTTCTATTTGGTTTAGTAGTGTTCAAAACGAGGTGATGTCCCACCTTCATCACTCCGTTGATCACTTTTATAAGTGCCAATTTATTAATACGAGCAGTTTGCTGTGGTAAATGGATTTGTTAGTAAGACAGACCACGTATAGTAGCGGATGCAATTTAAAGCATGTTACTTAACTGCTTGAATTCTAAAACTAAGTTGGTAAAATGTTCCTTGCGATATTAGCACGGGATATCATTATCAGCTGCAAGATTTCCAGTCTACCACCCATCTGCATTACGTTCTTTTTATCTGGGAACAGATGTAGCGGATTAAGTCCGCTATGTATTTTGTGTGATTCAATGTGTTTAGTGGCAAGTACTTTTCTGCCTGCTGCGGCTAAGCATGAAAGTGCTTACTTTTGCTTTCGACTCGCTCTGTTTTAATTGGAGATGCGTGATATATCAGCAATGACCCTAATTGTTTAGCGGTCACTATATTCAAGATGCGCAATACGCTGAATTTTCTATGATCGGGTATGTTTCTACAGTGTATGTCACTGATTGTTTCATTTCCTCCACATTTTCGTATCCATCAATCCTGTGTCATCATTTAGTCGGCCCATAGAATTATTTTCCTGGTGTTCACTTCTAGAACCTTGCTTACTTGTACCACTAACCGACCTAATAAAAGGGCTCTCGATAGTTCCAAACGAAGTATGGTCAGTTTAGATTTTCTCGAGGCCAACTTCGTTTTTGATGGCAGAAGGCGAATGAAACATTATTTTAAAATTCATGGATAACAGTGCCAGTAAACCCAAAGGGTCGAAGAATTATGATATTTCTGATAAAACTGCACAATTAGTGAGTTTGTTTTTGTCGGGCAGTAAATAACGAATTCCTAACGTTTCAATTGGCAATTCATCAGTGAATGTAAGGCCACGAGTAATTTTTTCCTCTAAGATTTCTTGTAATATTTGATTATTAATTTGTTTATACATGTTTTTTACAATTTTGACGTTGCACCGCATTTTGAGCTTAAAGCTCATTTATAACGTGATGCGAACTCTATAAAAATTTCCAGTATAATATGCCCATCTTCTTCGTGTCAAAAGCCATATCATATTTCTTATCTGCATTTGGCCGATGAAATCACAACTTTAAAAGATTATTTATCGTTAATTAATTTTCGATGGTACCGCTTTATCTTTATTTTGATTCTGGTGGACAGCACCACAACTCCGCTGGTTAAGCTCATTGCCATTTTTGCTATCTCAAATACCATAATGTCAGGTACAACTTAAAAATTAAACAAGCTGTACCCGAGGAATTTTAAATATAATAAAAATAAAAAATATCGAAAAAACAGGAACAAAAATAAATAGGACTATTTGACACGAAATTCAAAGCCAACGATAATAAGTGCATGATGGTTGATACCTACTTGAGATTGTAACTATTGAGCTTTCTCAATATTGGATAACTCGGATGTTTTTTCTGCATTCATCACTCGATACATTTCTTCGATATTACCCGCGAAAATTATTCGATGTTGCCTACATCTCGGTAATATCGCTCACAATTAATTTTGCATGTAGTCGTTTTAGCCGATGGCTGTAGATGTCGGCATTTAAGTGTCAAATACTACCCGAATTTTTGAAATATCTGCGTACTTTCAGTGCCACAAGGGTGAGGTAAAAAATTACCTATTTATTTGGTGTGACAATTCATACATTAAGTAGTTTTCCGTACATTTAGATCCTTCTCTAATTTTCTTGCCAATTGCTAAAATCATTGGAGTGCCCGATGGAGAGATTCGTGATAACACGATCGCATTTTTAGATGTGTTGTACTGCTCTGTTCTAATAAAGCTCTTACTTGATTGGTTGCTAGTAATGTGGGTTTTTCCTGCCAACCGGTCTTCTCTTGATAGTTCAAGTAAGAGCTGATGGTATCTGTTTCAGGAGAATATGAATCAGATCTGTTTACATAATCAATCCACCTTTTTGTTGCTAGATTCCATAAATGCTGGCACTTTATGAGCAGATGTCATTGTTCATTGTCGTGTTCTGTACTTAATAGTACACTTAGGATATTGCATTCGGTTCTAGTCAGCGTGGCAAATCCCGTGAACATATCAGGCTGTTTTCGTATGACTCAAAAGTGTCAGAGTCCAATCATGTCATCACTAGATATGCAGTTAGCGCTTACAACTTATTGTCCAAATTATGATTGTTGTTGTTATGCAGAATTTCATATTCTGCCGGATAAACATTTCGTTGAAGGTGTGTCGACTCCCATATTTACCGTAGAACGTAGCTTTCCCTAAATCTTTGGTAACTTCAAGGGCGATGATATCGGTCGATTAGCGCTTCACTCTACTAGGCATCATTTCTTGAGATATAGTTTTTGACTTATGTGCGACCTTTAGATCTATTGTGTAGTTATTGCCACAGATTTTGTATGTTTCGGTTATTTTATCATGTAAAGTGAAGAATTAGTTTCTTGATAAAAGTCATTATTTTAGGCAAAATAATAGGTTTCGTGTTGGGCCATTGTATAGTACTCATTCGTATTTAATTTGAGGCACTTTTTCAGTCTGCCGAGTAATCACTATTGGAATTGAGATGTTGCGACAATGTATCATGCCGATTTATACTTAAAGTTGATGGATTATTCAGCGCTGAACGTCGTTAATGGTTCGTACGCTTTCTTCACAATGTTTTGTTAGGAATTGAGAGCTATGCTGCATTGGTTTAGCGCTTCCAGGTTACGACGATCTTCCAAAATATTTTTTTATTTGAAGTAGCAACTCTTCTTTGGTGGACTATTGTTTTGGTAGCGAGGTCTGCATTATTGTTGGAGCGCTAGTTTAGTGGTGTCGCCTGGAAGTTCAGTTAGAAAGACCATTACAGAAGTTTTTATCCTGAAATACGTGTGTGTTGCCTTTTCAATTCAATCTTAGACAAAATTGGTTTTAATCTTCAAGCTGCTATCGATTACGATTAAGTATGATGTGGAAAAGCTTAAGGGCCTTGATGACGTTAAAAGTGCAACCAACACCACACTTTAGAAGTCATCATCCAAGGACTTTCTCAACCTGTGAAACACGCGTGCCCAACAATTGCAACAAGAATAACATAAGTAAAATAACACTTTATATGCGACAGGGTAGGCACGCGCAAATTTTATCTATTAAAAATTGAACAAAATATCCCTAAAATCTTAAATATAATTTAAGCAGGCCTTTGATTTTACTGGGCGATCCAAAACAAAACAAAATAAGTAAGATTTTTTGATAGTAGCATTTGCTTTCTCCAATTTCTCCTAAAAATTATTTTTTTTTGCTGAGATTCTTCTGAGAATCTGAGGAATGCCATGACTTTAAACAATTATTTTGTTGGAAACTAAGCTTTAATATTTCCCCGCTACTCCATTTGTTCTTCGTTTTTTAAGCACCGGCCATAATTTCTAGTAGAGGCTTTGGAGCTTTATTTTATTCCTATATAGGTGGTGCTATCTCGAAATGTCTAACTGTCAAGTTGTTCAAATTTGGCTATAATTTTAAAATATACCACTAGATGTCAGATACTTTGCGTAAAACACAAATAAGATGACTCCTATTCCGAATTATTATTATAATTTTTGTTGCTAATTATTATTTTTTTATTTCTTTACAGTCGTGTTTTTAGCAATAAAATAAAGAGAGCCTAACCAATATTGTGTTTTTGAATATTGCGACCCTTGATAAAGGGTGTTGAATATGGAGGCTTTATTCATTTAGGAGGTTTTGATTTTACGAGTACAAAAACAATTGCAATACAATTATAATTTTATTTTATGTTTAAATAATTTTAATATAATTTAGTTTTAATTTAAGTAAACTCGTATATATAATGTATTGTATAATTATATCCAATATATTATATTATATAAATTTATATATATAACATTAAATAAATAAATAATAAAATGATAATTAAAAAAGTTTTGTATTTTAATAAATAAATAAATAAAACATAATTTAAAAGAAAACGTTATGCATGTTATGTAATTATAAAGTAAAATTAATAAAATAAATAGTTTTTTACTTTCGAATTTTATTATTTATGATTTATTAAAAATGTATAATTTTTTTTATATAAAATAAATCACACACTATACATATAAACTATACTATATATATAAAGTTAAATATATAAAACACACACAAATTATAAAATAAAACAATTATTTTAACAAAAAAAAAAAATTAATAATTAATTCTAATAGATAAGTAACAAAAATTTATAAATATTCTTTTTTAATTTATTTACATTTAAAATATTTGTGATTTTATCACAAGCAAACGGCTCAAAAACGTGCGTGCCAACGTGAACAAAAAAATAAAGTAATAAAATATTGAATTAACACTATTATTATTATTATAAAATAAAAATAATAATAAAAAAAATTCCTAATGTTGTTTGTTATAATCAAAAATAAAATTAAACTGTTATGTAATATAAGTAATATAAAAAATAAATTGATTATAATAAAATTTAAAAAGAAAATTATAAGTATTAATTTAATTTAATTAAACAAAAATTAAAATAATTTATGAAATGAGATTATTATGTTGATGGATTGTAAAACTTTGTTTAAAAATTATAAAATTAAAAAAAAAATAATCAAAAATTAAAAGAGAGAATACACACGCAAACATACACATAATACACAGTCACACAAAAAAAATATTAACTTTATATATTAAATAAATAAATAAAATTAAAACCCAAAAATAACAAATCATTTATAAAGAAACATTTTTATGAAAAATATAAAAAATTAAAAAAAAAACAGTATATATATATATATATATATATATATATATATATATATATATATATATATATATATATATATATATATATATATATATATATATATATATATATACATATTTATATAATTAATTAAAAAAATAATTAGTCTGCATTTTTATAATTGATCAATTCCAAAAATTATTAATCTATAAAATGCAGATGAAAATCGAGTTAACGGAACTAAAAAAAATAAAATAAATAAATAAATAAAAATATATATAAAACTAAACAAAATATTAAAATAAATTTTATAATATAATTATTATTAATTTTATAATATTACATATATTTTTTAATTATTCAATAAAACAAAACCAAGGAAAAAAAAAATAAAAAATAAACAAAATAGAAAATAATAATCAGTTGTTATAAATAAATAATATTATTTTCATTTTATAAAAAAAATTAAAATAAATTTAATTAAATTTATACTAAGTTGATCATTTTGTTTTAATTTTTTTATTTTTAAACATAAATTAAATTTACATGATTATTTGTTTTACGTATATGATATTTAAAAAAGATTTGATTTTTAACAGAGCAAATTGAAAAAAAAAAATATAAATTAAATTTGTATTATTATATTAAATAATTGTTATTTATGATTATTAATATTTTATATTTAATTATCATAAATTATTATTATTATGATTATGATTATTAAAAATGTAATATCTGTGCAAACGAAAGATTGTATAAAATAGTAAAATAAATTGTTTTAACCCGAAATTTGGCATTTCATTTAATTGAGAATTGGAATCGACGTCCGAGTCATACACTCAGAATACAAGAACCTCGCATCGGATTGCAGTTTTATCGGGTCATGTGAACGATTTGAAAATGACGATAATATGCAAAGAGGAATTATTCGGAGCGTAATTTTGTTATACGATGCAAATATTGTTGTTTACTTGAAAATTACGTAATCAACAGAAGTGAGATTACGTCAAAGCGAGCGATAGGCGCTATCTTTCAGAGTCTAACAAATCAATATCATCGTATGAAAATCACCGATAACAAACCGATGAGAACTTTGACCGATAACTTCAAATTAAATAATCACGCTAAGTCTTTTAAATGTCATAAAAATGGCCTAATTTGTTTTATGACTTATGTTGTTTATTAGTGAGATTCAATACAAATACATTTTAACATGACATTCTATCACTCCCAGTTGCTACATTTTATGTTCGCCTGTTACTTGAAAACGTAAAATTAAATAAAAATGGTCTAATTTGTATAAATGCCATAATTTAAATGTTGCATTACCGTCGACGGGATACAACCCGATATAAGAACCCGTCTGACACCAAAGCAACACATAAATGTCAATAAACTATAGAAATTATGCAATTTTTATATTATTTTAAGTTTTCAAGTAACAGGCGAACATAAAATGTTGTAACTAAACCGACGTACTAAATGACAATATTATCTTACCCGTCTGACTGCAAAACAACGCAAAAATTACATAAACAAAAGAAATTAGGCCATTTCTATATTATTCTGAATTTTCAAATAACAGGCGAACATGAAATATTGTAACTAAACCGACGTACTAAATAACAATTTATCTAACTCGTCTGACACCAAAGCAACACACAAATGTCATTAAACTATAAAAATTAGGCCATTTTTATATTATTTTAAGTTTTCAAGTAACAGGTGAACATGAAATATTGTAACTAAACCGACGTACTAAATGACAATATTATCTAACTCATTTGGCACCAAAGCAACACCCAAATGTCATAAAATATAAAAATTGGACATTTTTATATTATTTTGAGTTTTCAAGTAACAGGCGAACATAAAATGTTGTAACGAAACCGACGTACTAAATGACAATATTATCTTCCTAATTTCTTTTGTTTTAAGTCATTTTAGCGTTGTTTTGCGGTCAGACGGGTTAGATAAATTGTCATTTAGTACGTCGGTTTAGTTACAACATTTTATGTTCGCCTGTTACTTGAAAACTCAAAATAATATAAAAATTGCATAATTTTTATTTTTTTATGACATTTGTGTGTTGCTTTGTTGTCAGACGGGTTAGATAAATTGTCATTTAGTACGTCGGTTTAGTTACAACATTTTATGTTCGCCTGTTACTTGAAAACTCAAAATAATATAAAAATTGCATAATTTTTATTTTTTTATGACATTTGTGTGTTGCTTTGGTGTCAGATGAGTTAGATATATTGTCATTTAGTAAGTCGGTTTAGTTACAACATTTTATGTTCGCCTGTTACTTGAAAACTCGTAATAATATAAAAATGACCAAATTTTTATTTTTTATGACATTTGTGTGTTGCTTTGTTGTCAGACGGGTTAGATAAATTGTCATTTAGTACGTCGGTTTACTTACAATATTTTATGTTCGCCTGTTACTTGAAAACTCAAAATAATATAAAAATTGCATAATTTTTATAGTTTAATGACATTTATGTGTTGCTTTGGTGTCAGATGAGTTAGATAAATTGTCATTTAGTACGTCGGTTTAGTTACAACATTTTATGTTCGCCTGTTACTTGAAAACTCGTAATAATATAAAAATGACCAAATTTTTATTTTTTATGACATTTGTGTGTTGCTTTGTTGTCAGACGGGTTAGATAAATTGTCATTTAGTACGTCGGTTTAGTTACAATATTTTATGTTCGCCTGTTACTTGAAAACTCAAAATAATATAAAAATTGCATAATTTTTATAGTTTAATGACATTTATGAGTTGCTTTGTTGTCAGACGAGTTAGATAAATTGTCATTTAGTATGTCGGTTTAGTTACAACATTTTATGTTCGCCTGTTACTTGAAAACTCGTAATAATATAAAAATGACCAAATTTTTATTTTTTATGACATTTGTGTGTTGCTTTGTTGTCAGACGGGTTAGATAAATTGTCATTTAGTACGTCGGTTTAGTTACAATATTTTATGTTCGCCTGTTACTTGAAAACTCAAAATAATATAAAAATTGCATAATTTTTATAGTTTAATGACATTTATGTGTTGCTTTGGTGTCAGATGAGTTAGATAAATTGTCATTTAGTACGTCGGTTTAGTTACAACATTTTATGCTCGCCTGTTACTTGAAAACTTAAAATAATATGAAAATGACTGAATTTTTATTATTTTATGACATTTGTGTGTTGCTTTGGTGTCAGACGGGTTAGATAAATTGTCATTTAGTACGTCGGTTTAGTTACAACATTTTATGTTCGCCTGTTACTTGAAAACTCAAAATAATATAAAAATTGCGTAATTTTTATAGTTTAATGACATTTATGTGTTGCTTTGGTGTCAGATGAGTTAGATAAATTGTCATTTAGTACGTCGGTTTAGTTACAACATTTTATGTTCGCCTGTTACTTGAAAACTCAAAATAATATAAAAAAGCCAAATTTTTATTTTTTATGACATTTGTGTGTTGTTTTGGTGTCAGACGAGTTAGATAAATTGTCATTTAGTACGTCGGTTTAGTTACAACATTTTATGTTCGCCTGTTACTTGAAAACTCAAAATAATATAAAAATGGCCTAATTTTTATTTTTTATGACATTTGTGTGTTGCTTTGTTGTCAGACGAGTTAGATAAATTGTCATTTAGTACGTCGGTTTAGTTACAACGTTTCATGTTCGCCTGTTACTTGAAAACTCAAAATAATATAAAAATTGCATAATTTTTATAGTTTAATGACATTTATGTGTTGCTTTGGTGTCAGATGAGTTAAATAAATTGTCATTTAGTACGTCGGTTTAGTTACAACATTTTATGTTCGCCTGTTACTTGAAAACTCAAAATAATATAAAAATGGCCTAATTTTTATTTTTTATGACATTTGTGTGTTGCTTTGTTGTCAGACGAGTTAGATAAATTGTCATTTAGTACGTCGGTTTAGTTACAACGTTTCATGTTCGCCTGTTACTTGAAAACTCAAAATAATATAAAAATTGCATAATTTTTATAGTTTAATGACATTTATGTGTTGCTTTGGTGTCAGATGAGTTAAATAAATTGTCATTTAGTACGTCGGTTTAGTTACAACATTTTATGTTCGCCTGTTACTTGAAAACTCAAAATAATATAAAAATTGCATAATCTCTCTCTGGTGAAAAATCTCTCTCTGGTCTTCTTCTCTGTGATACAACTTTGAATTTGCTTTACGACCAAAGTTTTTCAATTAGTAGTCGCACGACTTTTAAATGCCCTGGCGAGTTGTCAGTGACGTGAGAACCATAATAGGCAGGCGTATTAGTTACATTTTAAGTTCGCCTGTTGCTCGGAAAAGTGAAATAACGTAATAGTGCGTTCATTTCATCGTTTAGTTGAGCTTCGTTGAATGAGAGGTACATTAGATGTTATGTGTGATGGCCAGAACCCAAACCACACAGATTCATTGGCTACTTCACATTAAAGAGGAACAGCTTTGAAATCTCCGCAGTAACATTCCAGAAAAGCGACAGTAACCTTCCATTATATACCAAATCTGATTCAAAAACAATTAGTGAAAATACACAAACAATTGAGCGAGACTCTTTAAAGAAAGATTTGCTGAAGGTTGTCTACTATGCTTTGGGGTATTGGTTCATTACAGACTTTTGCTATGTAATTTGAGAGAACTGTATTCTATATCATGAGAAGGAATAAATTCTCATCCAACGCTTTCGACTCCAACCAATTAAACTCATTTAGTGATTTGTATACCGTAGCTGGATGGTTAATGAGTATATTTTAAACTCCTCAATTGATGCATCAATATACATATAAATACCGTAGACCTTCAGCATCTCTATCAACTTCCTGTAAGGGCTAGTCACCTTACCTACACAGCTGCCAGGTTCGATATGTCCCGTGCCCAAATCGTCTACAGACTCCAGTATTAGGTACACATATTTGCAGCATCTTCCTCAGTGACTGCAAGAAATCATGAGCAGACCGTGATTTAAATTAATATGAACCGATTTAATTTTTCTTATTTGCAGCATCTCCTGGTATGCTAGATATTTAAAGTAATCCATCACTTGTTTGGTTCTGCCCGCATACTTATCGACACGTACTTCTCTTCACTTACAGCTCCTCGATTATCTTTGCCGAATTATTTAAGCAAGAAACCCATTAATTTCCTACTTTATGCACTGCAATGATTTCCTCTCCCAGTACTTGGGAATAATCTTTACAGGCTATGTTCCTCATTCCTAGACATTGTTAAGTAATATCGCAGAACAAACCCGTTATACTACAAACTTGGCCTCCAGAGAATCATTTGACTTATAGTGGTAACAATCTTTTAAACTCAGCATTTCTCTCAATTACTATCTTAAGTTCATTTTAGAATGTTGATGTTTGTTGGCTTCCAGTACTTTTTAGATCCAGCAAAAAATCCCCATTTAAAGTTTTTTGCATTTCTCGCAAGAGCTGTTACTTGTACATTCCGCAGCGAATCCGCGAATGAATTTCCACACTTTTGCCCTTACTAACGATCTTTTTACTTTTCATTTATCGGTTTCACAATTATGGTGCTTGCGTGTGATTAAGCCCTCTAAATAGGCTTGTTAGTAAAACCTCCATGCATCAATATTTCTCTTAGCATTTCCTTTTATGTTAGTGCTTGATGTTAGTTGTTTTAAGAGCTGGAACATCAATCTGCATCAAGGCATTGGTAGGTAAGTACAGTAGGCGTGATCTCATGAGGTAGGGCCGCTATGTTGCAGATTTACTTTCAATACCTAACAAAAATATAAAATAATAAATTTTGGTGCAGTTGACCTATGCCTATGACGGAATAAATCATGACTAATAATCCGTTATGTTCTGAACTTCGCATTTTCAGATCGATTGGATAATGTAACCAGAGTGGAATATCTCACTCATACTATCGTATAAAACCAATATTTTGGATTCATCGTCCGATACCTCAAATTATGATATTCTGCTCGATCACCAGAGCCTCCAGTTAGTCTTCATTTATACCACGAGTCTTTTCATAGCGAGCTATTGTTTGCAATGCCAGCGAATGCTGTAGTGCCTGTATTCAAGAACAGGGAACCCCTGTGCCTCAATGCCATTATTTTCTCTTTGGAAATGGTTAAAAACTAACCAGCCACTGTCGAAAACGGTAATCTCTAGAAGTAAAAATAATAAAAAATTCGAAAAATTATTAAATTTTTAAAAAATATTTGTTTATTCCAATTCTGCAACAAAATACACAAAAATTACTGGTATCCTATAAATCCATCGTTATTCATTTTTAAATTCATGAACGGCATTCTTTGCCGATAAGATAACATCGTTCACACCAACACCGTCGTATGAGGCACCACATAAGCCTAAAGGCAATTTATTGTCTTTAATATAACGTTTGATTCTTTGAACCCGGTCCACATGCCCTACAATATATTGCGGAATGCATTTATTAAGAATATTCACACGATACGTATCGGGTGATTGTCGAATTTTTAAAATATGCTTAACATATCGCTTAGCCATATCGAGAAAGTCTTGTTCGGGTGGATCGGGACCAAAGTAATCGCTAAACCAACGACCACCCAACATAACCGTGAGCACCGTACTACCCTCGGTTTTAAAACAGCAACTATCAAAAATAACACCAAGAATCGGAAGATTTTCGCATGGCGGGACTAGAAATCCGAATCCATCGTGTTCAAGAAGGTCCGATTTATCATACTGCAAATTTACTACACCAACATCTACAAATGGAATTGCTTTTAATTCTTGTGCCAATTCGGGATGTTGATTCTTTAGAAGACGAGCTAGTCGAAAGCTCGGAATACTGCTAATTAAATGTTGTGTTTCGATCGTGTCCCCATCATCCAAATGAACGATAACATTTTTATCATCAAATACTATCTCCTTGGCCTCTCGCCTTAGACTAAAATCTACATTGTTTCCCTTGAGTTGCGAAACAAGGGTTTTTGGTAGTAATTCTAGCCCACCATCCAGTGAATATATATTCCATCGTTCAATTTTGGCTCGTTTCGCTAATTTAGAATCTAGATTTGGTTTATTCGATTTTCCAAACAGAGCATTAAGTATTGTGCCGCGTACAACGCCACCATACTTTTGTTCCCGTGCAAACAAATCCCTCATAAGAAATTTAACGCTAATTTCTTTAGCATCACCAGCACAAATACCACATATCATAGCACTTATTAAGTAGTCCGCGACCTCCTTACCAAATCGCCGCTCGGCAAAGCTATAAATCGTCTCATCGTTTAATCGCTCCTTGGATCGCCCCGTAAACACGTCATGCAACACCGATGATAAAAGCGATTTGGTGAATGGTGGTCTCACTGACGTAATCGATCTAAAATCATTTGGTAATAAGCATAATTTACCACCTACATATATCATTCGGTTTCGAGCAGCAGAATCACTCGAAAATATTGGCATGACTTTTTGTTCTAGCTTAAGATCCTCGATAAGCGTAAGAGTATTCAATCCAGCTTCACCGCTTGGTCGTAGAGTTCGTGGTCCCGATTCAAGTACAAATCCATCATGATTTTCTGATTTTATCCAGCCACCTAAGCGGCTGCTGGACTCGACTACCTTAATCGGTGAGGTTAAAGCACCACGAAATTTTGATAAGTAGTGGGCTGCTGATAGTCCCCCGATACCACCACCCAGAATGACCGGCATTTTTATTTATTGAATATTTAACTGAAACGTTTACAATTTTATTACACCATTCGACTAGTTTTATATATCGCGAACTATTATACAATGGAAAATGACGTGTAAATTAGGTTTTTTATCATTCGTATGATTTTTTTATCAGATTTTATTTATTTTTTGTTTGTTGCTTTTCTAATGTCAACACGATATTTATTTTGTTTTGACACATCGCCGTAAAGTTACCCAACAAACCGCACTTGTATTAAATATAATTGCTCAAAGTGAAATTAGACTAGCTCAAAATGGTAATTTCGCCGTATTTATTTCGATTTGCTCTAATTTTTTGTTTTTTCGAATTTTTATTTCTTTTATCAGTTGGTAGTAGAATCGTAAAGTTTTGAAATTCAGTTCATTTGTTTTATTGCGCTTTGTCGTGTTTGGACAAGAAAAATAGTTTTGTGTTATAAATTTTTATATTTTTAGTTAATTTATATAGTTTGTGTTCATCCAACTGCATATAATTATTATTTTATCTTAACGGTAAGACACTTTGTATATACATATTGTTATTTAACAAAAAATGTGTTAATAAGAAACGTGTCGGTGGTTGTATACAAATAAAATTATACGATGTTTTAAATATCGTCAACCGTGCCGATTATTCCTAGAAGAGAGACGCTCATTTGCTTTTATTTGGGTCGGGTTAGCAAATATGTAACGTTATAAATTCGGCCAAATTTGAGTTGCAAGAGATGTGTTGCAATTGAATGGGATAATGTCTGGCTTCTCTAATATCTGAGCCCGTTAATTACAAATACTACCTAACTGTTTATTTTGAACAGGTTTTTATCGAACTGCGTGTTCGTAGCGGACTTTACACACCCATTTACGTTACCAGTCCACCTTCGGATCACAAACACACGCTATTAGAAAGAAAATATGTAACTATTGCAAACTGTATCGATTATATATTTGAGAAGCCCGGGTTTGGCGAAAACTTAATACTTTATGTTTAATCTATATTCCCTTCTAAATTTTTTCTGATACGCACTCGTATATAGATTATTAACTGTTTATCATATGGACTACCTACTACCCAATTTTAAGATAATGTAAGATAAATCACGTTGCATGTTGTAGTGGCATTGTAAATGAACAATTAAACTCCTAGTAGAACATTTTTAACTCAACGTATAATAAGAAATTCCAGGAGTTAAATTCATATGCTAGAAATAATTATATATTATCGACAATTTGAGTATAATGCCAGGTTGTTCAATTCCGGTTCAATTTTAAATTTTAACCAATGCGCTGGCATGCTGTCTGACCATATTACACAATAATTTATGTAATTTTTCTGACAATAACCAGTGCGTGAAGTATTTCCTTTGCAAATCATAAGATACCAGCGCTGCAGATCTATCAATACAGATGTATTGTTTTTTGATAAAAAACTACAGGTTGTTTTCTTTGTTGAACTGTTTGTGCATATGATATAAAAAAAATTTTGAACTTTAAGGCCAGCTTCTAGAAAGGATTCACACACGGCAAGGATTCTATGTGTTAGTTAATAGTTCATTCTCATGCTTCCTTTTTGTGTTTGGCCCTATGGCACTCCGGTGTTCGGTTCGATATTATTCCTAATCTTTATGTTTAAATGATATGCTTCACTTAAATATAATGCATAATCTTATTTTACAGACACTTTATTTATATTTAGGACAATTAAGCCTTAAACAAATATTAAAAACTCATTTTTAGGGCTCTAATTTCAAACATTGGAGTACAACAATTTTAAATTTTGAAAGAGGGATATCGATAGAAATATATTCATAACTTATTTTCAGTGATAAATGCCGTAATCCGTACCTACTGAATTCTCTAAAAAAATCCACTTTAGATTAACTTGTCATTGGCGGTAAAGAAATTATTAATCTTCTATGTTCAAGCAACAAAGATGTAGGATGATTTATTAAATTGTTCTTGCTCATCGCAACATCTTTCGACAAACGTAGAAGTTATAAAGAACCAGGTAGATGCTCTAACTTTTGTATACGAAGGGTATTGATACTTGTAGGTTCTGCAATTAAGCCTAATTTAACGTTAATTAAATTTACGTTATTTTTCGAAAATCATTGGCTAGGTTTACTGTAGAAGAACGAATTTCGTTTACAATGCATTATAAGGTATTGCAATATGTTTTGAAATATCCCATATATAGCATATAGTAAGAGCCGTTCTCTAATAAAACAACAAGAAATCATAACAGTTGCAGCAAAACATTATATTATTCAAAATACTTCAAATTTTTTAATTTAATTCATCAATTCAAATCTTTTGCCAATACACTCGATAACTTTACGTAATCTTAAAAACTTGTACACGCGGTACGCACGATTCGGTATCGCCAATTTTGCCAAGCAAATGTCCCCATACACAGTAGTTCAAAGGGTTTAACTTCGGAGACGCAGTAGGCCATTTTTCCGATGGTATAAAATCAGGTAAATTGGCAAGGCAATACTCGTGAGTTTGTTTTACTTAATGTGAAGGGGCACTATCTTGCTTGAAGCAGTAATATTCTTTTCCGTCCATCGCCTGGCCATATGGGAAATTAAATTAACCAAAAGAACATTTTCAATATAGTACTCGGTGTTGATTTTGTCACCCGTTTCCACAAAAAGCAGCACTTCTTTTTTTCTGAAATTTCTCCCCGAACCATCACAGCTGCAACATTTTGAAACCTTAGCACGGGCAAGTTATTTGGTGAAATGCTTCTCAATAACATCAATGACATTGACCATACACTAAGAGAGTAACATCTAAGATTTTGCGATACTAGTTTTCTTCTGAGTCCCAGTTAATTCAGTAATTTATTGCTTTTTGTAAGCTTTTAAGTGCAGACCCTAGGTGTGTATGCGATACATTGGTAAAAGTGCAGTTCTCGTGCAGTTTTCGCTCATTTTTTGGAGCACATACTCCTTGAACAACTCGGTTTTTTGTTTAATTTTACCCTACCTGTATCCCTGCTGCAGTCTTAAAAATTTAGCTTTTTATAAAACCTTGCTGACACACTTTTAGAACAGCGACGTTTTGCATCCATATTATTTACAAAGAATGACACGTCGTCATCATGGACATTTTTTCATAGCCCAACCATTTATAATGCTAAGCCTCTCATGGATTGTTAGGGATAAATTTAGTCTACGTTAAAATTTCTCTGGACGAGACACATGAAAGACCGCATATTTGCGAACACTAGTGGATTTTGAAAAGTCTGTTCGAGCTAAACTATCAAATGTTCATATTCAAGTATTTAATTAATTTGAACTTGAATTGATCTAAAAATTTAAGTAAGTTCAAGGAACCAGTTGGATAAATGAAGGGTGGTCTGCGATGTTGTAGCATCATTATTTTCCAAGTACCGTATGACAAAACTCGTATTTGGTAGCAATTTTCGAGTATTAATTATTATTTAAAATTTAAAATGAAACAACGATGAATATGCCCAATATCGCTTAACTTCGGTGATCGAACGAGAACCGGTATGTTCTGGAGTCACAGTGCAAAACTCACGGGCCGACCCATCTTTCATGCCAGTACTATAAGGCTGGCATGGGGCTATGCAATATGCAGATGGTTCTACTAAAATCGGACCTATAGCCGTACGTCATCGAATCTGGCTGTTAGCAAACGCCTTAAAAGTAGGGCGGAACAAGCTACCTCGAAAGAGTTGGGAGTGCCTCGGCTCCAGAACAGATGACAAGATAAGTAAAAAATAAAAAAGAATAATGATATATATTCTTTTATTTTGGCCTTCCCCATCAAATTAAAATTGTTCAGTTTGAATCTATGTAATCTCTTTTTAAACGTAATTAAGTGCAACCTGGAAGGAAATTAATTTATTTGTGGAACTTCCTCCTTCCTTTAATTTCATTACACAATACATAACACGACTCCCGCCGCTAAATGTTCGTAGTTTCACAATTTTAGAAACATAAAGTTTAGCTATTCCGTCAGTCAGTTTCAACGAGTATGGTTGTTACTGCTTACATACAAAATTTGAATAAATAGGCAGTATATTAAAAGGCATAATTGGATTGAACTACGTGATAATATTGTAGCATCTTACATCTGACATCGAAAATAATAGATCGGAGTAACAGATAAAAGTTTTCAATTCATTTTGTGGAACAAAATAAATTTTTGTTTTGGAAACAAAATAAATAAATTGGAGCCAAAATTAATATTTTTGAACAAAATAATAGCAGCCGAATCAGTTATGTAAGGACACATAAACAATTGTGGCACTAAAACAATTTTCTGACATCATATTTTGGAACCGATATTGATTGGTACCTTTCACTCTATTGAATTAATAATATTCTTACCCTTCCTTGTACGAAATGATAGCTAAATTACTAACAAATAGTAAATTTGTTTAATTCATTGCGGTTTGAGGTGTACAAAGATGTAATGATAATTATATAGGTAGCTTTGCTATATAAACTTAAAATTCATCGACAAAATATGTATATTGGTCAATATTACTGGCTTTTTTATTGATTTACTGTTAGTATTGGTTCACAATATATTATGGTACATTAGGATCATTTGTTGTTGTCTGTATCTGTATAGTAACATCAATTAATAAAAATTAAAAATTTGCAAATGTGCACCTTGGTGACAATAATTGTATGTAACCAAACTATTTTGGTATTTTTGTTACGTGACCCTATAATAGTATTCCTATAATATACTTCCAAAACTTATACTTGCGTATATACAGCTTGACATTGGAAATGACCAATATAGCAACATAATCCAATAAAATAGGGTTATATATTTAGCTATTTTATTAATTTCTCGAAAATTTGACTTAAATGACGGTTATCTTAAGATAATTTGAGAAACTATAAGAACGTGACATTGAATTTCAATAAATCTATATTTTATTCGCACAAAAAATACTTAAATTAATCAAACAATACAACATAATAATTCTAGAAAAGGCAATCTAAATATTCAAAGTTTGTATTCGAATGTTTTATGTTGCTTAACCATAATTTAGAGGTTAATAGGAAATCCCAAAAACTTTCAAAGAAGCTATAAATATATCTTTTAAATGACGCCAAAATACTTAAGATTACAGGTGAGTAATCTATTATATTTTTATTAAGAGTTGATTGATCTTAATATGGTAGTGAGCTGATTACATTTTATAACATATTGGCATACTTAATTATGTCTCATGTATTTACTTGTTCCAAATCTTGAATACATTAAAAAAATATTCATAATTTAAAAAATAATCTTGAATTTGTGGTTTACATAATGAAGTGCAATATTGTCTTGTATTGGCATACATCTTGTATATATAGCATAATACATTATATAGAAATTTTCGCTTCCGGGTTAGGTTTACGCATTTACGAGTATATATGTGGAATAGATATCCCACCACAAATATACAATAGTATACTATTTTTGGTTTTTATTAATCATTAGGAAGTCGTAAAATACGTCAATTTATGTAGTGTTTAAATAGAATTTAATGAAAGTGTGCAATTAATTAATAATTTATTAGAATTCATCCTTCATATTTGGATATGGATATGCATATCAGCACTGGGTAAAAGTTGTATTTTGGACAGATGAAGGTGTAACTTTTCGATACCAAAATAAATATTTTCATATAAGACGTTGTGCCGTGGAAAAGTTGTCGCCGCAATGTGTAGGAGATATTCGGTGAAGCTAGGAGGCAACTTCCTTTTATTCTAACATTAAATTAAGGACACCATATCAATTCTAAGGAATAAAGTATATATTCCGAGTAATACAATTAAACACATCCTTGCCTTGCTATGCGCAACCTTACTTGAACAAAACAAAGACCGGGCTTGGACCCGACAGAGCTATATGAGATGATCTCGATAGACACGTGCGCTAGCTGCTTTATTAAATAGATAATGGAAGAGGTTGAATATGCTCGGAGGAATATCGTGCCAGATACCAATTTAAAATGTATTGAAAGAATGTTGCAACTGTTATTTCATTATACTTTTTAAATTTTAGTTATATTTAGTTACTTTTACAAAACTTAGAAGAGCCATTAGCGCTTCTGTCTTCATTGAAACTATTTACATAATTTAAAATAGAATAAAACATATGTAAAATAAAATAGACATGTGATACAACAAAAACATGAAAAAGCTTACAAACACTAGGAAGAACATACAATCAATCAACACTCTCTTGTCACCCATAATATATATAATCAAACAAGATGCCTATTGGGCAATGCAATCGATAATTACAATAAAATTACCAATGATTCTGTGAGATAAGACCAACAGTTAATCTTGAATCGGTCGTAACAGTGATAAGACCGAATATTTTTTTTGGTCGTTAGCAAAATAATATTATAAATACGTGAAGTCCATTTATTTCCAATGATTCGAACGTAGATTATTTTCGGCATTTTATTTCTAAATTGTAAAATGTTAAGATTGTCTTTGGTAAATTAGTGGGGCTTTCCGTGTATATCCAGCGTAATTTGGAGGCAACTGAAGCATGTTCTTTACAACGTGTGGTGAGAGTGTTCGGCTTGGCCTACATAAAGCGGTCATTCTCAGGTTTAATACAATTAAGTAATGAACGAACGTTATGACCAGTATATAAAACGGGACCTTAATTCACCATACGCAGTTATCGTCTATCTTAGTAGTAAGACTACTTTCGAAACCAATTCTACAAAATTTGGTAGTTCTATTGGATGACAAGTGCCAATTTTCACCTTTTTTATAAAGAATTTGGAAATGTAATGAATATGAAAATTCCGACCAAGCCTATGGTAGAATGTATTAACTGGAAATGGATATTTTGATAAAAAATCGGTTAAAGTATTAATAAATTACGGTTTAATCTCCTAAATTTAATTATATTACGATTAATTTATTACGATTGCATATTACTTTTTTTTAATTATTCCATTGAGTTTTTATACCAACACTCTGTGGTTTTAAACTTGTGAACGGCAGTGTAAGATAAATGTCCATGACCTTTCAATAGCGCACTCCTTGTTAATCTTATGAAATTAATCTAGAGTACATACATGGTCTGTTTTCAGATGGTGTGATTCTTATTTATCCGTTGAGAATGGTCATGGCAAATATATTAATTAATTTGTTGTTTTAATATTTTTAAATTTTTGTTACAATTCCACGAGGATCTACATATTCGAAGCATACCTGCATTATTTTAACTTCTCACGCAAATCTGTAAGGACTGAAAATTTCAATTTCAATTAATTTATTTGGTACAGTAAAAGTAGTTTTAATTGTTTTAAATGTTGTTCATTCCACTACATATTACAAACGTTATATTTGTAAACTTAAGGGAAGGCTCCGAAAGTAGAATAAACAGGAGAATAATATTACCACTTGCCTTGTTTCAACTATGATAGATTTATGTGTACACTCGCGATTGTGGTATGTCATAATCAACTAATTAATTCAAAGCATGGGTATTCCCTATTAGGTTGGTCATTTGAATTATAATAAAATTAAATTTCAAATCCAATCGTTTGGATTTTGTATTAAAAAAGATGCATAATTTGTTCAAGTTGCCTCGCATTTTCGATGGATAGGTTGATTTTTTAGCGGTACGCAACTAATTGTTTATTAACAGTAGAACGGTAGATTTAATGAAGATAAGGCAACTGTTCGTTTGTAATTAAACAATGTTTAATGTTTAAAAGCAAATTTTGTGCGAGTTAGAGTAACAAATTTTCATATGCAAATAGCCTTATGAAGTTATTAATTAATTTTTTTATGATTTGTTGTAAGCTCAGAATTTTTACTCATGAGCTTCTTGTTTGGGCTTTTAAGTCCTTTCCCCATCTTAGCTTGGCATCAAGGAAGGGTCATACCAACGCTAATGTATTTAGCCGTATTTGCATGTGAAATAAAGTTGGTTGTATAAAGTTGACATGTACTGATTTTGTTTCATTTAATAAAACACGCTCTTTTTTAGTTCAGTTACTCCACTGTGTTAACTGCTTTTTGTAGTTTGCTTGTTGCTTTCGATATATTTTCTTCAATTACTAGGGTAACTGTATCGTCTGCTAATGTTACTATTCCAGTGCTTTAAATATTCGGTAGATCTCTCGTACATAGGATGAACTGGAAGGTGGAGTACGGTACTTTGAACTATTCCTGCTGATATTCTTTTTAATTCAGAGATCTCGTTCTCAAATTTGGCTCAAAACTATCGATCTGCAAAGTAGGATTTAAGAATTTAGAAAAAAATTCTCAGGTCTCGATACAGATCAAATTTAAGTTCTTGGTGTCAAACTTTATGGAAAGCTGAATCTAAGAAAATTTCGGGGCCTATCTTTACATTCGCATGTGCATCCTTGATGACGTCTATTATTCTGTGTCTGTGCAACAGTCAAATGATTTTTTCTAAACTCAAATAGATGCAGTAAAAGTAATCGTTGCCTTTACAGGAGTCTCTTGAGCAACAGTTTCTCAAATATTTTTGATATGATTGGAAGTAGTAACATCGATCTAAATTAGACCTAGATATTGTCTACCAATCTCTAAATGTAAAGAGCTACTTAACCTCGTGTTAATTTTCAGTATAAGTATTTAACCCCCATGTCGAGAATATCGTTTTGGTAATAAAATAATTTTGAGTTTTCTCCCGTTTGTGTCTACTGCGTGTACTTTCATCTTGAGATTTTCTATTATATTCTTCTTCTTGCGAGAGGGATGACGACCTCTGACCATAAAGATAACAGCACGACTACTTTTATTTGTGTAGATAAACCATTATTTACTTTCTTCATTGAGTCTGTCGGTCTACTAATATAGGGTCTCCTCCATATTAACCAATCTCTAATAACGTGTGTTTTGTCGATTGATAAACAGTCCATTTTATTTAATTTTGGACCATTTGAATTAAATTGACAGAGAAAAAGAACGATCCAAATTTATTAATTTTGTTCTATTTATTACCTTTACAAAATATTCACACTGAATTGCGATATTGCATACAATGATTTATATTCTAGGAATTTTCAAGAAAGGAAAACTGAACTACATTGCTCGTCAAAAAATTCTGGACACTTGAATTATTAATGCATGACAACGCCAGACCTCACGTTTCAAATGTTGTCAATAACTATTTGGATGAGGTGGGAATTGACCGAATTGCTCCCCCGCTCGCAGCCCTGACTGATCCCACTGAGAACGTGTGTGATATGCTAGGGCGTTCTTTAAGGCAAAGGGAAGTTGTTCCAATACCCTTAGATCATCTTCAATCAGCTCTGCAGGAAGAATGGAAAATACGTTGCAAACCTGGTGCACAGTATGCCAAAAAGAATGTTGGATATGATTAGAGCTCGTGGAGGAAATACTCGATATTACAGTACCGACCCCTTAGATTGATTGTTGATTTTTATTTAAATAACATTTTTTTAAATTTATTTATTCAATATTACAACTGATTCAGAGATCATCTAGTAATTTATTTAGCTTAAATTATTTTCTCAGCTTAGGATGAGTGATTTGGTTACTCATTTTACAATAATTTCTTATTCTGATTCAAGCTGCTCAGCTCCAGAGGTTTCTGCCTATGGAGTCTCCTCCCTCCATTGGTGGTGTACAACAGACGATGGACATCTGCATTTTCATGTCGAGATAATCGCTGTACGTGTTTCTTTGCTTGTTTCTTTATTTCATCGGTGACGTATTCCTTCTTCAAGTCCCTATGAAGGTTGTCGTTCCTAATGTAACCTGGGGCATTCACAATCCCTCAGCACTTTATTTTGGATGCATTGTATTGTTTGTACATTGGTTTTCTTAGCACAACCCCAAAGTTGGATACCATAGGTTCATACTGGTTGTAGCATTTGCCTATATAGAAGTAATTTGTTGTGTATTGAGATATGAATAGCGGGGGCCCTCTTTTAATGATCTAGGTTCCTTGATTATTTTCAAATTTCTCTCGTTTAAGGATATTTACTGCATCTTCAATTTGCAGTTCTTTCATTTTGAGGTCTTCTATTATATTCTCCGTCTTGCAGGTGGGACGAAGACCTTTGACCATAACCTTAATTTCTATGTTACTTTGTCTTCATAGGTATACCACTCGTTACCTTCTTCAGTGAGCTTTGTGGCTAAAGCTCTGTTTGCATCGGGATCTCTTGTCTCCCAAACATTATTGTTTATTATTGTTTATTATTGTTGTTGCTATCATTATTGTTGTTCGTAAACTCAGTAATGCCTATCAAATTAATTGGCGGTGGTGCCTTAGTCTTCATTGCAACCTTGCGTTGTTCTTTTTGCTGGTGACGTTGAGGTACAGGTACTGGTTCAGTAGTTTCATTAACTTTTGCTTGCGAGTGCTGCCCAACTTCTGGCGAGAATTCTGCTCGTCTTTTTTTCTTTGTTCTTTTTTTTATTTGTGCATCCAATCAGTTTCTCTTGCAAGTTCCTCATCATCTGTACAGAACTCAGCGTTAGTACAGGCAACTGTGATGATTTCGTTATAGCTAGTAAGAGGAGTTTCCAGAACTTCAGTCAGTCTGCTTTTCTTCAGCTCCTCATTTTCTTTCTTTAACTTAGCGATTTTTTTGAATTCGCTTCATTCGCGTTCGTTCGTTGTGATGCAACTTTTTCTATTTCACTCAGTCTTCTGCGTAGTTCAAGATTTTCGATTTCCTGCTGAGTCGCGAACTGTGTTTATCTAATCTCTGTGTTAATCCTTTGAGCCGGCCTCGTTAGAGGGTGGACTAATCAACTGAGCAGTTAGGGTACCACCTGGGGTAAAAATTCCTTTTTGTTGTAAACTCATTGCATTAAGGACTGGTTATTGAAGGAGCTACCAATCTAACCAGTGAAATTGGTAGTGGGTCAGTGGAGAGAACATCATTTGCTAGGTTCTCGGTGTTCGGTTATCCCGCCGTTTCTCGGTCGCCTCGTTGGTTAATTAGCAGGGAGCACCGCGTGCAGGTGAGGTTGACATTTGGGCTTGTATATTAACCTTCTAGACCGATGCCCCTTACCTCCCATTTAAATAAAGATCAAGATACATATAACAATATCCACTTTTTGGAAATTTTGTTATTTCATTTGCTTTCATCCTGTGGTTATTTTTATTAAACAAAAACTTGTTCTTTTTCTGCCTGTTACCGCATATTATATTAGTTCGTAAAACCATAACTCGGATAATGCGGATAGTTACTGTAAACACAAATATTTACTGAAAGAATGTAGTGTCCGGAATTTTTTGAAAAGCAGTGTATAATCAAAGCTTATCAATTTCAGAACGTGAAGCTTTATAAAGTTATATGGTTAACATATGGCCGAGTATCGAATTCTCTGGTTGGGAATACATACTATAAATAATAAAATAAAAATACTTATTCTTCTGGTTGCTAATTTACTCTTCCTATTTTTATTTAAAAACATGATTACTAAAAATTTTAATATTTTTTTTCTTAAATTACAGGTTATGTGCCGCTGACTTAACTGCGACGTTAGAACAACATAATCCCAAACATGGCGGGGAACTATATAATTCTGCAAGCCGTCATCTTTCTTGTAAGTACCTTTCTGTATATGTGCATATATTTTTTTTGTTAATCTTAATAAATGAACGTGTTACATACATTTTAATGTAAATGAGATACAAATCTTAAATGTTAACATTTATCCATTGAAGCAGGTAAATATCTGAACAGGTAATCTAAATTATCAAAAACTTATGATACAAATTTGCATTCTAAAAATTTTCATATTGCAGCTTTGAATTTTCCTCTTTACGTGTGTGTATATGTACATGATTTTATCTCATTTTCTCATCTCTTGATTAGAATATGTATACAGCTTACATTTTCTATTAATATTTTTATTTAATATACAGGGTTGACAAAAATAGAAAACAAAAAATTATTTTTAGAAAGAAAATCTAAAGAAAATCAAGTAAACATTTTGTACTAGATTTTGTGGGGGGCATTTTAAAATTTTTAAAATTATATTGTTGAGTATATTTTGCGATTCAGGTACGGGGTTCTTTGGAAAATCGGCTATTTGAATCTCTTTATAATTAAATATATTTTGTTGTTCGAATATTTACGAACATATGCCAATTTAAATTCCGATTTACAAGATTTTGTAGTAAAATTTTTGGTTTGTGTAGATTTGTTGTTACATTTTCTACACACTAGTTTTTCACTTTGGATACCCCTTGGAAACATTACTTCGGCGCACAAATGTAGTCCAATTTTCGTATTGATTCCACAAATATATTTTCACTGTATAGTGAAGAAAAAAATCGACTTTAGATTTGTGTTCGATTTAGCTGCAAAAGGTTCGTGGTCTCGTTTTAAGTTTTTTATTTTTATTTTTTTTTATTAAATTAAAAAAAAATTCTTGTTCTTTTTTTAATAATTAAAAATATAATTATACAATTGTAAAGTGAAAAAGTTGTTCTCTGATATATAAATATATGTAATTTTTATTTTTTAAACAAGAAAAGTGTTCATAACATAGTAAAATAATAATAAAGAAAAGAAAATTTGTACAATTTGTGGTGTGAAGAAATTTTTGTGAAAAAATATTTTCTAAAAAAAAAAAAATTTAAGTGTTCTGTTATGCGTATGAAAAAAAACATAAATTTTAGAATTCTAGAGAAAAAAATAAAAAAAATAATTAAATTGTTAAAATATTATAAAGTTTAAGTAATTATTAAAAGGTTTAAATTTTGTAATTTCGAAAAAAAGAAAGTTGATTTTTTTTGTTGTAAAAAAAGTTTAAAGAAGCAAAAAAAAATATTTTACGTCCTATAGTCTTCGTGACCCGTGTAGATGGTGTTTAATGTGTTTATTAAGTGAATGTTGGCAGCCCTGGAGTGCCTCGGTGTCGTAGTGTTTACTAGGTATGGTGAAAATTTTAAAATTAATTTTAAAAAATTATTTATTTGTTTAAAAATTACTATAATAAATGAAAATGTACCTTTAATATAAAATGGATGATTTTCTCAAATATTTAGAAAACGGAAAAGAAAATCATGTTTCATATCGCATTTTCCTACAACATTTTTAAGCTAAGGAAAATCGATAAAATTATGTTCAACATTGACAACCTAAAAAGTTTAATCCTGTGTAGTAAAATCTCCTTAACATTTTTTATATTCTCATCATTATTTCTACTTTTCATTAGTTGAAATTTGAAGAAAATGAAGTTCGATAAATCATGTGCTCTATTTATTATTATTTTTTTTGTGGATAAAAGTACATTGGCATCAAAATGTCATAACATAAATATTATTCCTTAATAATTATTCCTTTTTAATTGTATTATATGCAATAGTAATTAATAATATTTGCGTTTCACTATTGATTAAATCGGAATACTTTCCCTTAAATTGTGTTCCAGTATTACTTTATCTGCTGTCTTCCTCTGATATAAAATAAAAATCCTGTGAAACACGAACAGGATAAAAACAAAATTTGAGAAAAATTGGACTTTTTTATATTATTTATTTATATTATTGATTTTCCAATGAGAAATAAAAAATTTCCACAATTTTACTTTTTGGGAATTTTCATAAAATAAATAACAATATTATTATGCAAATAACTTATTTATGGATTAATGTTTCTTTTGACCTATATAAAGTTTAACGTGTTTTTGCTATGTACATGTATGGGTGCGATATTGCAGTGAATAAACTTTTTGTGCTTTATTTTTTTTCTATTTATCGTTCCAAGAAAATGGGGTGTTTTTTGGTCAAGTTTTAGATGATTGGTTTTCCAGACCAGAAAATTGTGTTGTTGTTTTCGACTAGCACTTTTGTTGTAAGATGATAAATGAGGTAATTTTTGGCGCCACGCAAATCGGATTTTTTGTCGTCTACGTACAAATTATGTTTATCGCTTCAAATATCGATTGTATTAATTCATTTATGAACAACAATTACATAATATATAGGACAAGTTCAATTAGTTGAGTTTCTACTTTTAATAAAGCCCTTTTTATTTATATGATAATACGTTCATATATAATTATATAAATTCATAGTACAAAAAATTTTATAAAGAAATAAATTTGTATATAAAATAGATAGACATAAATAAGTACCTCCCTTTAACTACATAAATTCATTTAGCTAATATCACAAGTTTATAAAATCAATTATTCAATTACCTTAAAATGTTAAACGTATTAAATTTCAATAATCCGCAGATACATATATCAATAAATCTTAATTAACAACCGAAAAAAATCATAATCTTTGATGATTTCAAAACGTTAATCATTAAATCTTGTTATTTAGTTAAAATTTTCACGAATATCAACATTAATCCGTTTTTGTAAAAATATATTTTTCTTTGTATTAAGCTTTAAAGCTTTATTGGAGAATAATGAAAAGCTTTAATTTCAGTTATAATGAAAGAAAACTTATTTTAGAAAGATGTGAAACAAAATAGAAATCAAACAGCCACATATGTGACAATATTGTGTTTAAAATCTTAATAATTACGTATCCTATTATAATATGGAGCTTCCTAGTTTTTGGAAAAATGTTAAATTATTTAAATAATAAATTATTTAAATTATTTAATAAATTATTTCTCTTAAATTTTTATTGTTTCAGTTCAACATTTCAAATGTATTGTAAATACATTAAAATCTGACACCTGCTGATCTATAACCACATAGAAGTTGAATAATTTTACTTGTTATGTCTGGTGACCTAGTTACGTATTGTGTATTTGATATTTGGATGTAAGTCACGGATTTGATGCAGTAAACTAAAACTTAAAATTATCCTTCGAATTTGTTCCAGATTTTATACATATCTTAAGCCGTGACTTGTGGGTATACATTTTTTAGGCAAATAAGCAACTGTTTCAAAATTTATATCACAACAGTGTTATTAATTTTCCTATTTTTGATAAAGAGAAATATTGTGAATTGAGTATGGTTTAGTAAGCTTTAATTTTTTGGATAGATTTTAATATCAATTTGTACAAAATAACTCAGTTTATTTGAAGTGGGTCCCGATTTAATACGTATAAGATAATGTTTGTAAATATACTCTAGACTAACATTTTATGTTGTTCACGCCCTTGGACTTTTAATCCCTATTAAATTGTAGGACGTATGTACTCGTATTTCTTTAATCTTTTAGAAATGAAATATTTTTATTTGCAATCCTTTAGAAGGTACTTCTATTATACCATAGACATCAGGGGACAATCGTTAAATTTAATTAAAATAATAATTAAAAATATCGTATAATAGCCAATCTGGTGAACCACACCCATATTTGGGAAAATTATTATTTTGAATTTTTATTTGAATAATAGTAATGTAAATAGTACACATTCTCATACAGACAAAGTTTCATATTATTTACCAGCCAATTTTCCAAAGTATATAGCGTAAAGAGAAAACTGGGTTTCTTCGAAATTAACGTTTTTGGTATACAGGAAGTACAAGTAATATTGAACTCTCATATTTAAAATTTTAGACCTTTACTAACATCATCGTTCTTGTCTTGTATGTATACCTATTTTAATATTATTCTCATACATAAATTAATTGATGTTTTAAAGATAACGATATTCACTCAAACACACGTTAATCAATCGAAATCTGATTGTTTTCTCGAATGGTTGTTGAAAAATTCATTTATGTTTTTAAATTGGTTGCTAAAAAAATGGCATATTAATTACAATTTTTTGTTATAATTGTTGAAATATGTAGTAACTTTCCGGATTAACGTACATACAAGACACGGTTTAACGGTTCGATGAAAATACTCGTAGTTAATCTTATGTATTCATAGATGATTTTCCTTGAGTTATGAGAAATCACTACAATTTCATGTCAACACAGTTTTAGTTTACTGTTTTAATCCGTGACTTATATTGCAATAACAAATGCACGATACGTAACTAGGTCAGCAGACATAACAAAAGCAAGTAAAAATCTTTTAATTCTGTACGGTTATGGATCAGCAGATGTTACATTTTGATCTATTTGCAATACATTTGAAATATTGAGCTGCCACTATAAAAATTGATTTTTCAAATTTCTAGTTGCCATAACACCAATATTAAAAAATGATAAATGATTATTAAAATTTTAAACACAATGTTGTTAACTTTCATGAACTGATTTTTCTTTTATGTTTTGTTTTAAAACAAGCATTCTTTCGTTATAATTTAAATCACAGTTTTTCATTATTCTTCATTAAACCTCTAAGCTATGTATAGAAATAAACGATTTTGATAAAATAGGATAAATAATTGATATTCGTGAAAATTGACTTGACTTACAAAGTGATATAAATGATGTTAAGGGTAATAGACTTCAATCTACCTTGAAATGTCTTTAAGTAAATTAAAATTCTAATGTAAGCTATAGAAACAACATCAACGATGTACCCCATAATAATTGATTTACGAGTACAAAGTAGCAATAATAAAATGATTCTATATTATATATGTCAAGATCGTTCATGTTAGTGTAGTTCTAAACTTTAAATAATGTACTAAAATCAAGTTCCTTAGATTACTTGAACTTTCCTCACATCAAAATATTATTAACAAATCAAATCAGTTTTCTCTTAAGGTTTCAGAAAATTTTCGTTTTCCTTGTATATTTATTAGTGAATTCGCGTAGTAATACTAAGAACATATATTGACGGATTGTGTTGTTGGTCTATGTAATTTGTCAACATAATTTTTTGTTACATTGGATTATTCATTTAATTAAAGATGTAGTTTACTTGATAAATAAAGTATATCTTATTTATGAAACTTAAATTTATCTGAATAAATTATACTGTCTATAGATTAATATAATTTACCAATGTAAAAATATCACAGTCATGTAAAACTATAGGCGTGTAACTGATGTATGTATAAGTCTGTAATAATAATAATTATGGTTTATATTCCTTCAAAAAAATGACAACTGTCCTCAATCTTGACATGAAGTTTGAGGGTGTCCTCTATTTTGTCACTTCATCTCAAGTGTGTTTAGCGATTTTTATAATTAATATAAATATCGAACAAAGAATTTGTCCTAAATTTTGTATTGCAAATGAAATTTCGTGTGCCGAATCGCTGAAAATGTCACAGAAGGTTTACGATGAATCGTCTTTATCAAAAACACGTGCATATTAGTGGTACACTGCATTCGAAAGCGGTCGTGATGTGGTGGAAGATTTGCCTGGATATGGTTGGCCATCAATGTCTTTAACTAAAGTTAATTTCGATAAAATGAAGGAGATGGTGACAGAAAATCGTCATTTAGGTTTGAGAGATATAGGTTTCAGGTTTCAGTGGTTGCTTACACTTAGGCCAATTTTTTAGGCCCATTGTGATACCACTCATTCACTCCACATCATTAACCCACCTACTTCACCTACTCACACAACTACAGTATACCACCTGCACATTGCAAGCTCCATGTCAACCTGTACATTGACATGGGAGGTGGGTCGGCGCGTGACGCGGATTTCTGCACTCCATCAGAGGGTCTTAGTTGTATTTATTAGCATCAAAGATCATAATCAATGATGAAAATTCGATTTGCATCTAGCCTCTGATGCGATTCGAACCCAGCACCTCCCGGTCCAAGTGCCGAAGCTTTAACCACTGCACCACTTGTCCGGTTTTGAGAGATATAGCCTTCAAAAATCGAGCCATTTTTGCACATCTTCAACTTTCATGAACCGCTGGTCTTTCAAATTCAAATGTCGATCTGAATATGTAATCAGAGGGAGCCAAGTCTGGAGAATACGCCACATGCTGTAAAACTTTCCTAAGGAGAATATTATGCTCGTAGTAAATGACTCCTTTCCAATCCCACCATACACACAGATGTTGATGGCTGGCCTGGATCAACCCATGATTTTCTGCGATTAGGATTATCGTATAAAATTCACTTTTCAGCACCCGTAAAGATTCTGTGCAAAAAATTCTTTCTGTTGTACCTAGAAAGCAAATTCATGCAGATGTTAACTCTTCGGGTTTTGTTTCCTTCGGTCAATTTATGAGGAACCCATTTTACTTCCTTCTGTATATTTCCCTTTGCAATCAATAAAGTGATATTGTTTGGTGAGTAACTCCTATTTGTTCTGCAAGCTATTTTTGACACGGATTTTCATCCAGTAAAACTTTACGTTCTTATCTTAAAATTGTTTTACTGCACCTGGACGTGGACCGTCCTTCAAATTAAAACTGCCATCACGAAATCTTGCAAACTACGTTTTTACTGTTGAATGATTCACAGAATGTTCACTCAAAGCCGAATTAATCAATTTCGTAGCTTGAGCAGCATTTTTATTCATATGAAAACATAATAGAATGCAATGACCTAAATGGTGCTTATCGACATCCATCTATTAAAATTGATACACACGGAATGGCAGTTTGTAAATGACTGAAACTTATGTCATAAAAACAGCAATGGCTCAGTTTCATATATCCAAAATTTTGGGCGACTTGGATGTGTTCAAGTATATGTTAATGAAACCAACTTCAGAGTCGAGTTTCTACTTGCACACCTAATAATAAGGCTCCGGTATAATTTTCTGGAGTCGTTAATTGTTGTAGTCATTCCTTTATATTCCTCATAGTCAATAATTATCGACCGTGTTAATTTTCTGAACAATTATTGCAGTAAATATCAATTTCGATTCAGATGTAATCTAAGCACAGAATATGCGTTATTAGAGCTCATAAACTCTTCATGTTAGTATCAACAATTCAAAAACGGTTGTACCATTATTTGTAGATATGTCAAAGGCTTTTGATATGGAGTATCAGAACATCCTTTATATAAATTAAAATAACAGCACATTAATTTATCTTGCGCTGGAACTTGCTTTTGTCGAGTCTAGTGCGTCATGGTATTTCCTGTTGGGCTGGTACTTATTTTGAAACAATCCGACCAATACATATCGCTCAATTCATACTATGATTGATGTATATCAAGAACAAAATACATTCCTCTTAACCGTTATTTATAATTAGCAACAATTTGTCACTATAATACCTGTATGTGAACAAATTGATGAACATTTATTTTGAGAGGAGTGGAAATCGGTTTTTAACTTGTCAAAACCCACTTTTTGCGTAATATAACGTTATGTTCAATTGTTACACAGTCAAGCTTCTGCCACTTTTAATAATTTGGCCATTGAAATAGGTTAAGTCTAAAGGTGGGTTCACATTTACAAAAATTTGTGCCGAACGCATTCGGTAAAAATATTCCGGCCGCAAATGTTTATATACACACACATTTTTTCGACAATTTTTTATGTCACCTCCCATTTTAAGTGCTCAAGCCATGCGTGTAAAAGATTGAGGTTAATAACATAATTCGGGGCAATACAACTTCATTTTTGTATTACTGTTTTCATAATTTTTTAGCTCGCACAATTTGGTTTAATACCGAACAGATGATCTTTCACAAAAATAATAGAAAAAATTTGACAGGTTGATAAATATTTATATTTGTTGAATGTCGAAAATTCAAAAAGCGTCCACCTAAAGCATCATGCGGCGCAAATTTCTTTGATGTTTGTCAAAAAACCGACAAGTGTTGGATCGTTTTCGTTGAATGTGGCATACATTTTCGTGTAGTTTTCGTGCGCCGCACACGTCCACACTTCCTAATTTGTGGTGAAATTGTTTTCGCCGAACGCGTTCGGCACAAATTTTTGTAAATGTGGACCCACCTTAAGAAAAATTTCTCGTTGCACTGAAAACTACTAAGTTTTCAGTTTTCTGCCGTTAAATTTAGTTTAGTTTAGTTCTGCAATAATACTTTCTTACTATACCCCTATGTTAATCTTATTTGTTTTTCATTCCTTATGTTAACAGAGATCATCATTGGAATTTATAATTGTTAATTTAATTTAATTTATTATTTAATTATATTCCAATTTTGTGCTACCGCTAATTCGTACCTTTAAATGGATTTATAACATAATTAACATGTTAATTCATATTGTATTTATTTTCATATTTTAATGATCCTAATTCTGCAGCAGCACTAGTTGGCACAATCCAATGAAAGTGGTATTAGAACTGTTTACAAATTAATTACAAATTTGTTACACAGTTAGAACATTTTTTACAGGTGCAGTTAATTCGTGTGTGGACCGGTATTGAAAAAGCACACTTACAGTTCTAGTATTTTTGTTAATATTTATTGTATGGTATACTGGGGATAGTACTGAATTTTTTTTTACAAATTAATTACAATATTTTGAAAAGGTTGAACCTCCAGAAAACTACACCAAAGAGT
The DNA here is from genome assembly GCA_963691935.1 of Nephrotoma guestfalica. NCBI lineage: Eukaryota > Metazoa > Arthropoda > Insecta > Diptera > Tipulidae > Nephrotoma > Nephrotoma guestfalica. The sequence continues at coordinate 268,936,104 of OY829913.1, forward strand.
AGCAATCCTTTAAAGCCTATGTTTGTCTTTAGAGCACGGTTTTTGGATTTCTGCTAATATTTATTGTTTCGTATTGGGGATGATACTAGAAACTTTCACAAATTAATAAAAATATTTTAGAATAGTTCAATTTCCAAAAAACTACCCCTAAATAGTGAAACTCTTTAAACACCATATTTTTCTGTATAGGTAACAGATTTGAACAAAATATGGGTACCCTCGAATTTATTACAAAAGCCCACACCCACAAAAATTGTTCATAATGTATCAAATTTTCCTTTACAAGAAATAAGTGCCCCAGAATTTATTACAACAGCCCTCGCCAACCAAAATCAATAATAAGAAATTGGTACCCCTGAATATATTACAACATTATTTGTACAGTAAATGATTGAATTTATTACAACAACCCACACCCACATAAACCGATCATAATTCATCGAATTACATCCCTGTACAAGAAATGGGTACCCCTGAATTTATTACACCAGCCTACACCCATAAAAGTTAAAATAATGCACCAAATTACCTCCCTGTACTAGAAATATGTACTCTCTAATTTATTACAACAGCCTACACCCACTGTAATAATGCATCGAATTACCTTCAAATTTATTACAATAGCTGACACCATCAAAAAACGATCATACTGCATCGAATTATCTTCCTGTACAAGAAATGGGAACACCTGAATTTATTACAACAGCTCATAACAACACAAATCGATAATAGTGCATCGAATTACCTTCCTGTATAAGACATAGGTACCCTCGAGTTTATTACAAACTTGCACACAATTTGATCATAATGCAACCGATGAGCACTTTCAGGTCCCTTATCATGATTAGTGAAATCATCGCCACTTTGATTTGAAAATTTCACAGTGGAAAATTTCTTAACATTTCCATAACGTTGGCTCCGATTTTACTCAACATGTTCCCATCTGTTGGGTGCCCTGAAAGCGCCCAATGATAACACTATAAACGCATAGCCTATTCATTAACGTTGCTGCCAAAAACAAGCATAAACAGATAATATTAAATGTCTATTTTTACATACGTACAGGTATCTTTACAGTAATGATTAATTTGAATTCTACTTTAGTTTCCAACCATATTTCCATTAAAACCTCGAGTTAAACTAAAGGATTTCTATCATTTCCATAAGCTTAAAGCATTACTACCATTTCCTTCTAATGTTTTTGGTCACTTATACAATGGTCGCGTACCAACTGTCGGGTCCATCCATTACGTCCTGTTACAAATAAATTATCGGGTTCATTTTAAACAAGTTTTAAAAATTATTTTGTAAAGTAACGAAAAATGGTGTGAACCTGATTTACAGCGAACATGGAAGAGCTTACGACCAATTTGTTGAAAATCCTATCTAGTGCTCCCACTTTCCAATGCAAACTGTGTAACAGATTCAATGACAGCAAATAGATATTTCACGTAGTAAATCTGTTTTTTTATATAAAATAGAATCAAATTTCGGTGAATTTATGCAGAATTAACATTATTAGTTTTCGTGTTTTAATTTATGACTTGCTATTGCTTTAAAAAAACTGATTTTTTTTTATACGTAACAGTTACAATAAAAATGTATAGTAGACACAGTTAAGGGGGTACACAATTTTAAAACTATATCAAAGTGTTGTAGCACTTTTTTATCTAGTATAATTCGCATCTGAATCGTCTTTTAATTTTTAAGAGGTCAAGCTAGGTCAAATATCTGGGGCCCTATTATGAAAAAAATGCGATTTCGTATTTTTATACGATATTGCATTTTGGTATTATAGAATAATCGCTCTAAGTCGGATGCGAACGCCATATTATAAAATGCTAAGCAAGGCCTATTCAGAACTTTTTTAAGTTTCGTTCTAAGCATAGATTTCGCTTGCATATGGCAAAGAAATCATTTGCAAAGAAAATTTCTCAATACACAGAATGCACAGAATGATTAAGTGCATTTTCATTTTATTTGGTTTGAGTTTTATTAAGGAATTTAATCAATTTTCTTCAAGAATTTAAACGTCAATTTTCATCAAGAGTTTTTAGTTAGGTTGGTAAGAATTGCAAAGAAATTTTGGAACGGGCCCTGAAAGGTTAAACTAAATTTTCTAATTTTATTAAGGTTAAGTTTACAAATCACAAATCAGTATTTGTATCAATTTAGGTAATTTGACAAAAAAATTTATTACGGTTTCAAATATTAATTAAATAAAAATTTACCAAATTACGAGCTGTAATGATTTGATATTTCACTCATTCCAGAGATAGCGGCGCATAATGTAGCTTCTTTAGCGGTTGATCGAGTCGTCTTTGTGTCGATATGCTCAACAAAGCAAAAATTGAGCGTCAGTCCGTTGTTGATGTCATATCTTATCATTTAGTATCGTGGAATTAACTTATCGATTCATTGCGAAATAATTGATGGTTAATTGCGTGATCTTTGATTGATTGATTAATATACCGAAAGTTATCCATTCTTCAAGACATTTATCTTTTCGGTAGTGAACAGCTTGCTTGTTGCCGTTAGGCAGTAGTTCATATTCAATGTGAGAATAAACACGGGAGTTTACAATTGAAAGATGTTCTAAAATTTTGATTTAAATTTTGACAGGTTCATTTTCAGTGTAATTATATTCCCAACATTTGTTTTACTTGCTAGTCAAAATAAATGAGTTTGGCAACCAAAATACAGACTCCCAAAATCTGTCGAAAATTAATCTGTTGCTGTAAAACAGTCCTAATCAAGATAAGTGCGAATAAGTCCAATTACATTTATTGTGTATCGTAATTTGAGTCATAAAATGTATTCAGTACATTCATCTTTGGAGTCTTATCACTCCATTGGTGGTCTTCTCACCTCCTGGTTTTAGCATTTGTCTGTATACAGAAGCAATTTGTCATGCGTTGTGAGAATGTCAGAATTTCTACCCATGAGAAATATTGACTCAAACATTTGCCTATATTTAATTTGCAACTATCCTTTTTGCTTCATGATGCTCTTTGCATTTTAACTTAGCATCAACGGTTAAGGTATTGCTGTATTTGCGTATAGAATTTGGTTTGAGTTAAGAACCGCAGAAATCCAGTTTAAATTTCGGTTTTTAAAGTTGACATGCACTGATTTGGCTTCATTTAATAAGACGCGCCATTTTTGTTCTAGTTATTCGCCTTGTTAACTGTTTTGTTTCCGATATATCTTTTCGAACTGCTAGGATAACTGTATCGTCTGCAAACCTTGAATATTCGGTAAATCTGTCGTATAAAGGATAAACGTAATAGGTCCAAATAAGCTACCTTGTGGTATGCCTGCTGATATTCTGTTTAGTTCAGAGTACTCGATTTCAAATTTGAGTCGAAAGTATCAAGTCAGGTCTAGATACTGTTTAAGTGCAAGCAATAGTGGAGCATATTTTCTTATTTTCGAGTGCATTCTGAATGATATCCGATATTCTGTGAACTTGTCCTACAGTAGAATGATTTTCTCTGGTGTGGTGGAGTTAAAAATATTACTTCTATTATAGGTTTCAAGAGGCTGAAAGCAGTTTTTCAAAAATTTTTGTTATGACTGGAATAGTGATAACGGTCTTTAAGGTTTTTTTTATCGTTTGCTGGTTTATCTGGTTTAAGAATCATAATTATTTCAGCCACCTTTCATAGAAAGGAACGTAGAACATATTTCAGTCCGAAGGCTGCATTAATTATTTGAACTAATTTATACAAGCCTTTCTCGGGAATGACGTTCACAATTTGGCCAGTAATTAAGACGTAACCTGGAGGTCTTTGATACTTAAATTATTATTGATTTCATTCTGTAGTTCCAATAAGGTCACATGTCTTATGTTATGATCATCTACGTCGTTTAAGACCATTTTATTTTCATTTGCTGATTGCCTTTGCAAAGGTTGAATAAATTATCCAAATGGGAAACAAATAGGCTTTCTGTTTGTCACTTTTAGGCCAGGTTCGTGATCGTTTTTGGTAGGTGGCACATGTATTTTGGATCTTCTTAACCCTTTCGTTGCTTTCCAAAGTGAGTAATCATCATCCTTTAGTTCAGAAAGACCTTGGAGTCCCTTATTTCTGTTTTCGTTGTTTATTTGCTTTATAAGTTGTTCTAATTTATTGCACAGAAAATTGAGGATATTTTTATGTTGCGGAGCACGAGTCTGCTGCTAAATTTCACGAGTTTTCCGATTCTGTCTAACTACTTCTCTGACTTTAAGAGGATAGATATGTTTCCTAAGGGAGTTGTTTACGAAATATAAAGTAGTTATTGCAATATTCAATATAAGTCAACTATAATTTCAACATTCAGTTTTTTTTAATTTTATGTATCTAGTAGATTGGTTTCTTCCTTCGCAGCCGTCTTACTGGTTTTGAATCATCCAACAAACGACATATCTCAGCACTCATTTTGGTGTAGACTAATACGTTGCATGTGTTTTCTCGCGTGTTTGCTTATTTCTTCACTGACGAAATCCATCTTCAGATTTCTATGGAGGTTGTCATTTCTTATGTACCACGGTGCATTAACTATTCCACGTAGGACTTTGCTTTGGAATGACTGGATGATATTGACATTGCTTTTCTTTGTACAGCCCCAGAGTTGAATACCGTAAGACCGCACAGGTTTTATGATTTACCGGTATGGAAGCACTTTATTATGTAGAGTTAGCTCAGAATTTCTTCCTAACAGCCAATCCATCTTTCTGTATTTGATGTTTAACTCTTCTTTTTTCTTTTTCACAAGTTCTTTCTATTTTAGTTTCGTATCTAGGGCCATGCCTAGATATTTTGCCGCGTTTGCATAGGGACTTTGCCGACATTTCGGTTCTACTGGTATCCACTTGACCTTCTTTTTGGTAAAGTTTACGTGAACAGATTTTGTTTCATTAAGTTTTATTCGCCATCTCTTGATCCAGGTACTGAAAATATTAGTAGCTCTTTGCAATTTGCTTGTAGTTCTTCGATGCTATTAGCACGTCGCTATGTTAGGTCTCCTCGATCGTTGGCAGGTCCGAGGTGTATAGAACACATAAAGTTGGTCCTAGAACGCTACCTTGTGGTACTCCTGCTGATATTTTCTTAATTTCTGAGTATTCGCCATCTAATTTAACTCGAAAGTGTCGGTTAGATATGTAAGATTTTAGAATTTCTTAAAACTGCTTTGGTAAGTCTCTTTGTAATTTATATTCCAAACCTTTATGCCATACTCTGTCAAAGGCCTGTGCTACATCCAAGAAGACGCTTGAACATACTTTCTTTTTTTTCAAGTACGTCTTCAATTATGTTTGTAATTCGGTGTACTTGTTCTATTGTTGAATGGTTTTCTCTGAAGTCAAATTGGTGTGGAGGAATAAGATTTATTTCTACTATTATTGGTTTCTTTAGGAGTAGTTTTTCGAATAATTTTGAAATTATTGGGAGTAAGGAAATCGGCCTATACGAATTTTTGTTATTTAGTGGTTTGTTGGGTTTAGGTATCATGATTACTTCTGCAATTTTTCATTGATTTGGAATGTGTTTAAGTCTGAACACTGCGTTAATTATTTGGAGTAATTTACGTAGTCCTTTTTCAGAACGAGCTTTTACTATTTGTCCTGTAATTAAGTCATATCCGGGAGATTTCTTTGTATTTAGGTTAAGATTGATTTACTCTTTTAATTCGTGTAATGTGACAGGAGGTATATTGCAGTTATCCATTTTATATACTGGTGGTATGTTTTCCTCTGCAGTTTGTCTAGGTAGAGGCTAGAACGTGTTCTCGAGGCGCGTTGCAAACAACGAAGCTTTTTGCTTTGCACTTATAGCCCATGTTCCATCTTCATTTTTAACTGGTGGAATTTGAACTTTAGGTCGTTGTAAACTTTTTGTCGCTTTCCAAAGAGAGTACTCGGTATCTTTTTCCCCAGTAAGGCCACTCAAGTATTTATTAATGGATTTGTTTTTGATTTCTTTAATTAGCAACTTTAGTTTATTGGATAAAAAGTTTAGAGTTGTTTTATATTTCATTTTGCTGTAACCAGTTCCCTAACTTCCAGAGGATAAATAGCATTTCGATGCATTTCCTTTGAACTTGAGGGGGTACTACTTCACGCCGCGTCTTGTATACTGTTGTTGGTTGTTCTAGTTCTTCTTGTTGTTGATTTGTCAAAATTGTATTTTAATACTGAGATTGTGATTGTCAGTCATCGTCTGAAAGTATTGAAATTGTTTCGTTTTCACGCCGATCATTGTGGTTGGTTATATGACCGTGTTTGTGGTTGGTTGAGCGTCGCTGTAAGCTGCCTGTTTGGGTTGCATTGGTTATTTATACGAGTTATATTTTGGGAAAGTTGCTTTTTATGTTGGATTAAATGACCATGTTGATACTTAATCGTTTTAACTATACATTTATTTTAATAAAGAATAGTCTAAAACGCCATAATTAACTGTTAGATGCGATAGTCGAATTTATCTATTTCTTTAATGTGTTTGTTTATTTGTTAACATTGATAAATATTACATCGCCTGAAAAGTTCCCGGCCTGACATAAAGATGGTGCCACAAATTTAAAACCCATATGATTTTTTAAATTCTATCAACCTTCAAAGGATATGTGTCAAAATTACGACCATTAGCTTACAAGTTACACTAGTTTTAGTGACGCTACTTTTGTTAATTTAAAAACAATGGAAAAAAATAATTTTGTGTGTTGATTAAACAGTTTTTTTGATGGAAAAAATACCGCTCTAGGAAAGAAATGGTTTTATAAGTGTTATTCGGAGTCTGCACAAGGGAAATCAACCATCATTAACTGGGATGCTGAATTTAAGCATGGTCGTACAACCACCGACGATGCACCACGCTCTGGACGCCCAAATGAGGCTGTGACCCCAGAAAACATTAATTACGTTAATTAATTACATTACGAAATAATTTTCAAGGACCGTAAAGTGAAGTTGCGTGAGATAGCTGACATTGTAAAGATATCAATGGAACGTGTCGATCATATTTTGCACGAACATTTGTACATTAAAGAAATTGCTCTTTTACCAAGACAATGTTACAAGTCGATCGCAACAATGGCAAAATTGCACGAATTGCACATTGAATTACATCCGCGTCCACCGTATACGCCACATTTGGTGCCAACGATTATTACTTGTTTGCAGACCTCAAAAAAAGATCGAGAGAAAGAGATTTGGCTCCAATGAAGAAGTGATTGCCGAAACTGAAGCTTATTTGAAGACAAAGATAAATTATTCTACAAAAAAGGCATCGAAATGTTAGAGAGGCATTGCAAAAAAGATACTGTAACATCAGTTTTTGCGAGACTTGACGAAGGTAATGTCTCTTTTCGTCTTTTCGAAGAATAAATTTGCGTTGTTCCATAAATCCCATATCAATAAATCCGATTTAGCAAAATCTACCAAGTACATTAAGAAAATCCTCGGTCGGGAATGTAAATTTGAAAATTTTCGAAGCAACTAATTTGAGCTTAGTTATATTTATATGAGCACTTGAACAAGGTCTGTTAAATTGGGTTTAATAATCGCACTTCTACTCAAAATCGAACTAATAAAGTTGTATACTAAACAGGCAACAGGTCTTTACTGAAATTTTTACAGCCATCTTATAACATGTTTGTAAAGGCCGTTTTTATCGCTACCATAACATATGGTTTTAACCACAACTGTTGCACGCAATAATTTTATTATTTATAAATCGGCGGAGAGGATGAATCTTGAAATTATAGCGAAGTAATCTAACTCTTGCTGGCTTTTTAAAACTAAAAATTAACTTAGTTATTTTTGGAATAATTCTTATAACCAATATTCTACGATTGATGACGCATGTTACAATAATAACGGTTTTTAAAATTTTCACTTTTGCGTGTTTGGTCATACATATTGATTTCACTTGGAAATTTCATATTTTCGTGTGATTTAGCTAATAAAACTAAAAAGTTAAACCAAATTTTATTTATCGGAAACATTTTGTAGGATACTACAATTTTTTTTATTGAATCAACTTCTCATTTTCGCATTGCTTACACTGGTGTGCCAAAGTCATCAATTTAATCGCTAACTTAAATTTTTTCGCTGTATTTATATATTGACACAAGTCCTATCATTTTATGACAATATAAATTTAAAATACAGTATAACCCTTGGATACGACCACCCCTGTAAACGACCAACTCGGTATACGACCTTCTTGACAGGAAATTTTGCTCGGTATACGACGCAAGATTCGGTACACGACCTTATTTTTATACGACACAAAATTAGTTTATTTTTATTTTTGATCATAAAAACATAATGCGTGTATGCGCACAAATTTTAAAATACAAAATATACAAATAATTGCATTATTAATGTGGTCTATCACTATTAATAATGATAACAGTGTTTAAATTATTTTTGAACCCATTAACGTAGTTAACTAGGCGCGCAACTCAATTTCCGGTTTTTTTTGAAAAATAAAAAATGTAAAATTTCAATAGAAATATGAAAATTGGTTATTAGAAGTGTGGTCCTTCGCTATCTACTCATTTAAAAAACGTTGTCGTGCTGCAATATCACTCGTTCGTATCTCTCGTGTCCCATTCTGGCCGTTTTTCGAGCAATGCATGGTTCAGATTGATCAGTTGTTATTGGTAGCGTTGCCCATGGACAGGTTCGCCCTGTTTCAGTAAGTACACGATTCCTTTCTGGTTCCATCAAACGCAGAGCATTATCTTCTGAAGCGATTTGGCCTTGCCGTCGATGTTGATACTCGCCAGGTGAAAGCCACGACCTTTTGCGTTTGGGATTCTTAAAAAAAATCCACTTATCATCTCCTGTAACAATTCGATGCAGGAAGCTCTTTCTTTCATGCCGTAAAAGCGAAATATCGCAAGTGTTTTTTCGTTTTCGTTTTTCCATCTGTCTCTCAGTTAACTCATTTTCCCTTCTTTTTAATTTTTCCCATAGCGCGTAATCATTTGGAAATACCTTGGCGAGTCATGTTTAATGCCTCCGCAAGTTGATTTTGAGTTTGCGTACCATCTTCATCCAATAACGCTTGCAGCTCGGTGTCTTCAAATGTTTTTGGTCTTCCGGAATGTTTACGGCCTTCTTTGCCCTCAATGTCGAAATTGACACTTCTGAAGCGTTTAAACCAAACTTCAACGGTGGTTTTTGATAAAGCATATTCATATTGCTTCAGCTGCATTTTTTTTTTAAATTGAAGCAGAAAAGCAAAACTTCCCGCAAATGCTGTTTGTTTGCCACAAAACTCGACATTTTCGTTCTTAGAAAAAATATTTTTGTGTTGTGATATGTGCTGGTATTACACCTGGCTATCGTTAATTACACCTCGCTATCCACACTATGAACAAAACACAACTTCTGACATAAATGACAACTAGATGCGGCGCTAGCACCGTTTATGTGGGAAACCTGAAAATTTAGTTGTACCTGATATATAGGTAAATTTTTCACATGGGAACGGAATTCTTTTTACATGGCTTCTTATGAGAAAGGTTGCTTCGGTATACGACCAATTCGGTATACGATGGAACGAATTAAGGCCATATACCGTGGAACCACTGTAGTCGTTTCTTTTGTACTATCCCTTTAAGTTTTGTTCTGCATAGTTGGATTATAGAAAAAGTTATAGTTTTATAATTGGTAAAAAGAAACCACCAATTTTTCTCACTCAATGCACTTTGGCTCTGTCGTACTACAATTTTTCAAAAAAACGATTTTTATTATCTCGAAGATTAAAAAACAGCTAGTTCTCAAACAAGAAATAAACGATTGCTAGTTTTCAGCATCGGCATTGTAACATTTCTTAGTATCCCCATAGTTCGTTCTTAATTAGTAAATAACGCATGGCTATAACTTTTTGTGATTATAACATTCTAGTTAATAAATTGGGACGTACGAGTAACATTGTTTGTTAAGAATATTAAATTATTCAATCGATCAGTCTATGTATCATCTTCTACATACATGCGTCTGTCTGTCTATTATTGTATAAAATTATATTTTATCCTTAAAAGCTTTTTCTAAATGAAATACGAAATAAAACTGGGTGCCAGAAAATTTATTTGTTTTTATTAAGTAAAAATAGAAACTATGCGTTACATAGAATTACTTTGTAATATGATGTATGTATGTGAGATTAAATTTAAATATATTGAAATGAAAATCTACAAGAAAATTTGTCTGTAACGACAACTTTTTAATACTTAGAAAAATCTTGAATCTAATATTAAGATTTCTATTTATCTGCTAATATGGCATCAATTCCCATTTACTTGTTAGTTATTTTCTTATAACTAAGTTTTATCATTAAAACTGTTTTAATATTTAAATTTATAAATTATAATCAATATTTTTTATACGTTTGTTTTGGAAAGTAATTTATGTGTGTCAAAATAAAATAATCTAATTTTTTTTTTGTTAAAATACATATATTTATATATATATCCGATTATTACAGGGGATGTCGGCTTGTGACGAATCAGCAGTTGAAGCAGCATCATCGTCAGATATACCACCTAGTGATGTGGATGATTGCCTCAAAGTTAGAAAATGGTGGTGCTTTCTATTATCAAGTATATTTACATTTCTCGCCGGAATATGCATTGTTTTATTATGGAGAGCATTCGCCTTCATATGCTGCCGAAAAGAACCAGAATTTTCCCCAAATGATCCTAAACAAAAAGAGCAAAAAGCTTCGCGGCAAGGTAAACAGGAATTTGAAGGAACTTTTATGACAGAAGCGAAGGATTGGGCTGGTGAACTTATATCTGGTCAAACAACAACTGGTCGAATTTTGGTGAGTACATACATATAAATATATATATATTATATATAAAATAAATTTAAACTGGCATATGTAAATTATTACACAAGATATATAATTGTAATTATGTGTCGTCAGATGCTAACATTTTACAATATTATTCACGCAATATGAATACCCATGTTTATAGTTGTTTAGTTTTTTTTGAATTCATTGTTAATTCCTATAGTGGTAATTTTTATTTCTACGAATGTATATTCAAGTAAATATACCTACATTGGCATCCTTGGGACAATTTAGCCTTAAAATATTCAAAATACGAAATAATAATCGCTGAAAATATATCAAACAACAATCTATAGTAAAATAACTCTATACCGTCACGCGATTACTAAATTTATTACAATAGTTTTTGAAATATGTGTATGATAAAATATGAATACATACATACATAGATAGTAACCGTTTTATTTTAATCAATAATATTAATAGTGATATACTGTAAAGCCTAAACTTTTGCATAATAAGCCCATTAAAAATATAAAAAGAATTAGTACTAGAAAATAAATTTATATCGTTCAAAGTATTTATTTTTATAGCTGACATCTTGCCAAATACCCATTTATTCATATTAAATTTGTATTTTTCATTAGTTTTTCAATTTAAAATGTTACGCTTTTTATTCGCGCGCATTTTTGTTTTGTGGCAAAAACAAAATAATAATTAAAATTTATCTAAATGAGTTGAATTTTAAATTTCAGTTCCACTATTTTTATTATAATTTTTGTATATAAAATTTTCTAGGTTAGTATCCGTGAACAAGATTTTAGAAATATGTAGTCACGTGAAGTTTACCTCTGCAGCGAATTTTATTAACAGTCTGACCTAAAAAATATTTATGATGTATGCATATGTTTACATATTAAAATAAGGGTTGATATTTGTTTATATCTAATCATATGATTTAGTTAGAATACACATACGACATAAATTAACATCATTATGTATGTATAAAGAGAATATGTGAAAAACATACCTATACCTACTATATTTTAATATAGCGATGATAATTTTATAAACAGCGCATTTTAAATTAATTTATGGCACTTTTCATATGTGTGCGCGCGTATCCCTATACGTTTTTCATTCATTTTTAAATATTGTATTTTAAGTTTCGAGAAAATTTAAGTTTAGACATTTTCAATGTGTTGTATGATTGATTGTACTTATATCGTGCGCATATGAACGACTCTATTAAGCACATTCAAAAATACTTTAAATATAATTGATATCTTTTTTGTTGATAATATATGAGTATAATAATAATATGATATAAAAGTAATCGATTAGCTGGCATGATATACCATTTGTAAAATCATTGTAAGTTTTGTTGTTTCCGTTCTGGCAAGCAAAATGAATAACCGTGTTTATTGATTTTTTTATGCCGTGTGTATGAACCTGACCACTTGCTGTCAAGAAAATTCATATTAAATATACTTGCATTAATTTAGGAGGTTTAATTGAATTGCGCAGAAAGAGATCGGAAATATATTTATTTTTAATTTAATTATGTAGCCTATATATCTTTTAATTTATGTCGATTTAAAAAAGTCCGCTCTCCTTTAGTTATAGAATTAAACAGAGCACTTATGAAAAATAACCATCAATTTACAAAAAATCACGAGGTTTAAGAAAAATTATATTAGTTTATAGAAATATATATCTTGCAAAATTCTTGTTAAAATTCCAATTCCGCCCTCCAATTTAACCATTGCAATCGGCTACGGACGAGTATAATAGATAAGTTTAATTCAGAATAACCATAAAATTCTTAAATTGTACTCCCATTTTACAAACCGAATCCGATCGTAATTGATTAAGAATGGGTTGAAATCCATTCAATTGAGAAACTTCATACCGAGTTCCATTTCGCATAGTTAAATCCCAGGACTAGAAGACTAAAATTAATTTTTAATCCCAATCTGACTGCTGAATTGGATTATAGTCGACCATGAAATCGTCGAGTTAGATTGTATTTTGGAGTCTGAACAATCAAGGAAACATAAATCTTTGGTTACAAGAACAAACAGTTTCTTGTATGTTTACTGCACTCGAGTGATGAGTATTGAAAGTTTTATGGGGATCCATGTAGATTTTAATCTAAATTTAAACTGAGTTTGTGTTGTTGCGTCGGTTTTCGTTGACTTTACAATTATTTTTATTGATGATATACAAAATATTTTATACAATTTTTTAAACAATTTTTTTACATGCGGAACCACATTTTTTAAAATTTATCACTCTTTTTTAGTCATTTCGTTAGTGTTTTCTCTACCTTACCAATTATCAATTTCAGTCCAATTATAACTGAGATGGTCTTTAGAAAAAGCAGGAGAAACGATTAAAATGTTTTCTTTCTATGTAATGAATAGTATTTTTCACTAGACAATTAATTTCAAGGTACGGGCAAGAGTAAGTTGATCCTGATCTCAAACGATTTATATTTTATTGCCAAATTTCTAAAATTTCTGCCAATGTTTCAGCAAAAAATCCATCGTGAATTATTAGGTTCCTTACATTTTTGATTTTTATATTGATCTCTTAAACTCGCAAAATTTGCAAGGAATTTCCAAAATTTGCAAAGAATATTATATAAAAATATTAACCTTGTGGTTGTTCCATAAATTTGAGCACTTAATACATTCCGGTGAATGCAACTGCTCAATTTTTCCAAACGATTGATTTTCGAGCGATTGGAATAATTGATGGTCATACCACGAGTTATCAGTTCCCAATATACCACGGCAGATGCCATTTACTACAAATACAGCATCAGTTGTGATTTTCGTGTTGATCTTTTCAAGGCACCCCTTTTCGAGTTGTTTTACGGTTTTCCCCTCAATACAGGTCATGATTAGAAACAATTTCGATGGATGAATTTGTACAGAAGGCAGTTGCAGTCTGAAAGTGATTAATTTTTTTGTAATTCGTTAAACTCGTACAGGAAAATTCGGCTGTGTCTACTGGACTCCCGAGTTTGTGCAGTTGGCGATCAATGCTAGACTTTGAAGTACATAGTTCGGTGGCGGTACGGCCATACGACCAGTATGGCTCAAACGAATTTTTGTAAAGCAACTGTTACAAATTATCAATTGAAGAAACATAATTCCACATTTTCAGTTTGTTGGAAACGTTATAACTTCCGAACAAACCAAAAAACTACTAAATGTTGCTATCAAAATAATCCCAAACAAAGGAGGTTCTAAGGCGTTATTCAAGACCTTGTTGGTTTCAAAACACAACGAACATATTATTTATACAGACAGCGCTGGGAAGCGCACGGAACTTTTAGACAGCACTCAACTTTCATATGGAAAACACCAATAAGAAACATATCAAAATTAGCTAGATACAAAATAGCTCAGTAAAAATTATGTAGATTCTACAGAAAAATCAAAAAATCTAGTCTACATTCTTTTGTAGATATTTTTTGTTTTAGATTATTCAAATTTCTTTATTATTACAAATATAGACTACATGGGCCGGATGCACCCATTACTTCCGTTTTTTCAAGCCCGGATCAAAATTTTTGTACTAAATAAAACGGTTTGCTCCTTTAATTCTTTAATGTTGGTATTTTAGTTTATAAACAAGCTAGCAGAAAATGGAATCCACGTAAGAATTTTTTGGCTTGACTGTTGTAATTGCAACCTTAGGCTTGTTTCCTAGTTCCACTAAATAATCAGTGCAGGCAAATAGCGGAGTACCGATTTGTTTAGCCTAAACCTACTTGTCAAATTTTTGGTATTCTTAAGTTGAAAGCAAGCCAAGTTATCGATATGCAAACACACGTAGTTTAATAGATTTAAAGCATAATTACATCCGAAACAAAATTTCTGGATTATGTAATTTCATTCAGCTTCCAGTCAGATGTACTTTTTAATCAGCATACAATACATCATTAGAACCGCTTTCACACGAATGCATATTCGTAAAAAGGTTAGTCTATATTAGCCGCTTGCTCGAATGTACACTATAAAATTTGCGGATCATGATGGTTAAAAAAAAAAAAATCCAATGTGTGCCCAGCCCATAGGAGGCTTTTAATTAATTTTCAAACAAATTTTTGATTACTTCAAGTTGAAAAAGGTCTGATTCAGAGTCAAAATGGAAATTGTCTAACAAGCAACTCTCTTATAATTGGAATTTCGTGTTTCGGTGCCATAACAACCAATATTTTGGGGATACAATTATTTAAATCAGACAAATGTAGAAACATATATTTGGACACGAAGATGAGAAGTATGGGTTTGTAACGATTGCTTTTAACAAATAAATAGTTGTTTTTAAAGATATGCTTGAAGAATTATTTAGAATTTTATTTAATATTCTCGTAAACAATTTTTTTTTTAAATTGAATTTAATAAAGTAATTTAAAAAATATGGGTTTTAAACTAATTAAGTCAGCTTAACTTATTGATATTATTTACCACCTTATTTTGAAATATCGAATTGGATTGGAGAAGGATGAAAACTTTACATTTATTCCTTACAGATATCACTTATTCTGTGATAAACACAGCGTCATAATAAAAAACCATTAAAGTCACTTGCTTGAAAAAATCAGTTGTTGTGTTTTAATAAAGATACATGTTTTTCTTGGAAATTGGATTACTGTTCGGACTGGTAGCGCTTGTAAATGTAAGAACTCATACTTATAAAGTTAAAAGAAGCTTTCAGTTTGATCATTACGTCGGGACTTTGAAATTTATCATCTATAGATGCTTGTTACTTTATTAGTTGCAGTCTCGACTTGGAAATTGGTAATATGGATGGTATAAAGCTTTCAATTGTTTTTTACGAGAATTTTGAAACTAAGATTTTTATAACTCATTTAATTATAGAAATATGCATACAAAATATAAAACCAAATAATATCAAAAAATAATTAAAAATATTTTGAAAAATTAATTACTTATATAGACAACGAACATAAATAACAACAAAAAACCAAAACTAACCAACAACAAAAAATATAGCACTTTACGAATATGCGCGAATCATTTATTTTATACGCTTTCTATACCAGACGGTGGAGCTGTGGATTTTAAGCCGCGCAATACATGAGTTTTCGGGGAATATTTTGCATATTGGGTTTAGCAATTGCTGGGAAATTATTGTTATTAAACAATAAAAGTAAAATCAATAAAAAAAATTATTTAAAGGGCGAAATAGGTAAATATACGGAATTTTTCTGTTTTACCTGTCCTCCGTTCCAGGCATGTTTAGTGCCTATCCCCCTCCAACTTCGTCGCAGTCTCATTTCTCCCCATCAACTGGTTAAGCGGAAGGGGAGGAAAGGTTGTCTCCCAAATGCCCGTGAGAATTTTGAAGCCGTTAGCCTCTACTTTTCCTGATCACTATGTACGAACACCATAAAAATATTACGTATGGCAAAAGGTAACTCCCATTTCATAGATTTTAGAGCACACATAGATTTTGTGTGTAACATAATTTAATTCGATTTTAGCTAAATTTCGCGTTGTTGGGAGTACTATTCGTAAATATGATATATTCGAACTATAACAGTATGTAAATATATATTACTCGACTACCAAATTGCACTAAAATAGTAGATGTGCATTCGAATAACAGAGTCTAGATAATTGATTTTTAGCTATAGGAATTTTCATTTAAATGTATATTTTTTCGTACAGTTCAACTGTTAACAAAATTCGCAAATTAATTTTACTGTCACCAGAAATAGACATTTCTTCAACAGTCTTAAATATGATGAGGAGCTCACAATGATTATGTATAAAATAGCATTACAGACTATTTAATTCTTAAGGATTTCTACTATTATATTTTTGTCAGCTTAGGATAAAAACTAAATCCTTTCAAATTTTTTGAATTGTAGTATTGATTGTTTTCAATATTCTTTTAAATTGTGTGTATAGGTTGTGGTTTTTCGTTGCATCACGATGACACATAACTTTCATGTTTCATTTGATAAATCATTGATATTTGTGTTCAACATGGGATAAAGAAAAAAAATTATGTATATATTCTCAAGTTAATAGCAATTTTGATTGATGAATTTTAGTTTTCCATTCTGCTTGCACCCAGAAGTGTTGGCGCTACCTCGAATTATAATTCTTGACTATTTATCAAGAATGGCCTGGACTATTTATATGCTATAGATGCTATATTTGTATATTTACCCACATCTGAATTTAATTCAGAACATTTATTTTTCATATCATTCTAAAAATATGCAATGCTGAGCATCACTAAAGAATTTATCAACACAAACCCAAACTATGCGCACATTAATTTATAATTGAAAATCGCTTTTATACAAAGGCATATCTTCACTCAAATTATAAACTATAAATACAATATACGAGTACATTTTCGCATATTATACTGATTTTTTTATTATTTTAAATGAATATTTATTTAAACTTGCTATTGTTATTATTTTGTATGTGGTTTTAATTATTTTTATCTAAGTTAAAGTATGTATAATGAAAATGCGAATTTAATTGAAATTAATTTATCGCACACTTAAAAAAGCGGATAGTACTAGTTTTTATTTGTTTATCTAATAACAATTAAAAAACTGAATGTTATGTATACATAAACATATATTTAAAATTTATCCGAACTAGATATTTGAGATTATGTGTTTTAACTTTTTTAATTGGAATACTGTGATAATTGATATATCACATTATTACATAAATAAACATTAGCGGTTATGTTGGAAATATTTTTTATTTAAAGAAATTGTTTTTAATTAGTGCTCAGCTGATTTTTATTTCATTTACTAAGAATAAAACCGGCGCGGTGAAAAGGCTATATTTATGAAAGAAATAATTAAAGACAAAATAAATTTAATACTGTGTGGATAATATTTTCATTTTTCTCTAAACTAAATCAACAAAATTATATTTTAAAGCTTTAAATATTCTAAAAATCTAATAAACGGAAAGAAGAGGAAAATTTGTAACAGCTGTGTCAGAAGAACACACGAAACAGTAACGAAATATGAAAATGCTAATCACAATAATATTTATTTATTTATTTCCACTTGTTTCTAATAAAATACACGGTGGCATATTATTTTATGTTTTACATGGAGAACGTATACTCGTATAGTACAGAATGATAACTTAAGTAATAAGAATAATATTAAAATATATTTTATTTTTTGATATATTTAGTATCTAATCAAATACGTGAGTCAGTGTTTTTAATTGAGGAAATCTTAATTTGTCTATTCGAATTTGTTTGATTTATGTTGATGCTTGCAATTAAAATATAAGGAATGCGGTTATGGTAGAGGTAAAATTACGTAACGGCTAGAGATAGGCATTCATCGACTTTATTTCCTTTAAATATTTAAAACATTTCGGAATAAAAATATAGTGACTCCTCTTATAAGCAATACAATGTTTCAGAGATCATTTTCAATGTTTACTTTAATGCAGAGAACGAAAGAATAGTAGTTCGAGATGATACCGTTGTTTGAGATTTTGTTGTCAGTTTATCAGTTCACTTTGAAATTATTTGTATATTATTGAAGTATGTCTCAACTGGTTAAACTAATTGAAGACAAGAAATCTGCGAAATATAAAAGCTCGTGTCATTCATTAAAATCTGTGAAATATAAAAGAATGTACCACTAAATTTTAATCTGTGCCATTCGAAGTTATTGCACCATAACAAAAGTATACATTAATTAAAGAGTCACCTAACTTAAAAGTAAAACTATAAATTGTCTTTTCATCGTCAAGTCAATTTAATTTAGTCGATTACGGCACAGCGCATTAGTTATTGTTGGTAATAAAATTGATCATTAGAAATTTAGATAAAACACTACCCATCGGATTAAAATAAAGCTTCAACGCCTACTAGA
The DNA here is from genome assembly GCA_963691935.1 of Nephrotoma guestfalica. Lineage (NCBI taxonomy): Eukaryota > Metazoa > Arthropoda > Insecta > Diptera > Tipulidae > Nephrotoma > Nephrotoma guestfalica. The sequence goes on from OY829913.1 coordinate 268,954,818, forward strand.
AATGTTCTCCAGAAATGCCATAGCGGATAAATTTTAAAGTTTTATTGCAAGCAACCAAATTATGCAAAATCACGCTCCAATCGACAATATGATAGCTTGTTTTCATTAAACTATTGTGAATATATACGGTGCTTTACAATATGAATATTGATTTATTTAAAATAATTACCGAGAACTGAAAACATGTGCAAAATAATTGAAGGGTGCAGGAGGAGTGCTGTTAAATTATCTCTATAAAAACCGGACGTCATATCCAATCAATAGGATATGACATAGTTCAGTCTTTCCTCAACTTTTTTCGCTCTTTTTGAGAGAAGTATATAGTGTTCCACTCCAAGTACTTTTAATCCAAGAGTTTCCAGTTTTGAGACAAATGTATGTCATATGTAATGTTTGCACATTGTTTGCCTATCATGCTTATAAAGGGTGTCTCAGCAAGAGCGCCGGATTTAATTTTAAAGAAGAACACATTTATTTTTGAATTAAGCAAACATTTTCATTTCAACATAAAGAAAAATAGTTCCGATTAAACGCCCCTCTGGCACAGGGTTATTCTTTTGTTGAAATTTTGAATAACGTTTTCGCATAAATGTGGCTGTATTTCATCAATAACGCGCCGTATTTCCTCTTTAAGATGTTCAACTGTTTCAGGCTTATTCGCATACACCTTTTCCTTCACATACCCCAAAGCAAAAAGTCCATCGGTGTTAGATCGCACGATCTTGGTGGCCAATGTTGATCGCCAAATCGAGAAATTACACGGCCTGGAAACTTAGTCTGCAGTAACACCATTGTTTCACGTGCTGTGTGGCAGGTCGCACCGTCTTGTTGGAAAAACATGTCCGCCACATCAACTACATCTAATTCGGGCCACAAAAACTCCGTTAATATTTCGCGATAACGCACTCCATTAACAGTTAGTGCATTTCCAGTCGCATTTTCAAAGAAATACGGCCCAATTACTCCGCCAGCTCAAAATGTACACTAAACAGTTACTCGCGGTGGATGCATTGGTTGTTTGAGTATCACACGAGGATTTTCAGCACCCCAAATCTAACAGTTTTGCTTATTTACGTATGCGTCGAGCTGAAAATGTGCCTCATCTGAAAAAATGTTTTTCTTAGAAAAATCCGCATTAATTTGATGATCCGCATTAATTTGATGTTGATTTCTTGCACCAATTGAACCTTGTATGCGTGCAAATGCAGATATTTTACCAAAATTCGTTGCATAGTGCTTCTGGAAATGTTTAATTCTTGACCACGATGCCACATGGAAGTTCCTGGATTCTCGGCCACAGATTCCCTTACTGTGGATATATTTTCGAGTGACCGACAAGGACGACGACGACGAACAATAATCTTCTGATCCATCAGCGTAAATTTGGTCTCAAATTTTGTAATTAAACGCCTCACTATCGATTAATTTGGCGCATTATTGCTACCGAAAACTTGATGTAATTGGCTAACTGTTTTCGCATAACTTTCACCATTTTTGTAATGTGTTTTTACAATAAATAAACGTTGTTGGCTTGAATACTTCTCCATATTCTTAAAACGCGTGGTCCGTGCATGACAACTGTCAAAAAAAATCACTGTACAACTTGTATTAACAAAATGGCGGCAAATTTAAATCCGGCTCTCTTGCTGAGACGCCCTTTATAGACTCCAGAGCCGTTAAATGCCGATGGTTCACTAAAAGCGCAAAATATATTTGTCTCGTTTTTAGCAATAAGTTCTAAAAATAACAAACAATTTTCACATCGAAATTACGGTTTTTACTAATGACAATAACGCGGATATTCGTGATTGAAAATATCATTTTACCTTAGCTTCGGGATGGATTCGTACCATTTTCCGGTAGACTTGTGATTCAGAATCATAAATGTCTTATTGCCTCTAGGTCGGGTTGCCTGCAGAAGGTGTGTTCGTATTTAAGTTTGTCTTTCTTAAGGCACCACCTATATTGCTAGAGAAGGATTTGGGATTTGGCGAGTTTTAGTGCGTTCATTAATGGGCCTCTGAGCACCATATTATCTACTTTTCATTTTTTTATAGTCGGCACTCCTACACCTTCCTCGTTCAATGGTTGTACACTGGTATTTGTATTGAAGAGATGTGACATTTGTCTATAACATGTAATCTTCACACTAGGTGGTTATGTTTTAGAGATGTAAACAGTGCTTCGAATTTTGCTACACGTTCTGCCGTCGAATGAAAGATTTTATTATTTAATTAATATATAGTTTACTTATTCAAATTTTTTTGTCATAATGAGCAACATAAGTCAATCAATACATCGCTGTATCATGGCACACTATAATATATCTTAGATTCGAGCTTTTTCCGCTTTTATTCGCGCCCATAGTCGCGGTTAGGTTCATCATGTTAAACAAAAACAGGGTCACCTCGATTAGGGTGTGGTATTCCGCGACTTATGAGGTTAAGTAGAGACTAAGAATTGTGTTTAATAGAATCATATTTTCTAAAATATTTTTTTTTTTATTTTTTCCAACGCACTATGTAGTCGGATTAGGCGAATAACTGGTACGTTTTGAGAAATGTTTATACAGATTTATCTTGTTCATTGGGGGCTCTTCAATTATATTTTGACATGGCGCCCACTTGGAATGAGAGGCAACTACTTTCATAACTGCAAATATGTACAGTTTTATTTGTTTTAACTATTTTATCAATATTCCATTACAGATTGTTTTAATTTCCTATTGTATTGACGTTATATGTGATAAGTGTTTTGAAATAGTGTTTTCGCAAATTATCTTTACTTTTATCTCATTTAAACATGCCGTTTAACCTGTCTATGCGTTTTCGATTAAGAATGCAGACTTTTATAGAGAAAAACACTTGATTTTAAAAGACTCATAATATAATAACATAATAACACAAATTTGATCAATGTTTCCAATTTTGCATCAAGGAGGTTACCATATTTGTTTTTAGAGGGTTTTATGGTTAATTTTATTTTAACACGATAGGTTAAACACATACTATACAAATAATGCAAATATGCATTTTCGGAAATAGACCAAGCGTAACTTTTGGGTAATTTTAATTTTTTTAACGTTGGTTACAAAGTTACTTAACTTACTCTGTCTTTAGAAAAAGTAAGATTGCATTTCGCGTGTGATATTTATATTCAGCAAAATTCAATGACGTGTTTTAACAGATACGACATTTTTGTTGTAGTTCTTTTTTAATAGTTTGTACTTTAAAAGATAATAGTTTAATTTTTCTGACACTACTAATATAGTAGGAATTGACAGAATGTCAGAAATAAAAAACAAATAAAATTAAATTACCCTAAAGTTAATCTACATGTTCGGAAATAGATCGGGTAATTTTTTGTCAGCAAGTTTCCGGAAATAGACCATGGTAACTCAAAAGTTACCATGGTCTATTTCCGGAAACGCCTAGATAATAGTTTTTATCGTACTAACATGGCTAATCTGCTATATCCACCAATCCACCACATACAAACAAATTAATGCAGCAAAAAAAATGCCGGGTATTTTTGAGAAATAAAGTGAAATTGATATTAGACTCTTTAAACGGTCTGTTGGGCCCAATAACTCTTCTAGGCAAAACCGCCAATCAACCATTAAAACAATTTAAGTATGTAACATGTAGTGTTTTTTTATACCAAAAGTGATATTAATTCAAATATGTAGTATCAAAAAATCAATAACTTTCTGTTTAGGTATTTGATTTGGTAGTTAATGGCTTCTAAACAACGACATCAACCAACCTTAAATTCGTTGATGCTTCCATATATACATAGTTAAATATTAGGATTGTGATGTAAGAAATTTAATATATTAGATGCCGTTCAAAACTCGGTTTGATCGTTTCGAATTCCATTTGAACGAAGGTCAAACACTATACTTATTGTTACAGACATATTTTCACTATACTTCTCCAATTATGAGTTCTCATCATTATAAGCAGCAAAACATCTATACATTATTCCCTTTACGGTACAGTAGATATAATAATAATCTAATAAATCACGTTGTTGATGCTTTCTGACCCAAATATTTATTTTGCATACGTACATGAATATAATATGTATGTGAGCTGCTGCTAACATAAATATTTACTGCAACATACGAGGAGTAATATAAACGATTTTTCTTGATATAAACTAGTGTTAAATTTATATTTAAAAGGTATATCAATCATTCTAACACGTTGATTGGTCATATTCTATTATCTTGAGCATTTGGTTGTTACATGAATGACGAGTACCGTGTGCATAAACTAACATTTACATATATAAATTACGCTACAACGTAATGTTGGAAATATTTATAATTCAACAATGGCATGTAAGCATAAGTAGATGGCATTAAATAACATGTATTCAACCTTTATATAGAGTATAAAAACAGTTTCGTTTTAGAGCAATTGCGTTGTAATTTAGAAACATGCTAAATTTGGCATTCTATATTTTCTGACATAGTTTTCTCTCTTACCTTACTTCAGGTACGAATTATTTATGGGTCGTATGAATGTTTAGGCTGCACTTTCCAATATATACAATAAAAGCATTTTAGAAATTAATTTACTAGGAAGTAACTCTGGAAATAATTTCTTGAGTAAACTATAGAAATGACTATAACAATATCACATTTAATTAATAACAATAAAAGTACGGAGAAGCTGATTTTTGAAGCCATAATATATTTTCGGTAAACTGTGCTAGGTTCAAAATCGATTTTCGAAATCTTCCTTTGCAGAAAAACTATAGTTGGTGCATAATTTGATCTCACTTTCCCAAGAGGTGATTGTACCAAAGAAAACTCAGTTGGTTTGAAAACTCATTGTAAAAATGTTCTACATATTGTGAGTTGAAAACGGGATCTTACTGGAGAACGGGAAAATTACTGCCAGGTGGGTCGCCTCAACTTTTAAAATTAAAACTACTTCACGATGTTCAAGTTTTTCTAACTTTTTAAATTTTAAATTCAATTTCTATTATCTTTATTTCATATTGATTTACCGTACTTATTGGTCGCTTAGGTTTCTGTCGAAAATTAAATCTGGATATGATGTATACGTTCCTCGAAGTTTGTGTAGATGTGATATTGGAAGACCCAAAGAATTGAAAGACATAGACGAATTACATACTAACAGATATTTGCTATATGAAGTTTGGGTTGTTCTGGTTGATAGCCAGATATTGCTTTAATAACCTCACCTAGATATTTGTTATAATAATTTGCTAGTACTCAGACGGATTGCCTGATCGGAGTGAAACTTCACCCTTAAATTGTGTCCGTAAATTGGGAGATTCCTGTGATTTTTAGTCGAAATTAGTTCTTCGGAAGTGGCAGCTTCCGAAGGAGCTTATTCGTTTCTTGCAAATAAAGGGTGTTTCTATCTGTTAGTTTTTTAAACTCAAAAAATATTTATTTTGCCATTTAGCAATCAAACTATGCCATTTTTAGCAATCTATTAATTTACAACACAACAACCCGTTTTGGTTATCCAACCTTATTACAAAAATGGTTGCTCTGTAAAAACAACATTTTGTAAAGTACGTAATATTTTGGTCGTCCATGCCGTACAGAGCCTGGAATTCGCAAAATTGTTGAATGTTTTGAGTAAACTTGATCAGTTGCAGATCGTAGAGCATAAAAACAACATCGACCAGTTTGCCCTCGTGAAACTAACAGTTGCAAGTGGAAATGTTTGTGAAGAGCTAAACAGCGATATGAGGCGTCGTTCACAATAATTAAACGTGTCTTTAACCATTTTACATCGAATTTTACACGTTTATTTACACATGTAGCATTACAAAAATCAAATAATTCAACAATTGGAGCCAGCTGGCCGTCAAGCCAGCAACAAAGTTCGACGATCACACAATTTCAAGAAATTCGGATGTCAATTGACCATCAAGACTATGCGATTTGTTACTGTTAGATTATTTTCTTTGGGATTTTTTGAAAAGTAACGTGCTTAGTAATAATCCACAAATAATTCAAGATCTTAAGAATAACAACTGCCCTTATTGGAAAAGTCATCAAAAATTTTGAATTTCACCTGAACGATGTTGTATTTCATACATAAATGGCATAGAACCAAATTTCATTTTCAATAAAACAAATTTGAATTTCCAACATACTTTGTGTTTTTTTAATATAAAAACCAACTAGTAGATGAAACACCCTTTATTTTGAAATTATTTGAAAAGTATATCATTTACGATCAAAAACGACCGAGAACTTAAATCTTTTAAATTGAATTTGCAATAATACCGGCTCAGAACTGTTTTCAAAATGTAAGCGGAAATGATGATATTTGATTAAAAACTGGTTTTCAATAAAAAAAAAAATCCGCCCTTTTATAGCCCAGATGAATTGAATCATCGGAATGAAACTTCATACTTAACCCTTTTGCATAAATTGGAAGATCTCAGGGATTTTTGATCAAAATCGGTTAACCGGAAGTGGCAGCGTTTATAGGAACATTATCGTGTTTTGCAAATATTTTTGAACAGTACAATATACTAAAAGATTCGAAATTAAATTAGCAACAAAAAATCCGTCCAGATCAGTTTTCCAAAGTTTAAGCGGAAAGGAACTTTTTTTTGACAAAAACGGTTTTTCAACAAAAATTCGGCCTCCGTGCAGTCTAAAGGGATTGATTGATTGGGATAAAACTTCATATTTAAGCTTTAACCATAAATTGCAATATTATTCGTTTTTGTGAATATTTGCAAATTTTTTTTAAATTTTATCGGAAATGACGTTCATCAAATTTCGGCGGATTGACTATTCGGAATAAAACTTCATTCGTAAGCTTTTTTCATAATTTGCGATATCTTTGCGAAATTTGGTGGACATCTGTGTACCGGAAATGGCAGCTTAATGGGAGGTTTTCGAGTTTTTGCAATGATGTTGAAAAGTTTAGCATTTACACAAAACGACAAAGAATTAAAAGGTTTAAATAAATTTAAAGATTAATGTTTCAACCAACAAGGGTTGACCTTATACAAGACAGTTTTACCAAAATTCTGGTAAGTTTAATTTTTCTGTGAATTTGTAATTATGTATGTATTCGAGATCTATGTATACATTCATGGTAAAAAACTGTCGTGTGTTGGCTACAAGATATACGTCCCTCCATTTTTCCAATTATTTTGAAAAGCACAGTATTTACGAAAATAAAATGATTCTAACCGTGCGATCTTGATGGTAAGACTTTTGAGGCTAACAGTTACGAGGTTTTTTAGTAAAAGTTAATAGAGTTAAGAGAATTTCTTAATTGGTATTCTGTTCGTACTACTTTTAAAATTTCTCTTCACAATTTTCCAGATATATTTGAAGAAAGAACAAGAAGTTGAAATTGTATAATGTTAAATAAATGAATAATCACAAGGTTTTATGATTCGTCAAAATAATATTTTAATATTTATATGTAGTATATTATAATTAAATAAAAAATTATAATAAATTAAGAAAATAAATTTATTTTCAAGAAAAATCGGAGCCAACTTTATGAAAATGTTTAGCACTTTGAAATATTCAAATCAAATTCGCGATGATTTCACTAATATTGATAGAACGCCTGGAAACACTTTTTGTAGGTTACAATGTTGTTGTGTACCTACCTCCAATAACAAAATGTTAACTTTCTCAAAAATTATCGTGAAATAGTTTTTTTACATCAAAATTCAATTAATGAATTAAATAATTATTATAATAAATTATTTATTTAAATAATCACCACTTTTTAGTTTTAATTCAACATAATAATGTTCAACATAATAATTCTGATGTTACGATGTTTAAGACCACCTATTTGATAGGTATTAAGTAAAGAGATTTTTAGAGAACCTCTTAGCTAATCCGGGCATGTAGATAGAAGCGCAAAATAGTTTTATGTAAGATAAATCTCTTATTTATGACAAATTTCGTAGTTAAGACATCTGTGAATGCTCGTCAGATTCGCGCGGTAAATAACTTAGTGAGCTTAGAGGTTTTTAGCGGAATCCAATGTCCCGAAACTCAGATTCCATGGGAGCTTTTACGTTTTCTGTAAATGTGTGGAAAAATACGATAATTACGAAAGATTCTAAATTAAACCGGCAATAACATTCGTTTACGTAACTTTTGCTTTCGTATTTTTTCCAAGATTTCAGCAAATGAATTTCATTGTGTGCATAATTTAATGTTCAGATTATTCTTGTTCGTATCGCAAAAACTGTCGAAAATCATTCCGATGAAACTTTAATGAAAGTTTGAAGAGATATACGACAGACAACTACAGGAACCGTTGTTCTCTAATTTTAATTAAAAAATTGAAAAAAAAAATTTTAAGAACATGTTTATAAATGACAAATTAATTAGTTATTTGTTATCCAAATTATAATGATAGTGTTATATCTCAAATTTTGTATTGCTAATTTTCAATATAAAAGTATGCTTCTTCAACGTATAATCCTGAAGACTGGTTGAATTTTGTTTTTAGCATGACATAGCCATAAGTAGTAAATATACATAAAACAGAATCGCGACTCAAATTGCCTAACGATTCACAATATTATTTAAATAAAGTCAAAATTTTGTAACTTTGAATTTTCCGCAGCAATTTCAGTTTTCAAACCTAGACTGTATGTTGCCAATTCAATTACAAATTTTACTTAAATATACAACAATTTTCCACTGATAGTCAGATATCGCTAGTTATACATACCATATTCAAATTATGATTTGCATCTTTCTTCAATTTTGTATTCAATGTTGTAGAAAATATAATTTTCAATAAATTATAACAATAAAAACGAAAATGTACATGTATATGCAAACAAGACGTTTGGAAACCGTAAACAATATTGTATTGTATATGAAAATCATTTTTACTCATAAATACATTTTAAAATATTGGTATCAAAAATGTACTAAAATAATAATAAAGAACAATATTTCTTCCTTTGTGTTATTTATTTATATGTACTATGTAGTATCGCCCCTACCAGAAGGAAATCGATGAATTCTTTGATGAGTTAAATAAGTTCAAATAAGATGCAAGTGAACTTTGTTTTGTACCCGGGACCAAAATTGTTTATATATTTAATGATTTTATAATTATCATCTTTTCCTAAGGAATAATTGAAAATATAAATAGAGTAAGTTCTAAAAAACACTGAACAAGATGATTGACGTTCAGCCTTGTTTGTGACCAAATTGCCTGGGAGCTCTTACAATATATAAATTAAACATCTCAAAAACTCGGGACTAATCAAAATGTTGATTGATTCGTACCAGATTTTTTCACATATTTGAGATTTTGAAATGCATATGTTTATAGTTATACTACACCAATTTATTGAACGAATCACACATAGTTGTTTTCGTTCCTTAAAAATATTTAACAAATTATGTATTATTAATTAAGTTATGAAGTTAAATTTTCGATAATGTTTTGTAATAGGCTTTGTAAAAACTTAACTTCAATAACTTTATTAAAAATCAAAATGTAGAATCCTTTCAAATATGTTTAACTGTTCGTCGATCTAATATACATATTTGGTGTTATCTGAAAACATAACTAAATGGCCTTAGGACCGATGTGTTCGACATTACTTTGAATTAATTAATTAATTCAATTGTAAATTTGGCAAAAATATTAAAACATAAATTATAATTTTTGTTAAAATTGTAACAGGTTTATTTGGCCTAGCAAGTGCTAAACACTTAAAAAAAATCACCCTAACTATTAAAAAGCCTATATTCACCCTATCACCCTATTCACTATATTCACCCTATCATCCTAAAAATTAATTTTTTAACTCGCTTGTCAAACAAATAAATTCCTACGTAGGCCCTTTCCCAAAACACCGGCTTATTTGTAGACACAGACAATTCAAATAACTCACCTCGCAAGAAGATTTATAATAAAACGGATGTCTACTTAAAAAACTCCAAAATTGTGTGTTGGCTAAATGTACTATACATAAGTGGACTTTACACGATCAGTAATAACGTTATTATCTAAACCACTATTACCAGAACATATCGTCTTTCCACTAATTTTTCGTTACTTTTGAATCTTACACATTATAAAGGGGCCGGTAATCGAAGTGTTACCAATTAAAAATGCTGTAAATTTGTCAATTTTTATTTTGTTTCATTTCAAAACTTCAGTATATCGTAAAAACATTTCAAATTTAACAAAAAATATGTTATTATTCGATATAGCCACCTTTAGCGTAGATAATAGCATCGAGTCTCTCCAAGAAGGCTTCACGAATGTGATCTCATGGTATTTTGTCCTATTCTCCGCGAAGAGCAATCTTTAAGGTGTTGACCGTCTCATATTTTTTAGTTAATACTTTGGCCTCCAGAATGGACCATATGGAAAAATCCATTGAGTTTAAGTCCGGGAAATATGGTGGCCATTGTTTGAAGGAATGAATCTGGAAGTTTTTTCTTGTAAAAAACGTTGATTTTAACGGACTTAAAGGGATGGTGATTCGGTCTTGTTGAAAGGCCCAATGGTTTCTACCGAATTCTTTACGTGCCCAAGGTAACAAAGCATCGTTTAAAATCTTCACGGTAGATTTGTTGATTTATCTTTGCAGGGGTTCAATGAAAACGAGTGGAGAGCTTCCTGTGGCAGTTCCCGCGACCCAAATAATCACTGGTGCAGGCGCATGCCTTTGCAGAGCAATTCGCTGTTCTAAATTATTTTTTGATTTGCACTCTAACCAAACACGATCGTTTTATTTGTTTACATATTGCTGAACCGTAAAAAATTTTCATCAGAAAATACCAAATTCTCAAGCTCGCCACCAACGTGCAAGTGTTTTAACACCTTTGCTCTTTCTTCAGACACATTGAAATTTTTCGCCAATTGGACTGCGCTTTGTCGCGGATTACGTTGAATTCTGGCCTATCATTGTAACGTGTAATGGTCCGATATGCAAACTTTATTTTCACATGTAAATGTCGTAGCTCATTAACAATGACTATGGTTGCGATTTTCCAGCCAAATACAAAGCAATAACACTGTTGCGTTTCAATTCCAGTTTGATATTTTTTTTAACCGGTTGCTACGGCAGCATGAAGTTAGTAACACTCCGAGCGCCGACCAAATATATATTTTAAAATATATTTACGATTTAATGAAGTTACGTAAAATGAGTAAGGTTACAAATTATAAAAATAAACAAACTGTCTTCCATATAAAAAATACCTTTTGTTTTCTTGACATTAGGTTACAGATAGGTCAGTGTAGTTGATTGGTACGTCTGTGCAAACTCATTCAATTGAAACATTGAAATTTAATTTTTAGGTACGAGTTCAACAACAAATTTAATTTAGTAATACAAAATTACTTAATTCATACAATAATTGTAAATTGTGAATTTTTGCTTATAGATTATAGTTTTTTATTGTTTTTACCGTTGTTTTTTTCAATATGTGGTCTCTATTTAATAATTTTCCAGTAAAAATATGTGGTTTCCAATATTTTGTAAAGAAAAAATTTACAAAGCAAATATATTATGTAGGTGAGATTCGTATGTTTTAAAAAAAATATTCCAAATTATTTAATTTTTTTTAATTTGTCATGCCTTCTGTTTTTGGCATTAACAAATTCTAACGCCTGCCACATGTTAAAAATAGTATAACTGCACAAAATTCGTAAGTTTCCCTTTTGCTAGCGAAATTACATTTTTTGTCACAAGCGTCACTAGTCATTATGTTTCGAAATTAGAATAAATAGAATTAGAATAATTAGAAATTAGAATTATATATTTTATGTGAATCAAAGTTTTTCGAGCGATATCCAGTTATGAGCGAACCGTGGCTATCTTTTCAATTTCTTCATAATATTTGTTCTTTTCACTGGCTAGAATCAATATCTAATTGATTTTGAAGTTAGTGCATTGCCTTAATTTAAACTTTAAGTTTATGGAAATATATTAGTAGACAACCTAAAACTTTTGTCAGGACCAGTCTACTGGCTCTATCCGTCCTTTTTAAATTGATGATTTCGATATTGGTAAACAACCATAAGCGATTTCTCGAATTGAAATTATTTTGTTTACAAATCCTTAATAATATTTTTGAGCATTTCAATTGTTATACACGAAGAAATATGTATAATTCACAGGTTTATCGAGTTTATGCATTTTTGTGGGTGTGGCCTGATGAACAGTTTCCGGTAGAGCAGTAGAATATAGTACAAAGCACTGTTTGAACTTGTTTTCAAAATAAAAATAGTAGTTTTTTACTTCATGCTATTATTTTGTAAATGTTTGTGTATAAAAAAATATTTATTGATTTTTCTCGCTACTTATTTTTTAATTTTCGTTTTTTTCATGTTTGTCATCAGAAAGAAAACTCATATATTGCAAAGTTTTATAATGGGTATTACACCGGTTCAAACTTTCAACGCCTTGTATGTAAGAAGACGCATAGATATCCATTTTGAATTTGAACCAACACACGCACCTAAATTCTGTGAGGGTATAATAATCTAGTAGTTACCATCCATTTTATTATCAGTAGATTTATTTTTAATTCGTTCAGTATTTGTTTTCTGTGAAGGGATATCATGGATTTAACAAAAGCATAAAAATATTCAATCGATTGTTGTAAGGCAGTGGTAGGTAATTTTTTAGGCGCGAAAATTTAATACGTTTTGGGAAAACTATACCTGTTAATTGTGATCAATTAATTAACGAGCTATGGGTAATTAGCCATGATCCAGAATTACATAATGTGATTATTTTATCCAATTAAATCGAATTTATTTTTATCGCATTTTCGGCAGACTTACTTCTTAACAAACCATAACTATGTAAACTATCCGTTGTATATATGCAATAGTATAGCTACCTACCTAGTTCATTTTATGTGTATCACTTAATTTATCTATTTTATTAATTAAATTAAATTCTAAGGAAAAGGGTGTAAAACTGTTAACGTTTTATTGATATACAATACATCCCCGTCGCATTTTATTTTCCTTTTGAAAATTGTACTATACATTTTCTTATTCTCGCTTCACATACTCGTATGAAAACCTTTCCTATAAAATGTAATTATGTTTCAGGAAAAATGGTTGTTTAGGTAAAAATTAAAAATTAAAGTTAGTAATATTGATTTTCCTTTTGACAATTTTTACTACACATATGATGATCTGGTATATTTTGTTTTGGGCCCTCGTATAATATGCATGTGTAAATTTCTATTTATTATACTCGTACTATAATCTTATACACAAGCCTTACAACATTATAATATGTATGTGATCTGTTGCCCTTAAATACGAATATATTAAGTATAAATAGCAACACGTATATAAAACTGGCACAACCAATAAACTGAAAGGTTTTATAAAATCTTAATATAAAATAATAAAATCGATAAGATCAACAACATATTATTATGAAAACGAAAAGGCTTGTGAATTAAGTGCACGAATATGCTAGTGATACATACGAGTACATATTCGTCCAATCTATGTATATACTTAACTTATATAAGTTTGGTAGATAACGATGAATATAATAATTTGGTAGAAAATCTCATCTGTGTATGAGAAAAGTAAAAAACTTTCCTAATTAACCTTTGCACTAATTCTCGGTATAATAGAAGCATTATTTCTTTTAAAGATATGATTAAGAAATAAAAAACAAAATTACTTTCATAAGTTTCCGGAATTATCCAGATTTTAAGTATATAGGTCAATTACTGATTTTACCGAATACATGTATGTTATATGATTTTTCATACACAAATATGTTTTCTTTAAATTTTAAATCAATTAAAGACGAATGGTCGTAGTAAGAAGTCATTTTTTTTATTAAGCTTGTACGTAGAAATCACATATTCAATAAATAAAATTGTTTTTAACAATATCGTCAAAATTTTATTTTCACGTAAGCCATTTATAATCAATTTCTGAGTGATTTTTTATTACTACCGCATTTCAGCAAACTACAATTATATATATTTTGTTTTTGTTTCCACACCATTTTGGTCTATTATACTATAAATCATACAATTTAAGTACCAAATATTTTGATCTCTTTTAAATTACTTATTTATTTGAAATTTCCAATAAACTTCATAAATTGTCTGATTTATTGGTAGACAGCAAATTTAAAATTCATGGAAAGTATGATTTTCTTTTTTGATTTTCCGGTGGGCTTTAACGTTTAATTTTTTATAAAATACTTATAATTACGGAATCTCAGCACATGATTTCATTTTAGGGTTGTTATTGAAAAGAAAAAAAATTACGGTCGCACATTGAGATTTTATGATACAAACTTCCTCAGGCTGCCTACACTTTTCCAAATTATTTTAGTTCGGGCTTAATGAGCGTAGCTAGTTTTGTTTCTAAAAATTGCAGATACTTTATGAATTTATATCGGTCTTGTGGTATGTTTAATGTCAAATACTTTACTGAACAATTTTAAGTAAGAATACCATGCACTACAGATTGTCCATCTAAAGTTGCTGCGGAAGAAACGTTTTATTCTTGTTCTGGTAAAGCAGTTTTAGTAGTATATTTAGTTTTGACGATGTTTATTTGAAATTTGCAATTCGAGAAATATATTTTATAATTTTATAGGTAACAATTAATTTGAAAGGACGTTTTATTAAATAACTGAATGTTAGAGGAAACTCTGTTTAACTTAATGCGAATTGGTGCTTGGTGCCAGACTACATCAGAAGCTTTATATACGTCTATCCTGAACTTTCACACTCGCAAACCCTTTATTATTCAATATACCTTAAATTTTATAACCACAATTTTTTAAAATTTAGTGTAATTAAATTGCTGAAAAAACATAGAATGATAATTATTAGAATCTTTATTTTTTCCCCATCTTTATAAAAGGCCAGAACCTTCGCAGCTCTAAATGCCATTATAGGCATTATGATATTTTCAATTTAAACATTTCAAATATTGCCAGTTGAATTGTTAATTTTTAAACGATCTTTGTTTTTTTTCAATCGTAAGATAGTGTTTGTTAACGATTTTTCCGCTATTATGAGTAAAAGGTTCGAAATAAAGTTTCGTTAACTATTTTGTAATATAATTGAGAGATATGCTTATCGGTAAAGTAATACACAGAGGGACTATTTTTTACCGGGCGAGCAGTGTGCTGTCAAAAATTTACTCTGTGTTTTTTTTATTCAACCTGAGTAAATTTTACTCTGTACAGTGCGTTTTTATTTGTGAACTGTGCTTACGCCATGTGTACTCGGTTCTTCAAATGTTACTCCGAAATGAATGTAGGTGTATAGCAGAGTCAATTATCATCATAATCTATAAACATAAACAAAAGTAATTTATTTTAAAATTAAACAAAAGTTTATAAATAATTTATTTACCAATTTAAACATAAAAATAATTCAATAATCAATATTCATCGATTAAGGACAGATACTACACTTACTGTATTTTTGCCAAAAAGTTGTTTTTTTATGAAAACAGAGTTCACTCATTTTTATAGACACAGTAAATTCATTTTTATAAAAACAATTTATTCAGTTTTCGAGTCCGTACCACTGGATAATTTTACACCATTTACTCGGTGTACGCTGGGTAGCTCTGCTCGCCCAGGTGGAATTAAAAAATAAACCCAGAAGCAGATACAGAGAACTTTTGGAAAACCTTTTTTGGTAAAAGGTCTCTTTTGCGAGTGGTAAATATTCAACAAACTAATTAGTTATGGGGCCTTCTACAAACCTAACACATCAAATGATATCTGTAACAATGATAAATTTTTACAAAGTGGTTAGTACCACTTATTTCTTAAGATTTTACTTCGGAACACCCTGTCAGCCCCTACCTTAGAGTTTCTTACAATTAATTATTGGGGCTTCAAGTCCAACTCTTCAAATGAAAGCTGTCGGAACGATAATAAGTTCATAGAATATGGTAAGGACAGCTTAAGAGTATATGGATGACCGCTTTTAATTTCTTGTATAGTATATATTTTACTTCGTAGTACCTTGTCAGCCACATTAAACTTTCTTCTCTCCAATTAATTGTTGCTTATGCGATGCCTAACGTATCAAATGATGATAAGATTTAGCAGCTTATTTGTTTGTGTAATCATTTATTTATTAACAAGGGTATGGTATGGTTTGTATAATAACTTAGGAATATATATGGATAACTACCTTGATTTTCTTGTATGGGATTATATTTTAGACCACTCTGTTAGCCGCATTAGTTTTTATTTTAATTAATTATGGGTCCTCGTTTAAGCCTAATGATTCAAAGGACGGCCGTTTTAATTTGTTGAACGTTGTTATAATTTGGAATGCTCTTTCAGCAACAATAAATTATTTTCTAATTATTTGTCGGGAATTTTGATAGAACAGCTTAGGAGTACACCGATAATCGATTTTAATAAACCGGACATGTTTAAAGGAAATTGGTATTTTATAAATGGAAGGTAAATATAAGTTTAAGCTGTTGTTGTATTTAGAGAAATTTACTTATAATTGGCTAGATATCTCTGGAAGTAAAGTTAGTTTCTAACCTACTATTCTATGCTATGGTTATGATTTTGTAAGAATTTCAAAACAAATTTAGTTGATACTCGCAGAAGCGAACGCAACGACAATGCTTATATTTTAAACATAATAAAAATTATTCGTCCGAATTTCTAATTAAGCAATGCCAATGTATGTTAAGTTTAATTTTCTGATTTGCATTTTTAAGTTTTGTTCTTGTTTTAGCAAATGTTAACATTGATTAGTAACCTGATTGACGATTGTCTAACTTTAGTATTGTATTTTCTAGTGTAGCGTAATCGAACCATTTATTTTAGTCACAGATAGGGTCGAACAAAAGAAGTTTTATATTTTTACGGAAATAATCGTAAATTACGGTAATAAAGTAAATAATGTAATTGATTTAAATTATGTAATAAATATGAAAACTTAATGCCATCTACAATAAATAAATTTTTTTCAATAACTAAACATCAATAACATTACGAATGAGCACTACATTAATAATTACATTTTTAATTTGAAAAGTTCCATCCCGATCAATCAATTTTTCAGAGCTGTACAGGGGCCGAATTTTTGTTTAAAAAGAATTTTTTTTTTAAATCGTTACTTACATTTAAATATTGGAAAACTGATCGGAATCGGTATTCAAATTTTTGTTGAAAAATAGTTTTTTGCCCGGAACCACTCATACAGGCAGACACACCCACATACACAGATTTTTTAACGACTTTTTTTGTAATCGGAGTCATAGCGAATGATAAATCTGCAAAAATTTCGGGGTCAAAATTCTTCATTATTACTAGCTTAATAAAAAATAATTAATAAAAATTGAATTACGTGATGCGCTTGAAATCTGCAACTTTGAGTTTTCTATGTTGTGAAACATTTTTTCCCCTTCAGAACTGTGTAATTTTATTTCTGACGAAAAAATCATTTATTTTAAAATTGACATTAATGAGACAAACGCAATATGGCATAAACATTTTGAAAAGCTACTATATTTGAATAAGTGAAAAGACTTTGAAGAATAAACGAAACAGAAGGTCTTTAGTGTTTTTATTTTTAATTGTATCCTATGTAGGTATGTAATATTAATAGATAAAATCTATTTTAATAATACATTGAAATATTTGTGCATTTTCGACATAAAATTATAAATTTAGAATTTATGAAAATAAAAAAAATCATTAAGAGAGGCAATAGAGCTTCTTAAAGTGTTTAGTACATATTTAAAGAAAATTCAAACAATACGTTTTTAGTCGTTGGTCGCGAGAATATTTTTAGATGTGAGCGAGTAATACATTGCTACCTTTATTTTATTATTATTTCGTTTAGTACAATTTGTAGTAAAAATAAAATGTGTTTTATTAAAAACAATTACTTACAAAACTCCCAATAAATTATTTATATGTACCGTAACAAAAATAGAATCTTAATAGAAAAATGACCAAAAGAAAACGAAATTTCAATCAATAATAATTAATAATTTTTTATTTTATCTGTCTTTCTGATATTTAAAAAACCGCGCGGTGGTAAAAATAGATTTTTGTTATTTTGTACTGACGTGGCGATTTTCTACGTGCAGTCAGCTGTTGAAAATTTTATTTTTAAGAGGTACAATATTGGTATTTTTTCTATGTATTTTCGCGTTTTTTAAGTACACACAAAAAATTGAGAATAAAAATATTGATTATTTCTTTACATTGAAGTAGTTCGTTGATTTGGGAAAATCTATTAACGTTAAGTATGCTAGACACAAATTGTTGCTTTATATAACATTTTAAGAATAAAAAATGCTCATCTTACGTTAAATCATTACTTATTTTAGAGATATAAGTGTAAAAAATGTAATTAGTATGTCTTCGTATTTATTGTCAATCAATTTATTTATGTGTAAGAAATTGTAATTTCTTATTAAATATATTACGGGCAGATAGAAAATCATTAATCTTAGTTTGAATTTAAATTAGATCGTCACGATTTGACCTGGTTTAATATTAAGGGCCTACACCTAATTAAGAAAATATATAAATAAAAAATGCGAGATGCGCAGAAATACTGGATATTACCGACTTTTGTTGGCAAAGGTGTTGACAAAATGAAATTATGTACCTAACTAAACCCAAAATACATTTATATATGAAGCGAAGTGTTTTCAGCGTTTGTTTTGAAATTATTATAAATTGTGTTAGAATATTATATTTAAATACAAATTGAAAACTTCAATTTCAGAAAGTTATATAAGTGCGGATTTAATAAATATAAAACATTACATCTGTATTATAACTTAAACTTAACAACGGATGCTTGTTGGCTGTAACAAGAGTATTGTTTTAATTAGCGGCCACTGGGTGTATATTATACGTGTAATCTCTACCAATTCGGTAATTTGTTTTTTGCAACGTTATAATTGTACATATTATTTTGGTACACAGTTCTACCATAATTACTTTACAAAATTAAAGATAAAAACCAAATGCTCCTATTGGTTATTCTTTTCTATCCGTTTTCTTCGGTTTCATTTTCTTTAAAATTATTTTATCGTTATCAACTTTTCCTTTTGTCAAGTCTATAATAACAATTAAACAAAACATTATTGAACATAGTATGTATGTATGTATAGAAGGAAATAGTAAAGGCATATTTGACTGACTTATCAATTTAGGTTAAAGTTTATTTAGCTAAAGGAGATTGATTAAATATTTGCCATTTTTGTTTTATAAATATTATAAATATCTCTGAAAAATTACCTTGTTTTATTACCTTACCTATTTTATTTTTCTTCAAGTACCGATGCTTTTTACTTGGGAATTTTGAATAAATGAAATAATTGATGCTGTTGGTCACAGGAGTTACTTTCTTTAAATAATTTCATCATCAGTTCAGAATTTATTCTTCCAATCTTAGTAGCGAATTGATGAAGGAAAAAATTGACCAATAGCGATCGCATTTTATCATTGAGCTTAATTTGTTTACATTGAGCGCAAATTGTTCCGACAAATTCTCGCGAATATCGATGTTAGGGCCGCCGTTACAAATATTTTCATTCATTTTTTGCTTTTGCAATTTTCTTCTCTTATTTATAACTTTAAAACAAAATTAACATTGGCATAGATCAAAATGTATATTATCTATAATGCCTAATGGTAACACCTTAATAAAATTATTTTCCTAAACAAATGATTAAAAATTGACGCTCAGCTTTTAGAAATCTGTCTGAATTGCTTTAATCCATATTATGAAAAATAACACTCGGTTTATAGAGGTGTACGACTCCTTTGTAGAGATGGTGCGATCCCTATATAAAGCAAAATGATCAACTAAAACAGTTTATATGATTTTAAACGAATTTGAAGACCAAATTTAAAAATTAACAAATTAATTATCTACATAAAATTTCTTAAAATAATTATGAAAATGTATATGAATTAGAAAAACAGTAGATGAAACCAATAATAGAGCAAGTACAAATTTAACAAAAATTGTATTAAAAACCAAAACAAATATCCAATATGCAATGCTGGCGGAATTCCGTGAATATTCCCAAAAAATACACCTTTTCTATGGAAATAACTATGTAAAGTACACGAAAATTCAAACTACTCGCCAAAGAAAAATGTCACAACAATTCCAGTGTAGGTGAGAATCCCAATTTAAAGGTGAAAAAATCTAATTAGAAGAAACATGGGTTTTTTCCATACACTTTTCTATACTAATTAAAAGAGCAGATTTTGTTAGTATTTCTCACTTATATTGGTTATCGAAATAAATGATTTTATTTTCACTTGTTTTTGTAAAGTTATTTATTATATTTTATTTAATTAAATATACGCAAAATATTTATGTATTTCAATTTTATAAAACATTGTAAGAGAATTTTATTATCTTCTTAGTCCAATTTTGTTGATCGCCGATTACTAAATTAGTTAGTTTTTGTTATACACTTCAATTTATAATTATTTATTTACTTAAAATATTATAATAAAACAAAATACTTTAAAGAACATAACAAATATTTTGGACGCACAGCCGTGTACGTCGACTCTATAAAACTGGGAGATTAAAAAAAAATTAGAATTAAAATCGATAAATATATAGAGAAATATATAAAGAAATATTTGTATATTTTTGCTGAGCATTGGTATTTGTGTGACTTTAATGTGTGTTTTTAATGTTTTGTAGTACGGAATTTAATATGGAATTAAAATTATATTTTTCACACATACACCGGCTAACTATAATTATAATTTGAAACCAATTTATTAATGCAATTTTGAACAAAAATATTTATCGCAGAATTAAAATAAATGTAACTGGAGGGTTCGTTTTATTAAGCACTAGCCAGATCGCAGAGATTCTCAACAGGCAAGGTATATAACGGTAGTTAGCTAAAAGAACCTCTTCTGCAAATTAAAGTTATTCCCATTTACATTCGATGGGGCGTGATCCATTTGCAAAATCAAAATAACTGAAATTTCGAGATTCACTGTGTTGACGAGTATATACGAGTAGCTAGCTAAAGACATTCTTGACTAATAAAAATTATTTATATTTCCATACGTACGTAATCGCTCAATTTTCACAAAATTTACATAAATGGAATTTGGAGGTTCACTGTATTGAGGATTGGCCAGCTCACATAGATTTCTATAAGGCATATGTGTTTAGTAAGCTAAAATCTACAACATATAAAACATGGGATACATGGGATAATACATGGGAATGGGGTTGATTAGTTAATGACACCATAATTGATTAATTTTAACAAAAATTAAAATAAACAAAATGGGAGGGTTCTCTGTATTGAGGATCGACTAGTTGAACTGAAATTTCCAATGAACAAGGTACATACGCGGATAGTAAACTAAAAGTCCCTCAACATATAAACATATTATCTCCATTTCTACATGATGTGAGGTTGACTATTTGGTTATTGACACCGTAGTTGATCAGTTCTCGTTAAATGTTAATTTCAAAACTGATGACGATAGCTGACTGTCGAAATCGATATTTTAAATAAAATTTAATTTTATACTAAAAATATAATTTTATATAAGGACGACGAAAATATTTATATTAAAAATTAAACTAAAAATTAATAATTATTTGAAAAATAAAAATTTTTACAAATAAAAAATTATATGTTTTTTACACATAGAAGTAATTTTTCTACAATATTGTTTGATGTTTTATGTGAAATAACTGCACCCAAAATGGAAACCAATTCTATACTCAAAAGGCTTTTTCATATAAGCGCGTTGAGTTGGTGAATAAACCTCATGTCTGATTCCATTCTCTTAACTTAGCTTCAGTCGGTGTAAGGGTAATTACCAGGGTAACGAACCAGATTTCGTTAATCAGCCTCACTTTTTTATTTTATCTTAAATTTAAACAAACGATCTTGGTCTTCAGCAGGTATTACTTATACTACTAGCAATTTTAGCATAAGTCTATCGTTGTTGAATCCCGAATGTCTGTAAAGTTAATTATCTTTATTAACCAAATGACAGCAATTTCAATCAAGATGAAATATGGGGGAGGGCTATTTCTTCTTGAAGCTGTTTTCGCTCATTTTGAAGTACGTATAAAGTGATAAGTAAAAGATTATAAAACGAAGTATGGTGTGAATTCAATAGCTTTTAGTTATCCAGACCAATTTGCAAAAGTACATTCGCGGGTTTCATTTTTTGGCCAACTATAATTTGTCAGTTTTCAGTCCCAATTTTTGATATGCAAGTCCAGTACAATAATTTTACTTCTAGCAGGCCTGGGTAGCTTACCGAATTGGGTATATTCCAGTCCGGCTTCTTTCTACGGATTCAAAGCAGGTTCAGTCTCTTAAACCCATTTAAGACATCTGACTTTCACGAATTGCAATTTAGTTAATTGACATGATAGTTTCCCGCCCCGGACAACCAAACGACATCTTTTTTGTTTCTGAAAAGAACTACTATCTTGAACTCCACTTTGGTTGTGCACAAGCATTTGTACCTACTATATACATATAAGATGGTATAACATTGTCCTCGGCATGTTCCAATGTGTGCACTAAAGTTATGTGTTTGCAGATATGCTCACACAGAGCACCTCTAAGTTGTCTAATATAATTGCATCTCCTCTATTATTTTATTTTGAGGGTCAACAGCGGCTCCGCCAAAAAACACTAATCTTTTTGTTGGATGTTATTTAACCAAACAACCATTTATCTCTTGGTTCAATAGGTTTCACCTAACATTTTGGACCGTTTTTCCTTGTTTACTCCCATCATATTCGGATAAAATAGGGCTACTTCGAATAGGATCAGGAAATTTCTGGAGATATCCGTTATCTATAAACTTCAAATTATTTACTACTAATTTTACATATTTTGTTGTATCAAATATTTTCTTAAAAAAGCCGTTCGCTCTAAAAACGAAGTAATCATCGAACATTATCGTATAGACAAGACATTACGCGTAACGCAACACCAACTTGATGGTTAAAACCGTCCTTACGGAATAATTTATATAAATCGTTAAAAGTCATGAAGATAAAATTATTATGATCAATCAAATATAACACTTCACTAAGTTACATATCGTCATCCTGTAAACATTGCACCGATAAACAACCTTACTCATGTTTAATCTTAATTTATCGGATATTTATTTAAGCGGTGTAAAATATATTTACTTACCTATGTTTGTATATCAACAACTGTATCGACCAAAAGAAAATGCTAATTGAGAACAGACATTCATTGTTCGACAAGTTAACATTTTTATTAACTTCCTCAATTAATTAATGATCAGATCAGACAAACAAATAATTATTTTTCAAGCACACCAACTGGCTATACAATATAATATAGACGATGTTAAACATGATAAAGTTTGTAAGTTTTTGATTTATATGAAATATTATGTAGTTAGGTGTATTTAAATTTACACAAATGAATAATAATAATCGGATATCCATTAAAGCCAAAATTGTTGTTCGTCTATATGTTAAAAACTATAAATTCTCGTAACACCTGTTCTCTATCGATGAGTGTACATGAGTACGCCAAACTAATTTAATTACAAACATAATTTTGCAGCATAAATCAGTTTATTTATTTTGTTCATCATATTATTTTTATAAATTGATTTTATTTATATGTATGCATAATATGTGATAATCATGCGCTAAATTTATTTAATATTTGAATTGTTTAATATTTTTTATTTTGAAAATATTTTAAATGACCAAACTCTTGGCGATAGACCAAAACCTCTTCAGAATAAATTGAAATGTTCATCCCATCAAAACTATAAAATTTACAAAATTATTATGCATGTAATTATAATCAAATCATTGAACAAACGAGCAATTGATTTTATGTAATAATCAATTATTTTATATAGACATTATAAAAATTTATGATCTATTAACAATTAGTTTAAAATTTTTGAAAATTGGAAAGTACATATCAGTTTAATAGTTTTCGTTAGAGTTTAGATGAACAATTAAAATATAATAAAACGAATGGTCTATTGAGTGGAATAATTTTATTGTTTAGAAAAAATTTCTATATTGTCAACATTTTTATATGGGCCAAGCAAAATCGATGTAGGAGCACGTACGTATAAAAAGTTTGTGATTCGGGAAGCCGACATAAATCATAAATTTTAACTAGCTACGGTATAAAATTGTTTGTAAAAGCATCTGTTATTAATGTAACAGATTTTTTCGTGTTAGTAATATCTTTCGCACGTGACGA
This sequence comes from Nephrotoma guestfalica, assembly GCA_963691935.1. Lineage (NCBI taxonomy): Eukaryota > Metazoa > Arthropoda > Insecta > Diptera > Tipulidae > Nephrotoma > Nephrotoma guestfalica. The sequence continues at coordinate 268,979,078 of OY829913.1, forward strand.
GATCTAAAATTAACCGAGACAAAATTTTGACTATGTACTTGTATGGATTACATAGTCTGTGTACTTGTAGTGTTGTAATAATTTTATTTTTATTTCCAACGTTAATTACGTGTTGAGGAAACAACGAATAAAAATTAAAATATATTTTTTCAATAAATTTATATTTTATTTTTTTTTTGGGATCATGAAAATGCGCATTAAAATCATCTACAATATAATTTAAAAAATTGTTGGTTAAAGATAAAAAGGGGGTTTCCGGAGAATTATAATCTTACTATGCTTAATCCGAAAGGCCATTTAATTTAAACATCAGAAAAGGAGTATAATATATAGTTAAAAACAGGTCCATTATTTGTTATGTTTGAAGTATGTAGACGAATCCATTTTATAATCAACTTAATATTAAAAAGTTTTAGCCTAGGTAATTCGATTTCAAACAAAAAGTTTGATTTAAATTTCATTAAAATTAGTCAATGAAATATTATTTTCCTAATTATCAGAATTCTCTCATTCACATTGTGATGATTTTAGTAAACGAATCTTTCTTACCTTACCAAAGGCTTGTTAAAGGAATTTTGCATGCGGCTAAAATTAATATTATATCTATAATAGTCATTAAAAATACATATACGATTCAAATAAAATATTTTCAAAATTGATTTTAAGGATTCTCTAAATTTCCATCACGATCCGTTATTTGCCAAACTTATTAGTATACTTGCACAAATCGAAAAATTTACAATGGCAACTTTCATTTCCGAGTGATTAATTTCAGCTGAAATGCTTCGGAACCTGTTTTGAAATGCTTAAATATGGATTAAAAGCAAATATTTTCACAATTTTTTATACCACTTTATTACACTGCCACTTCAGTCAGGTTGGTCTTTTTCGACAGAAACTTTATTCTTCTCTAATTTCGGTGAGAATTCCTACGCCAATCAATTAATATATGGAGTCATGTAATAAAAAGATAAAGATTAATCTTGGTTGATTTATTACTTGCCCAAAGGTTTAATTCATTGATCAAAGCTTAGTGTTACATCTGATGTTGCTGCTAATTTAATACAAATTCTTTTATTTTTGACATTGTGTGTTTGATATCTATTGTAAGTAGACAGAGATTTCAACTTTATAGAAGCAGAAAACTTTCGGAATTGATGAGTTAAGATGGAAATCGTCTTAAGAGTATTACTTTTACTACAATGTCCTTAATAGAGGATTCGAATAGGATATCTAGACGCCACAAACGAGGTAATTTTAATCAGTGTATACCTTTTTCAAAGAGAGATATCATACATATCATTGATTTAGATATCAAAATAAATATGTATAATTTCCAAATTGCATATCTATGCATTATTTTCATTTAAGTGAAAATTTCGGCGTGTCCATAATTCAAAAGTTAGGAAAACTGTGATATAATTTACAATTTAAAATTGTTATTGAATTACCTTTGTCGAATGCGTGAAAAATTTGCATACGCCTGTTTCTCAAAAGGAACTCCATTACATAATTAAAATTTTGTTGTTCTATTTTAATTTTTATTCTTAAAATATTCGTATCAAACACAAATGTAAAATGAAGTTAAAGAAAAAAGACTAAATTAAATTTTACAGCAGTCTCATGTCCCTCCATCGTGTTTTGATTTTGAAAAGCTGTTTTTCTGTTATAGTATCAGTTTGACTGTTCGATATATAGGCAGAAGAACAGATTTAAACAATCTGAGAGTTTGTGTTGTCACTTTTTCGATTTCACTATTTTTTAACCAATTAAATTCGATTCCTTAAGGAGTAGATTTGAAAATTAATTATATAAACCAAGTTATGAAATTTGCTTTTCTTACAGTAAACTTTTGAATTCAACAAAACTTTGAACGATTTCGTAGAGTTGGATTGTTGTTTTGATGAATTTTTTTTATTCATTGAAATCGAGCACATATTAATCCAAATAAAAACACAAAAATAAGGCAAATGGAGGGCGGAATATGTTGTGACCAACGTCCGATTTTCTTTTACCACGATTGTATACATAGATCTCGAATTCATCACACTTGATTTAGTCGTTTTTAGTAAATGTTAAACTTTTCAACGTCATTGCAAAAATTTAAAAAAGTTTCTTGACAGCTGCTACTCCCGATATACATATTGTCATTGTAGTTCGCAAGGATCTTCCCCATTAATGGCCAAAAATTAAGTATGTAGTTTCATTTCGAATGGTCAATTCGCCTGGACCGGAAGGGATGCTGGTTTTGGCGAAATAAAGTTCTCGTCGTTTCCGGTAAAATTTAGAAAATGATCTAATTTAATTTTGTTGGAAATTTAATTTACTATCTTTTTCATTTTAATCGTTATTTTGCAAATGCTACATACTTTTCCAAAATATTGGCAAAATACGAAAAGCTCGTATGCAAACTGCCACTCCCGGTGGATCGATGTCCAAAAATCACTCGAATCTCTAAATTTATGGAAAAATGTATGTATGTCATCTCGATCAATGAATTCGCATGGGCTGTGTACTGTACCAGATTTTTATTGAAAAATAGTTGTCTGATCTGGATCCCTTATTGTTGTAAATTTAATGTAGAATCTTAGTTCTTAGTTCGTTTTTCTCGTAAGTGATATATTTTTCAAAATATTAACAAAAAACGAAAAAGCTCTTATGGATGCTGCCACTTCCGGTCGGCTGGTTTCGATTAAGAACCACTGGGATCTCCCAATTTGTGGAAAAAAGCTTAGGTATCAAGTTTCATCCCGATCAGTCAATCCGTCTGGGCTGTAGAGAACAACCAACATTTAGTTTGCACGACACCACATACACACACACACAGATACTCATTCGGATATTTTTTAAACCAACTTTTTTAACTTGCGAATGTTAAATCTACAAAAATCTCGAGGTCTTAATTGTTCACGATTACTATACTTTATTTTACTACGTAAAAGAAAGTAATACAGGTAAATTGAATTTAGTTTCCAAGTTTTTATCAACAGTTTCAAAAATGTATGCTAGCTTAAAATTTAGCCAAATTTAAAAAGTTGTGATTTCTGCTTATAAATCGTAATTCGGTTGCTTTTGTCATATGTATGACATGCGTCTATTTTCCAAAGGGAACTAAATACATAGTTAAAATAATTTTTATCTACGAAATTTTGTTTGCAGAAAATGCTCGTATTCATAATATTATACACAAATGTAAAATAAATTAAAATTTAAAACACAAACAAGATAAATTAAATTTTTATATCAGTCTCATGATCGTTTACCGCCTTTTGATTTTTACTCGATAGACACGAATTAAAAACAAATCTAATTTTATATTTACCACAAGACATAAAAGTGTGACATCATTACAATAGTATAGTATAAACCATTGACGTCACACAATTTTGATGATGATTTCTAACATAAACGTACGACTAACATAACATCGAATAATTTATGTAAAGCTAAGTGAAATAATAATATTTTGACTGAAATTAAAGAGAAACTTGTATATTACTAACCAATATTGAAAAAACATCTCAAACGATAGTGGTGAGATGGACCAACAAATAAGAAATTAATTTTTTTTATTTTATAAATCTGCGCATGAACAAGAATTTTCTTTTTGTCATCATAAAAATAAAGTATTTTTGGATGGTTTTGTGTTTGTATTTTGAATACTTATGTGTTAGGATTATACATAAATGTGGAATGTGTTGGACATACTCGTAAGCATGCATATGTGATATTGAAAATAAAAAAAAATAATAAAAATCACCTGTAGCAAAAAACAAAATCTAATTTCCTTGATTATGTTTACATAACAACTTAGTTACGTAATAAAAAGAAAACGTAAAGTTTTGTGGATTTTCTTGTTTTTTTTTTGATAAAACGATTATAAATTTAGAATGCGATTTTATAAATTGAATGAGTTTACACGTGTTTTAACGCATTTCGCAATTCTTATTAACGACAAAAAATTCGTCATGCGAATAGACCAGAGATAGATGAATCCTAAGAACTATTATTAGAAATTGTACGATTTGTTTAAAACTCAGCACTTGAGTTTAATAAAGACAGACTGTTTGTGACATTTTATAAATTATTTGTGCGTCTGTTTAACGACGGGGTGATGTACTGTGTAGTATTTTATTGTTTTACGGGTCTTGGATAGTATATGAATATATGCGTACCTTGATGAGTAATAAACGTCATCCACAGAGCCAGTTCAAACATTTCCGGTCACGATGTTTCATTTTTGAAAGCGAAGAAAGAGGCTGGAACTTATGAACTTTAAATTTATTTAATACATTAATTAATTTTAATATATACTTATTTGCAAAGATGTCCTAAGAAGATCGTTAGGGTTGAATGTTAAAACAATTTAAGGTTTTATTTCATTAGTCGTTCTTTTAATATTAATAGAATAAATCATCGAATATCCAAGTACTAGCTCGGATGATAAATATACTTCTTGCAATCGTTTTTCAATTATTTTGTTTTCAATTGTTATCTAATATATAAACAAATATACACACTTTGCATATCTGCTTTATTATTCTTAACAGCTATGATGTGAAATATTGCAAATAGAGCTATCAAGCAGCAATGTTTTTGTATTCTGGATTCAGTTCCATTTTAAAAGAGTTGGAAAATAATAAAAATAATTAAAATGGCCAATTTATTAACCAAAAACAGAAATTGAAAACTACGAAAGTTCATATTAGTGATATCTAAATCAGATAAATAAAGTGCATTCTGTATACTTACTGTATTCATCCGAAATCGGAACCATTATTGTGTTTGCGCATTCGATATATTTTATATACGAAATAAACTTCATTTTTCTCCCCAGTGTCACTATTCTGGTAATTTCCCGGGAATAGGGAATTGGGGAAAGAATTTACATGTAATTTCTATTCAAATATTTTTCCGGCCTATTGAGGAGAAAAGTTTAATTTACAAAGTGAAAATAATCTTTCCATATCTAATTGACAGGAAAAAATATTCACAATTTAATTTTATTTTCTAAAAAATTAGCACTAGACCTCAGTAGGCTAGAAAAAAATGTTTAAATAGAAATTACCTATAAACTCTTTCCCCAAATTCTCTATTCCCGGGGAACTACCAGAATAGTGCCACAGATCTTGAAACTCTCAATAGACGTTGTCATTATGTAAGCTCATTTCGGTTTTATGGTTAAAACATCCCATTTATTACCTGGGAAATCACCTTCAGGTCTATTAAGTTCCTCCCTTAATTTCACAGCAGCGCCATTTTTAATTATTAGTTTTTGATGGAACCTTTAACTATATTATATGAACACCCCGATTATGCTAGTCGCGTCGGTTTTCATTTCAAGTGACTCTTTTAATATGAAACCAAAGTCGGCTGCCTTACCAAAATATCAAATATGCCTATTATGGTAGTCACTTCAAACGACAATTAGCGTATTTTATGCCTTTTCTAGTCACCTCAAAATTTCACTCGACTCAAAACGACAGTTTTTATTTGTTTCTTTTGCCTCAAGTCATGTATTGGCATGGCAACTGGCTCATTTTTCATACAAACATTATATTTTTTTAGTCACTTGAAACGACGAACGACTCGACCAGCGTAATCGGGGTGGACAACTTATTTTTCAAAAGACTTAACCACTTAACGTTTTCTTAGACAGTTCGTTAAAGAATTTTGTAACAGTCCTTTCTAGTAACGATATACATACGTTGCGCTTTGTATTCAAATAATTGAATTTTATGCAAAGCTTTGCTCTATAGTACATTAACTTTTGATTTACGGTAGGAAACGGGAGTTTATACAAGAAATTTAATCAATTCATAGGTAATGAAAACCTGTATTATTTGTTTTAAATTCGACAACATTTTCTAAGCTGGTCGGTCTCTTTTACTTTCACTGTCGGTCTATGGGATATACAATTTTTTCAATCCCGCTAACGGTTTTCTTACTAATTTTTAAATTGACAAATAAACTACACAGATTAAAAAATTTATTTGGCTAAAATCTGTTTTTATAAGTGATGAACTTCTGGGGCGTAATCATGGAAACTACACGGAAATGGCAACCAACAATAATTTGCCAGTGTTTCAGAAAAATATAAAACTAGCAAGCCGTCAGCTTTATACTCGTAGTAATCGAACTAATTTGTAAGTTTTTGAAACAAGAGAATAATATCCTTTACATGCGTCAATAATTTTCTCATGCAAAACGAAGAGTATAGAACATTTACTTTTAGCAGGACAAGAAAGGAAGTATAAACATTCAAAATTTTGCAGGAGAGTTTATTTTATTTTTAAACAAAAACCGCTATATAAATGAAAATATTTTTGAAAATTTCCGCACGTCGTTTATGATTCTGCCTCTGGTCTGAATTTGGATTAGGCAATTTACTCGATTAAACCACAGCCTTCATTGTAATAATTACTGTCTTTTATGACACCCATTCCCACCCCACCCATTTTGACTCGTAAGTGATAATCAAGCATAACACGTATTATACATTTATCATCAATGGGACTAATTTTCGTGTGGGACACGTCTGATATGTATCATACATGTAAAATTTAGGATGAGTTGTAAGTGAGAGATCATGTGTGACAGAATCTATGTGTCATGTCTGCGATGAATTGTGTGTGGCAAAATCTTATGTGTCATGTCTGCGATGAATTGTGTGTACCATATCTGAGATGAATTTTGTATAACATTTCTAAAATGAAATTATGTAAATGGACACATGTAATAAAAACATTTTATTGATATTAAAAATAATATTATAAAGTTAGTTAATAAATACAGTAACGTGCATAATATTAAGTTGTCACCTTGGCAAAATATTAAAATTCTATTCCTGCACATATACGAGTATTTCATTTTGATGGTGTTGCGAATGGCCGAACCTTACAGTTTTGTTTTGTTATTTGGTAATTTGAAAATGTTCATAATAAAATATAATTACAAAATGTTTACTTACCCATTTGACTAACTTTTTTTAACACCATATAAAGAAACTATAAATGTTTGGGATAGCGACAAAGATTGAATTTTAAATTCAATACATATTATTTTTTTTATTGTTCTTATTTGCTTATCTACGCCATTTTAAAGAAAGAGAAAATCGCAAATTTGTCATACATGTTTCGCTTAGAACGGTATAACGAAAAACGAAATCTATATGACACGTACCACACTAGTCTTGAATCGTGAACAGTCATTAAACGCGATTTATAAGAAATTAATGTGATTTGTCATAAATAAGTCATACAACGGCGTAAAAATATTTTTTCTTTCCCGCACATATTTCGAACACAAATTAAGGAATTGAAACGTAAAAAAAATTCACACGGATGTCGGCAAATTTACAACTGGTTGATGCAGATCACCTCAAAACTTATATGAAAAACTTGTCCAAAATTTTATTTTGGATCTATTAAGTTCGAAAGTAAAACTACTAAATTTTAGTCACAGTTTTCATCCAAAATTGAGCCTATGAGACCGAACCCGAACTGGAATCCGAAATTTCATTTAGGATCAAATTTTTCCAAATTGATGTTGGCACAGTATTTTGAAATCATAATTACAATGCGAATTTATTTATAATTCTAGTACAATTTAAAACAAATTGTTTCAAAATAGTCTTGTTCAAATTGGTTTTAGTTGTCGATATCCACGAATACAACTTCAACCTGCACTGCAAATTGATAATATATTGTCGTTTAAAAATACCAAACGAGACAATTTATTTGCATTTGAGAATTTATTTTCGTTTATGGATTTGGGCCTATAAGAAAACTCAGTAACTTAGTAAAGGGTTGTTTAAAAGTTATCTGATATAAGCAATGAATCATCTCAATTCCAAAATTTTGACATCTATTAATTAAAAGCTATCCCAAAATAATACTCGATCTCGGATATTAAACATTTTTAATTTTTTATTGTAAATATTTTAAAAAGTTATAGATTAAAAAATTATAATCCTTTGAATTTAAAAATATTTCTAGTTTTTGTAGTTTTACATGAAATAAACTAAAATGAAATAGGACTCGGTTTGCATTTAAACGACTCATATTCCTTTATTTCCTTAGTCCTTAAATGTCTATAAGCGCATATACCGTTAATCCACATACAATAGACGTCTAATTATGGCTTTTTCCGTTTTGTACAGTTTTTTGTGATCTAAATATATTTACCTATGTTCACACAACGTTTTTATAAACACCTTATTGTCGTTTAATAAACATGTATGTTTTATAATAATAAAACATGTACGAGCACGAGTAGAATGTTTATATTGTAAAGTGATCGTTATATTTTAAGTATACATTTATAAAGAGAATTGTTAATTATTTAGTTTATAATAGAAAATGTTTAGAAACTTGGCTATATCAAAGCAGCTAATACGATTGAATAAACTCGTAATACTACGAGTACATATAACAATTTTCCTGGCATCTGCTGAAATTCTAAATCATAAAATAAAGTGTTTCTGTTTAAAATTTACTTTAAAATAAAGAGTTTGCGCCTCCAGTATTTTACTTGTATGTAGCACGAACTCGTGATTTAAAAAAATAAAGAATTGCATAGTTACAACATTAAATATTTAAATAAAGTTATACTTATGTATGAAAAGCTTTGAAATAAAGTTCATATATGAGTTTTTAAAGGTGTTCCAAATATTTTTGTTACTATGTAATTCTACGAATATCACATGGGAATACACGTACATATTTTTAGGAGTTTATTAGGATTATATTCATAATAGAGATTAATAAACATTTTATTTTGTTTGTATTGCTCGTTCCTTATTGATATTATTTTTTTGAGAAAATCTATTTATTTTAAAATGTCTTGTTTTCAAGCGAACATGAGAAGATAAAGCGACCATAAATTCTCAAAAATTGTAATTATTTACATTTTTCCTTGTTTATTAATTGTTTACTGTCGTATAGTACAGTGGGTGATTTACGTTCATTTCGAGTTTTTGTTTACTCCCATAATTTCTTTAATTACATAACTATAAACATTTTATATATAAGAAATTTTATGTTAAAATGTAAGAACTTATTATCATTCCCAAACACATATGATACATTTATTAATTTTCATATTTTTTGCATATTTATTTGCAGGTGGTGCTGGTATTTATACTCAGTATTGCGTCACTTATTATTTATTTTATTGATGCATCGACTGAAGCAGTGGAACGATGTCAGACATGGAGTGACAATATTACACAACAAATTGATCTTGCATTCAACATATTTTTTATGGTGTATTTTTTTATACGAGTAAGCTAAAATTTTTTATTATAAATATAATTATTCAGATATCATTAAAATTGTATTTTTTTGCAGTTCATAGCAGCATCCGATAAATTTTGGTTTATGTTAGAAATGTACAGTTTCGTAGATTATTTTACAATACCCCCGTCCTTTGTATCCATATATTTAGATCGCACATGGATCGGTAAGTTTATCTATAAATAAAATATTATACGAACAATTAAAACAATAATACATTTGCTGTAAAAGCTTGGTTAAAGTGAAACATTAATTATCTGAAATTTTTTGGCTCGGGGTGTAGCATGTACGAGTATACTTTTACAACAACATTGTAGTTTTTCTTAAATATATTTTTATTGTTTTTGTGCTACACAATTTTCCCTGTTTACCATTTTCGTTCTATGAAACCGTATTTTTTGAATGTATGTATGTTATGACCAAACAAACTTTTCCATTTTATGTATATCGTGTCCTTTGTGAAAATGTATATCTCTTGTACGTTTTAATTGATGTCAATTATTGTATATACTGCAATTTCAAATGGAAAGAATACATTAAATATTTTCCCGTTTTGAGGCTGTTTTGGAAACGTATAAAATTATTTTGCACATAGATAAATTTGCATTACTTCCTTTAATTTAAAATTTTACGTTTAATATATAAGCCTTGTATAAACTGCGAGTAATTATACTGTCAAACATACTTAATGCTTTTAATTGTGCAAGGAAGCAATCTAACTTATTGTAGATGATTCGACTTTCTTAGCAAAAATACATGTAGTAGTACATCATCCAACCATATGTTTGTTTGTATTGTGATCTTAATCAAATCAATATTTTCAAACGTATAGCTTCCGTTATTGTTTTGTAATTGTCTAAATTTTATCTTTATAATTTTATTATGTCTCATAAACGCCACTAAGTTAAGCTATAATAAAACACAAGTAATTTTTCAATTAACTGTATCGTGCAGTTTAACACCTGTCTTGTCGTATATGCATTGTTTTTTGTTTTAGGTGTCCAGCACTTTTTAACCGTTCTCATACTTTTTGCAAGTGACTGTTTTTTTGCGTCTTCCGGATATTACCCCCATTTTCATTTTTCTTCGGCCGATACATATTTTTGAGCAATTGATTATTTTTTGGTAAATTTTATTTGATAATACAAAATTATACTAATGTACAATGATCAGAATTATAATAACGTACAATGATCAAACAACATTTTATTTCTGGCATAATTTGCTACTTTGTTACAAATCTAGGTATGTGTGTTCTTCTGTGGACTTGATTAATTGTAGAGCGTTAATCTTGAAATTTAAACTGGTGTATAGGAATTAGGTCTCCGCCTTCAAGTATAGGTTTCATTCGGTTTAAAAGGATTCTTCCAAATAACTTTGACGTAATAGGAAGTAGTAATATTAGTCGATGTAACGTGATGTCTTTGGGTAGTTTTCCTGGCTTTGTACCATAATCACCTCCGTTCCATAGAGTTCTCATTTTTGTCATTTTTTTACTCTCTCGTGGCACTAGTCTGATAATTCCCTGGGAATAGGGAACTGGGGAAGATTTTATATGTAATTTTTATTTAAAGATTTTTTTTTGGCATGCTGAGGTAAAAAGTTAGTGTTAATTTTTTTGAAAACAAAATTAAATGGGGAATAATTTTCGCCGCCAATTTAGATATGGACAAATTATTTATAAATATATATATATACATATTTATAAATATTTATCTAGCCTTTCCTCCTCAGTAGGCCGAAAAAAATTGATCATAAATTATAAGTAAATTCTAAATTCTTTCCCTAGTTCCTTATTCCCGGGGAATTACCAGAAGCGTGCGATCCAAGAATCGACCCAATTTATGGTTTTTTCGTAAGCAGCGTGCGCTGCTCGGCCAGGCCATGAGTCATCGACCGGAACAAGTGGTAGTTGGAAGGACCAATGTCTGGTGAATACGGCGAGTGGGGTAGGACGTCTCATTAAAGCGCCTCCCAAGTTTTTTTTACGACTCTTGCAAAATGTGGCCGAACATTGTTGTGCTGAAAGATCACTTTGTCATGCCTTTTGAAAGTAATCGAGTCATACCATAGTCATGGGGCTGATAATGATTGTCTTATTTGATTAAACAGAGGTATATTAAGAAAAATTAAAACAGGGAGCCAAAAATTTCAAATTACACTAGTACTATGAAACAAAACACACTTAGTAACAATTTCTGCAAATAGTTTTAATAAAAATTTTCTATTTGTTAAAGGTCTGCGATTCTTAAGAGCGTTACGTCTTATGACTGTTCCAGATATATTACAATATTTAAATATATTAAAAACATCTAGTTCGATACGTCTCGCTCAATTAGTTTCAATATTTATATCGGTATGGTTAACAGCAGCAGGGATTATTCACTTGGTATGTAATAATAATTTTCTTAATTAAAATATACTTATTTGGTTATATTCATATATTTTCAGCTGGAAAATTCAGGTGATCCACTTGAATTCGATAATCCACAAACTTTATCCTATTGGACATGTGTCTATTTTCTAATAGTAACAATGTCCACCGTCGGTTACGGTGATGTTTACTGTGAAACCATATTAGGGAGAACATTTCTCGTATTTTTCCTTCTTGTCGGATTGGTAAGTAATATTTCTATAACATTCCTATTTATTATTAAATCACCATTTATTTATTGTTTATTGTTTTAATGACTATTTTATTATATTATATTCTATACTCGTAAATTTATTTATTAAATGTTTTCTGTTTATACGAATGAAAACAAAAGAAAAAACGATTATCTATTATGAATCTGTTGTTTTTTTTATTGTAAGAAAAACAAAAGCAGAAAACTATCAGAATAATTTTTAAAAAATTTTAGTTTGAATATATCTTTTTTAATTTTCTTCTAAAATACTCGTATATTTTTCATATAAATATTAGTATTTCTTTATATATATTTTGATATAAAATTTAACAAAAAAAGATGTACAAAATTTACAAAGCAAAAAAACCGAAATAAATTTTAGGATCAATAAATATAAAATACAAAAAAAAACTTTTTACAAGCAAAACAGTAAATATAAATAAATAAATTAAATATATTCAAAATAATATATTTATTACATATATGAAAAAAGAACAAAATCAATAAATATAAAAATTTGGATTTTTATTTGCGCTTAGCAGAGTTATATTGTTATTTTTGATCATTATGATTATTTTTTGTTATTATTAAAAGAAATATTAAAAATTTAAAATATATTTAAATAAAATAGTACATACATACGTATTATATTATATGGATATACTGGTGCTCACACAGTTTAATTGCAACAATGTTTGAATGTTAGATATTTTTGGTTGTTCTAAATTCTTATGACATTTTTATGCTTTTTAAAAATTGTTTGTTTTAACTGTTTCTTTCATAAAAGTTATGTTTTTGGTGTACAACGAATGCTAAAAAATTGAAGTGGAAATATAATCGGTGATTTTTTGTAAATCTAAGTAGAGCGTTTCGTTAAACATACTGATAGGGTTAATATATATTTCTAACAGTTTTCCTATATTCTGCTTAATAAAATAATATACTTTTAAGAAAGCAAATGTTTTCATTATTTGTTGCAGTGTGATTTGAGCTAGCCAATCCAAATATTTAATATAATATTAAAATATATATTTATGTATTATTATTTATTGTTACTATATATTATATTACATAGTTTTGTTTTTGCAATATACATTCTCATAAACATATACTATTATATTATATATTTAATTAAACATCACAAAATTATGTTAAACTCGTAATTTGATTCGTAAATTTCAAAATTGTCTATATATGATATATAAATATAATTTATTCTATCCTTATAAAATTTATATATTTCTTCCTTTTCTTCTTATTTTCTTTTAATAATAATAATTGACTTTTTTATATTTTACAAACCTATATCTCTATTTCTTAATATATACAAATAACAAATTTAATAAGAATGATATTTATTTATGAATGTTAGATTTCCTTATTTTAATAGTTTTATAGCAAGAACACTTGTTTATGTAATTTATTGTTTCTATGTTAGAAATGTTCTCGAATTTTACTTTTGGTTTTGTCATGTTTATAATTTTGATAAATCGGCTAAGTAGGATTTCAGAATTTCTGAAAATAGCCAAATATGTAATGGGTATCTTTTCAGTTCTTTTAATCTAAATACCTTGGCATTATAAACGGGATAAAATTTGATCAAGTGGAATGCTTCACAATGTCATATTTTAAAATTAGAAAACTTTATTTTAAAATTTGGTTTCTCAATGAAAATGGGCTATTAAAGGTATGGGATATGATGAAGTATTCAATTAAAATAAACGATTCTAGTTAAAATTATTATAATTATACGAGCTTCGTCTCATATTTTCAAATTCAACTATTTTTCGACCTCAAAAATGTAAACTTCCGTACTGCAGTGTTTTTAAATGAAAATTATAATAATTAGTTAAGATTTAACAGAAAAACAGTACTTTATTTTGCAAAAAATAATGCAACAAATAAAATAAGCGACTATATATTATAATGTCTACAAATGTGCGACTTATTTTATTATTTAAAAAATAGAAATTTTATATTAGCAACACATACCAAATATTAACCAATTTTGCTATTTTACAATGAAATATTAGGTTTGTGCAATCATGGCTCGTGGAAAACCGATTTCTACTTCAGAAATATTATAATGTTTTGTTTTATAATATGAAACCTTAACTAAAAAATTAGAGACAAAAGCAAAACGGGTTGCTGACTGAAAAAACAAAAGCAAAAAGGGAAGAATTGGGCTGACGTACGAAAAAATGGGATCCCGCGCGAATGCGATCAAATAATTTGAAATGATGAGTCTAGTTTTGAGGTCTCTTTTGACGATTCTCGAAAAAGAATCACTAGATAAAATGAGTGAAGTTCAACTTTACATAAAATGGGTGTACTGGATTAGCCTTCTAGTAGTCCGGATTTCTCATCATTTGAAACATTATATGGCGTAACGTAAAAAAATATTATAAATAATCCTATCAAAACCGTTCAATAGTTAAATATACGAATGTCGTACATTCTAGCAGCAAAAGGGGGCGTTACAAAATATTAACCCACATTTCAAATGGTTTATTATTATAGGCTAAATCACATCAAATATACGTCTCTTGTAATTTTGTTTTTGTATTATTATTTTTTTGGTAAAATAAAGTACTGTTTTTGTGTTAAATGTTAGCCAAGTATTGCACTTTTCTTTTAAAAATACTGCATTGCCAAACTTTACATTAATAGTGGCCGAATTTGAAAATAATAAAAAGTTTGCTATGGGCCAGTATATATAAGATCGTATATAAGGGCTCGTACGAGGCTGATTTAATTTTGTGCTTAATTTTTCTGAACTCTACTAATTCTCGCTAATTAAACATCAATAAATAGCTAGTATTGTAGCAACACAAATTAGTAAAATAATTTTTAGAATAAAGGTATAGAAAAATGAAATTTAGGAATTCCTAAAAATTCGTTGTTCAAAACAAAATTTAATAAATTGGCAACATAAATAAACTCAAATCTAACTCAGTATGCTGCCAGGTTATCCATTGGCCAATGAATGTAATGAGACCATGCGTCCAACGACCCTTCTCCGTAACAACCAATTTATGTTGCCAACGAGATATTGTTACAGGTCTTTCTGATTTTCTCAACTTGGAAGTTGTACTACCCCGTCGTCGTGGTACAAAATATTCCAAAGTATTGAAACCTATACTATTATATTGAATCTCAGGACTCTGTTGCAAAAAACCAACTTTCCAAATTTTACTGAAATCTATAATCTCAAGTTAAATGTGATTTAACATCAAGGGTAAAAATGACACAGTATTCTTTCGTGTGTCTTCCAGCATTGGCCATCGATAGCCTATCTTGCTGTAGTCACCACAAGCCGGACTACGCCGTTCGTTAAACGAGCTTTCTGGAAGCCGAAGCGCGATCTTGTACACCATACTGCGCGATCTTGTACACCATCTAACTGCCAGATCCAAGCGATCACAGATAATCCTTTCTAACAATATCAAACAGTGTCGAGCAGACAGATTGAGTGATATTCAGACGGGCCATTGGGTGGTTTTATCGGTTTTGGAATTAGTACTGATTTTTGAATTTTTCAGGTGGTTGGGAAACCGGTCTTGGCAAGCAGAATTACACAATCAAAAAAGACACGAATTGCTACTTTAAATGCTATGTTGTACCAAACAACTGGCCGAAGCACAATTATTTGTAGAACAGTACAGCCGTACGGGAGACAGCCGTAAGAGAGAGATTTTTTTCTTTTCTTCTTGACATTTCTAATCCACTAAAGTTGACGACGATTTTTGTTTGGACAATGCCAGTGTATATTAAAATGGCTCATTCATGAGTGCGCTCGTGCGCGGCCGATTGTGAACGTCGATTATTAAATGTCGAAATTATTGGATGTCGCACGGTTGAATGTCGCGTATTATTATGTCGTATTCGTCCATGTTTGTATAATCAATTATTTTGCGAATAATTGAGTTGCTGCACATCACTGTCCGTCCATGTGATTACCGATCTCATAAGTGGACTACTGGCAAATGTTAGATTAAGAAGTGACCTTAAGCCACATTGGCAATAAGTGAATAGATCGCCTTCGTTTAGTAATATGATGTATAGCACTGAAAGTGCTTCCAACAGCATTTACCTCAATGCTACTCCATTCAGAAGCTCACGCATTAAATTCGGCAGCACCAACGAAAGGATTACGTCCTTGAGCATCACTTACCATACGGATTAAAAGGGTTTCAAAAACTTAACGTAGCACTCGGTGGTATATAGTAGCTAGTGATATATACCATCCACTTTAGGTCTTAGAAAGTGAGCCACCACGTGTCTGGTGTTCTCTTGGAAATCAGGTTTCCCGCAAGCTCAGCTTGAAGTTCTTTTGCTCCGCAATGGATCAGGTTTAGTTGCCGCAGTTGACATCCTGGCCCTAACAAATAACGGAATGTGGATAACACAATGTTGGTATAACACAATGTTGATCATCGGTGCAATCCCTTGCTAAATGATCGTTATATCCACTTCTAAAGTTTGTGTTAGGGCAATTTTTATCACTTTGACACGATCGACCCGAGTGGTCTTACTCTAGACAGTAGAAACACCTTAGACAAATCGAGCTTGCTCTTACCAGACAACTTACCCAGTCTATTTTCATTTTACTAGTCTTTATCACTTTCTCAGTCCCTTCCACTAGAAGAATCATAACTGCTGTTTAGGTGTTACCAAAAATTAATCTAATGGACTTCAATGCATTGGCTTCATTGCAAAACTTCTTCTTCATTAATTATTTAATCCAGGCCTCTAATATTTTTTATGGTTTCGTGCGTAAATGTTCTTACAACGTCAGCTAGTCCTAGCACTTCTCCTACAATTTTTGGTTATGTCTGTGTTTCCTACCGTTTCTACAGACCGACTAGCTACAGCCGTTCGCCTTCCAGAAATTAATCTTTTGTTTTTCCCCAAAACATTTTTATTGAGCACAAGAGTCGATTTTTTTTTCCTTTTGCCAGTAGAGACATGTGTCGCAGGAATTTACAATACACATACTATTATGGTCTTTTGTTTTTTTCCACCCACTAGATCATTTCACCTTCCTCTTCTGCAACCTCCTTCTTTACTTCGGTAGGCGTTCCTAACGACCGCCGAAATATATTTGGTGAGCACATTTCTTAAATTCCTCTATTGATAAATCTGAACCAGACCGTATCAAGTGCTGTTCCAATTTATAATGTATTTGCATCAGCTGACTTCTTCAAGTACGAAACAAATATTTTTTCTGCGTTTTATTTGCAATCTATCAATAATAACTACCAATGAACTAACTGTCAATTTAACTGTCAATCGGAAATATAGATAAAACCGACTGCGGCACACAGTATAAATCATCTTTTTTTAAGAGTGGTTTTTCATAATTTAGAGATAATCTATTTCGTTACTCAGGATTTATATTAGCAATATTGAAACACCCAGACACGTGTAGACTGCAGATGTTCTTAGCTGTATTTCAAAAAATTCCAAACCTTTTTACCCCAAAATTCATTTTCGGTTATGTCTCCACGATAAACCATTAACTGGATCTCAGTTTATGATAAGTCGAGGAATGAAAAGGGGTGGGGCGGATTTTGTTAACAGATACAGGGAGATATCTGGTTGCAAATATGCTAATAAAGATAGAAGTAGCACACAAGAGAGCTACACATTTTACACAACGCAAAGATGTTGAATTTAATGAATAAATTTAAAACATTCGATTACTACGACATTCTATAATCTTACAGTTGTAATTTGTATTCTTCAATTCCGCAATTGCTTCAATTTTGTTACAAATTTTCACTATATTTGCATAAGCATTTGAGCTTCGACTTCATACTGCATAAACGAAGCTTGCTTTTTATTGCTTCTTCTACATAAACCAAGGCTCATCTAGATCGGCCACCCTAGAGAGCCATTCAATAGGGGGCCTTGGACTTAGACTGAAATGAATTTAAGATGCAAAAAATAAGGTTGAGAATGGACAAAAAATTTAATTTTAACTTTTGTCTTTGCAACAACTTGAACTTCTTTTAACTATAAATTCTAGGGATTCTGAAAATGTTCATATCAGAAAATCTATAGAATATAATCTCTCTATGGAATATATCTATGGAATATAATATTTGTTGATCGTCTAATTTGTTGTTTATATTCTTCATTTATCTTTTGATTCTTTTATTATGTAATAACGAATTACTGTTTTAAATTTATGTTAAAAAGTTTTATTTTCTAACTTGTTATTCTAAATTCATTAGAACTGTTCTCTAACTATTAAAATAATTTTTCTTTTTCAAATTTCATTTAACTGCGATGGACATTTAATGTAACATTTTAGTACATAAATTACGATTTTTTGCATGCAAAATTAGACATTTACAAATATGCAATATCATTCTTATTAAATATGTTTGTTTGCTACGACAAACATGTTAATTATGTTTTTTATTAAATTGCTATTCACAAATTTTATTATTTTAAAACATATAATATTAAATTATATTAGCCATTATCTAATTCTCACACATTAGTTATCTATTCAAAAACAATCGAAAACATTTTTTATTTGTTCTCTAATAATAGAGGCACAGATCGAAAATAGTAAGGAAGTGAATGAGTGTTGTGGTCTTTAAATAAATCTTATTTAAAGTATACGAAAAAAAAATATTTGGATCTAAATTTGTGGAAATTCACCCTGCAATATACCTTTAAAATTTTCCATTTTTTATAAAAAAACTTATACGTCGGAGTATATCATGAAAGTTTCCCCCTCTTATTTTTTACGGTTTCCCATTTTTTTGTTGTTGTTAGCTAAACAATTAAATTATTATTGTTTATTTTAACTAAAACTATATTATTATAAACTAAATTTAGCATGCTCGAAAATAAATATTTTTATTTTGCACGTTACTTAGTATTGGCTGCTGCATAATAAATATCTTGCTTTTTATATGTGATATTTTCAATAATATAATAATTAAATTATAATATTAAACAAAAAATACCAATTAATAAATAATATCAAACCATGCGATTTATTGTTTGATTTTCCTTCACTAATTTTAAATTATTTTGTATAATTTCAAGTGTAAAATACTATAAATATATAAATTTAATAAACAAATATGATAATTCTCTAATTAACAGAGCAAAATTCTCTGCAAAATTTTTCATAAAAACAAATAACAAAAAATACAAATTTAGTATTTTTTGTTAATTTTTTTTACAAAGATTTCAATATAAAATTGTATTTACTGTAGGAATTTTCGTCGACCTTTTATTATTTACTAGAATAGTTATTAAATATTATATTGAAATCTTTGTAATATTATATCTAATTACATTAATTAATATTTTTGAAATGTATATGTGCCCTTCCTGTATATAAAAAAGATATATTTATTATTTATGTTTATAATTATTATTTATATTGTTTAATATAATTTAATTTGTTTGTTTTTAAACTAAACCGTTTTATAACCAAATACCAAAAATTGGAAAAATTTTAGGCAATGTTTGCCAGCAGTATACCGGAGATTATTGAACTAGTTGGTAGTGGTTCAAAATATGGTGGCGAATTGAAAAGAGAACATGGAAAGAGGTAGATCGCATATACACATAAATCAAAAATATGTACCTAAAAATCTCTTATAAAAATTAAGAACAAAATTTTTTATTATTTGTTAACACACATTAACATTTTTTATTTTAATACTATTAGTTTTATTTAACACAAGGTGACTAATATTACATTTTCTATTTATTTTTTTATTATTTAATATTTATTTTTATTTATTATTTAAATAAAAAAAAATACAACAGAGGGCACTAGAACGAAATCTTATTTGTTTTAGTTTACTTATTTAGTCTGTTACCCCTTTTAGATCTGTGTGTTTTGGTTGTTTTTATTTATTTATTTATTTTTGTTATTAACTTATTTATTTTGTAGAGTTTATAATTTCAATTTTTGATGTTAGATTTTTTTTTGGTTGTCGAATCTTCCAATTCGTTTAAACTTCTCCTTGTTATTATTATTAATAAATTCTTAAAAAATTAAAAACAAAATCCCGGTATAAATGCAAAGTGGAATAAATAACATAAAAAATTATTAAAAAATGTTAATATATTTATATATTTTATAAAATGCTATGAGATTTTGTTTTAGAGGTTTCATTTTTTTCTTGAGTTCTTCAACTTTTTAATAATAAATATCTAACTTTTTTTAAATATTTTTTTATTTAACAATTTGAATTATATTAACAACGTAAGAGATTCATACAAATTTAATAATAAAATTATATTTCGTAGTTTCGCTAAATATTTTCGTATATTTACAAACAAATTAGTGGCCACGCAAACAAATTGTTATAAATTAAAAATAGTAATGTTATTTACATATTTGTTATTTTGCTATAATTTTTAATATTATTATTTATTTTAATCCATATTATATATATTTCTTACGTTGTTAATTTATTTCAGCTTTTATGTAGACATTTATTTATATAAATATATTTTATTATTGTTTTTGTCTTTTAATTTTCAAAATTTTATTCCAAAAACTCTTATCTGTTTTAATCAAATGGACGAATATCCCGTAAAAATTTTCCAACCCTTTTGTTTTATATTTTATTGAGTTTATTTTCTATATATTTGTATTGTATTTTCGAAAACATTTTAAAATATAAATAGGGAATACTTTAAATAATCGCTGAGATAACTTTGAAAACTCAAAATAAAAATATATACAATATATTTTTTTTAAATGAAAATCATTGGTGAAAATGTGAATGAATGATTCTTTTGTTAGAATGAAAATATATAAATTTACTTTAAGCAGTTTCGAACAAAAATAATAAAAATTAAAAACGCAGAAACAACTTTAAATAATAATAATACTTTAAATAATTTAATTAATAAAAATTATTATACCTCACAATTCCGAAGATTTTTTACATTATACATTTTTATTAAGTTTACTATTTTCTCACAAAAAACAAATAAAACTAAAATAAATATTCGACGATTTTATGCTATGTGTTACATATAGGCGGTGTTCGCGAGTTGGATTCCAGAAATAACAGAATTAGCAGCTCAACGGAATAAATATGGTGGCACATACAACAAGGATCTGCGAAGAAGGTACACATCACGATGTACCCGCATTTATTTAAAAAATAATAATTTAAAAAATAAATAAATAATATTTTTTGTAATACTTATTTAGAGGTTATTTATTTATTTTTTAAATAAAATAATTTTTTTATATATAATTCAATAAGCGATGTACCATGCATAGTATCAGATATAATTCAACACAAAATTTCCATCTTAATTTTGTTTCTAATTTTTTTTTAATTTTTTTAATTGCTGATTGAGGCTTCTTTTTATAGGATTGTGAAGAAAATATTAAGAAGTCTTAACAATGTATCATAATTTAGCACCAATTAATTTTTAATTTTGGTATATAAATAATTACGTTTGATTTTTGTTTGATTTGGTTTTTATAAATTAATTTCCCAAAACGAATAAAAAATTAATTGCTCGGTTTTAATTTATAATTTTATAATTTTAACGTTTTACTTAACAAAAAAAATATGAAATTGATAAGGCATTGGTTTCTTGGCGGCATGTGTCTTCTTATCTCATAATATATTGTTACTTAAAGTGATCGTGCTCTTCTGTAAATTTTATCCATCTTATTATTTTAATAATAATGTATTTCATCTCAAAATTTGTAAGAATATAATTTATTTTTATTTATATTCTTTTTATGGTTATTTTACTTAAATTAGTATGCATGCCATTTTTAATTTATTGTTTTTGTTTGGAAGAAATTTACAGAAGGCATTTTCTTTTTTAAATTGATTTGATTTTTTGTTATCATTTTAATTTAGTAAAATTTTTCAAAATTGTTTAGGAAAAAAGACCAGAGAAAAAATGTCGTTTAACAAATAGCTAATTGCTAATAATATAAAAAAAATGCACTAAACACTGTTTTATATAATTTAATTTTTATATTGTTTTGTTTACTACTTTTGATTTTATATAATTTAGACAATATAAATAATTAGAGTTTTTGTTTTAGTTTTATTAAAAAATCACTTATGCTGTAATAATTATATAACATTTTATACATCAGTCATTTTATTATTATTATAATTATATACATTTATTATATATTTGGTAATTAATACTTTATATACCTTATTGTATTACGGGTTGTTATTTTTTTTTATTAAATATTTTTTTTTTTTTTTTGAGAAATATCAATTTTTAAAATATGAGAAATTTGTAGAAAGTTTTTTGCTTGCACCAGCCTGTATGCCGCAGCCACGCATCTTAGAGCAAGATTTTTTTAAATTTATTTATACTCTTATAATGAATACAAAATTATCAAATTTAATTAAAACTTTTATCTTAAAAAATATTTCCTATGAAAGTTTTTGTATAACTATTATTTGGTTTAAAGTAAAAAGAAATCAAATATTAGAGCTATGTAGGACATACAAATTCCAAGAAATCGACGCCTCGAACATTGATTATTATTAAGAAATTAGTTTATAACTTTTTTATGTATGTACATGATGCATTATTTTTATTGCAATCGAGACAGTAGGTATTATAGTGTTTTTAAAACGCATGCCAGTTAAATAGTGCGGTATTCTTATACTCGTTTACTGCACCTGCAACATCATCAGATTTTGCAATTTGCCTCTGTAGCAACTATTTGCTTCCTAATTTTTCTTTTATATATCTATTCTATTAGTATTCCGTTATATATAAATTTATCTTCTAAGCCTACCGCCTCGAATCAAACAAACAAATTCATTTTAAGTAAGCAAATTTCTTTTAATAACTCAATGTTCAAAATATGTACTGTCTTAATTTTTTCGTTATGTATTATTTATTATTCTTATACATTTTATTACAATTTTCTTGTTATATACATTAAAAATGGTTTTGTGTACGCTGGTGGTGTCACATATATCTGAATCTATAAAAATTTCGCTATCATTTGCGTCCAAATATTAAGTCATATTAGTCTTTTATATGTGCGGCAGACCCTTAAGAGATGGCACCACACAATCAAATAATTATTCAAACAATTAAGGTTCAATAAACCAATTTAAAAAATATTATATATATGATGTGATGTGACTGTTAACTGGAACGAATGAATGATTGAATTTCTTGTTATACATTTTATTTAATTTTTATTTATTCTATACTAATATAAATACTGATAAAATTATTTTTCTTAATTTTAGTTGAAAATAATTTTTCATAAAATTAAAAAAATATAGCCACCAAAACAAATATAATAAGATGATTAAAAATTAATCGATACTTATAAAATAAAATCTATATCAAATGGATTTGTTTGTAATATACTTAACACTACGTTGATTTTTTTAACTAACACATTAAAACACTATTAAATTGATCCAAATTTCTATATATTTATTTATATATAAATAAAACCAAAACAAAAATATATATTATTGAAAATTATCGGTTAAATTACAACCGGTTCAATACAATGTATTTTGTATCATTTATTTATTATTTCAATTTACAATATTATTTTGATATTTAATTCATTATTATTTTTTTTATAAAAAAACAAGCAACATTATTAAGACATACAGTCCATAAAATGCTTTTTTGTTTTATTTCTTGTTTTCCTCGTCCTCGTGTTTTATTAAAAAAACGAAAAAAAACAATGAAAACCTAAAATTAAAAACTAAAAGGCGATATTTGCAAGTTGTATACCAGAGATAATTGATTTGATTGGAACTAGACCTAAATACGGGGGCACGCTGAAGAACGAGAAAGGGCGAAGGTGAGCTCACAAAAATTATGAAAAAAAAAATCTTTAAAATTTTAAAATCAGACAAAATTGATGTAAAACTACTTCCAATCATAATGTTTCCTTATGTATTTTGTCGATATAAATTAATATAATTAATTTAATTAACTGGTCTGAAAAATGGAAAATTATTAAAAAATGTTTAATATAAATATATAATTTATGTTCAATTTTGTGTTTTTGTGAATATTATGTTTTAAATTGCACCTATTCTATATAATTATATTTTTTTTTATTAATTTTTATCATTATATTATTAATTATACTTAATTTAATTGTTGTAAAATATGAAGAGAATCGAACTCGAATAATTTTCCATTGACAGAAATATTATTGAGTTGCATTATTTATGTTGTTTTTTATGTTTAAAATATTTTTATTTTATTTATTTTGATTTTAACAAATTTATTTTGCACGCTTAATCTCTCTCTATATATAAATATATGAATTAAACAAAAAAAATTACATACATATCAGATAAAAGAAAAATTTAATTTTCTTTTGCAAATATTTTTTTTGTATTAATTTTTAGTTTCTTTTTTTTATTTCTTTGAAGCATGATCACTTTCAAAGGATTAAAATAAAACGAAATTTAAAAATTAATACGGTCATCACAATTTATTTTTATTTTGGTTATTTATTTTTTGATAAATTAATTATTTGGTTTTAATTCAAATATAGAATTAATGTAATTAGACTTTATTTTATTTTTTATTCATCCTGGGTATTTTGTGTAACTCAAAAACACTAGAGATTATTATTAATTATATAGAAGTGTCATTAGAGTATTTGTCTACTACTAAAAAAAATTTTAATTTTGGCTTTTAATGAAAATTAGTTTAGATGATGAGAAATATTAATTAATAAATATATCAATAAAATTTCACCTCAGTTACTTACTATTACTTTACTTAATTTCTCTGGTCTATATATTGTTTTTTTTGTGAATTAATGGTCTATTTACATTAATTTTTATTACAGAAAAATAATTAATTTGTTAAAAATATTATATATTATTGTATTCCAAATCACATAAGCGATATTTCATAACATATATATTTTTATATAATTTAAGTTTGTTTTTATTCATTTTCATTTTATTTTAATTTTGAATTAATTATAATACATTTGTTGTAACTTATGGTCTTGAATATTTGATGTATGATTGTACGTCTAGATACTATATATTGATAATTATATACATATACATATTTATTATCTATATTAAAATTAAATATAATTTAAAATAAAAAAATTATATATACTTTAGGCCTTTAATAGTCTGTGATAATGTATAAAAAAAATTATTCTACCTTATCTAATTATGTTATTAATATCTTATTTATTTAGTTCTTTATGAGAAAAATACTTCTGTTTCTGTTAACTGTATTATAATTTTCTTTACATTAATTTAGATTATTTTTCTAAGAACATTTCAAATTAATTTTTAAAAAATTAATAAAACTATGTGATATTAAATTATGTGCTAGATGAATTAATTTTTAATATTGTAGTATTATTTAGGTTGTAAGAAACACATACTTCACTTTTATATAAATTGTATTATGTACTTTAATTACTAGATAGATTTTTTTTATTAGCTCCGTCTGTTGTGTGCATATGTGTGCGTGTGGTAAAACTGCGTAATCAATGTTAGCAACTATCGATTTTTTAAAACCAGATCTTAAAGTTAGGTGTCTCAAAACTAATTTTTATATTAATTTCTTGATTTTGCATTGGATATAAATGTAGCAGCGGAATGCTCAGCGAATGTGATGAAGTGCGTGTAAAATATATTCCAAATAAATATAAACCATATTGTTTTTAAATAGTCTGCTTTAATAATTCTCTCTCTCACTCTCTCTCTCTCTCTCTCTTTCTCTATACATATAAATATATTACTAAAGTTTACCTTCATAATACGCTTCCACATTGGCCGTTAATTAGTTTGTTGTTTTATATGAAGTGTTCTTAGAAAACCAACCAAACATATTAATTCATCAATTAAAAATATATAGTAAATGTATTTAAACTCAACTTAAAATCGTATTCAAGAAGAAAGGATACTAAAATGTGAAACTTTATGATAAGAGATAAATGCACTTGCTGTTTCAATGTTTATATCTTTAAAGTGTGTGCTATTTAAACAAACAAAACAATTAAGAAATCGAAATAATTAAATTAGGTAAAATCTTGACTCCTTTTCTTTTTATTAATTTATATTATATTTTTGGTTATATCCTTGTAAAAACCAAACTTCAAATTTTTTTATTATCTCTATACTTCTCGTTTCTTTCTTCTTATATTAATTTATTTATTTGTAATTATGTATGTTATATTTTTAAATATGATTTTGCATGAAAATTCAACGAATATATATTTTTCAGAAAAAATATTAAATATAAACGAATTATTATGTACTTAAAAATTAAATAAAAAAATATTTAAATTAAATAACAATAAAATGCGTGGCCAGGCGTAGATTTTTAGAATAGTTAAATTGTTTTTCCAAATTAGTTTTTTTACATATATACGTTATTGTATTTAAATAAAAAAATTAATTATATTATTTAAAAAAGTAATTTACTACCAGAACCAAAAATTTATTAATTTAGAAAATATTTTTATTATTACACAAACAAACCAAATATATAAATTTCAGCTAAATTTTTGACGAACAACAAAAATACAAAAAATTATATTTTTGTTTGTTTCAATTTAGTTAGGAATTAGTTCGAAATCGATAATTTACAAAAAAGTGTTTGCAATATTTATTTACATACAAAATAATAATTAGTCTGTACTCTAGGTACAGATTTTTCTATGAAATATCAAAGAAAATTTATTATTCGTGCGTTTTTGTGTGCTCTCATTATACATAATTCAAAATATGTCTTGTTACTAAACTGTTACAATTGAGTGTACATATATCACATACAAATATATTATGTGAAATATTAATATTTTATGTGCGCTCGCTAATAAATAGATCAAACAAATCTAGATACATGTTTAAAAACAATTTTAATAAAAGATCATTAAATTTTTTTTGGGCAAACAAAATTCAAAACAAATAAACGAAAAAAGTTTAATGGACTCCGTCAAAAGCTAAACCAACTAATTTTGTTTTTAATTTATTTTTTTTAATATTATTATTGTGTTTCTGTTGTTTGAAAAGCATTATGTAGATGCATGGCGCTACAGCGTAATGAGTTTTGTGTAGTTTGCATTTATCTTATAATTCAATCAATTATAATTTATTATTATTATTGTTATAATTTTAATGAGAGATTTGAAATACTAAAAATAAAACCAATGTAAAAATAATAAAATGTTTTCAATTTTATTATGATAAGTACATTAATTTAATTATTTAAGTATAAATTTTTTTGTATGCTATTTCGTATCTTTATAAGACTCTTCTGTGTACAAATATAATTCTAGTTTGGTTAATATTTCATTTAAACATGTATAAATTTTAAACATAGAAATCATTTTTTTACCAGCTGAAGCTTAATTAATTGCGCGCTGAAATGTTTATAATGTATTTAAAGGCCAAAGTAAAAAGTTACCTTCGTGTACTTTTGCAAAGTTCGTCCAAAAAGTTGACGGTTAAATATATAACAATGTTTAGTTTTTTGATATATGACAATATTTATTTAACCTTTGGAGAACCATAGCAGGTTAAAATTTTAACGGCAACTTAATTTTTAGTAGATCATGCTTCTGTAAAGCCGATCACAACTCCGAAATTTTAAATTGAAAATTAACGTTTTTGTGTCTCAAAAAACCTGCGCTCATCTGTTCGATAACTAAATAACAAATGGAGTTGCTATTAAAATTTCGACGTTGGCAATAGTGAGATCTTTCAAAAGAGACATATTTTAAAGCCTAAAACATTTGTGTGCAACAATTTTGTTAAAAACCGAAACCTATCTTTGTTAGTTATGATTCATTAAATATAACCATAAGTAGTGTGATGTTACGAGATCTGAAGACTATGAATCGGGTTCTTGATAATAAATGATAATAATAATAATGATGATGTAATAATTTGAAGTTTTGGCTGTCAAGTTTGAAAAGTTTAGAGAAACACCAATTTCGTGCTTTTATTTGAATAGGATACGTTTATCGTGAATTCAAAAATAAAAAACAGCCTCTTCCGCTTGTTTAAGACAGGCTGTGCGAAACTGAAGGGTTACTTATTTATATCCGAAGTTTCTCGTGCTATTTATCAAAATTGCGGTCAAAATTGTTAAATATTTTCAGGCGTACTACTCGAGTATTAAAAATAGACTTAGTAGATATAGGGTGTTAAACTATTAGGAGAACAGTGACTAATTGGTTAGAAGATTCTCGAAAATAAATTTCTGCCAGTATTACATTGCGCTCTACTTAACTCTCGAATCCAAATTCGCCTTTAAATATTCGTCTATTTGAGTTATATTCACAATAAAATAGCTCATCTTGACCTTTCTTTAAACGTATTGCGTTTATTCAATGGTATCATTTCAACAATGGATTTTTCCGGGCGTTTCATGATCTCATGATTTCATGAACCACTTTCGAATAACTTCGACACAAATTCAACATTCACAAACTCTTTTGTCTTTTTTCAAATAGTTTAGTTCAACTGATGATACAGAAAGTTAAGTAAATGGAACTTCAACTTGCACTTCAAATGAAATAATTATTTTGTTCAATGAGTGAAACAAAAATACTTTTTTTAAAACCAATTTTATTAGTTTATAAACAAATTGTTAAATGAAATTAAATAGATCGTTGGAATCAGCAACGGTATTTATTTTAGTTGAAAGTATATTAATCAAGTTTTGTTCTGTTTAGAATGAAAGTAATTGACTATTGGCAATATTAATTGATTAAACTAAAAATTAATTGAATCAAACATAGCGATTAAACTCGACCATACCGATTACTTAATTCTATAAGTATGCATTATATTCCACAACAGCAGGTTTCGTTTTTCACTATGACAGGGATTATTTAAAAACATTTTTAAAACAATTGTAAAATACTCGTACAGGTTAAATGACTATTTTCCATTTATACTTAATAAATTAATTGTTAATAACAAAGCTAAAAATCGTACAGATACACCTGCGCAAAATTTAGGATGGTCCTCTTAGGCAAAACCTCAAGTATCCAATTATTGCAATGAAGTAAAGCTCTCGCATATTCAGCTAAGGATGTCATGCCGACAGACATGACAGAAAAGTCGATTTTGACAGAAATTTGACTAAAATATTTATATCAGTACTTCATTTTTAAAAGTTTGTACCATCAATAGTTTCAATTCCTCCAGTGGTTTCCGTCATTATATTTTTAATTTAGACACCCATAACCGAAAAAGTGCAATCAAAATCGCTTATTTATGAGTAAAACTTAATATTAAGACAACAATAATTTTAAGGGAAATTCGTTGAAATTATATTACGAAATATTTTTTCGCAAAATGATGACATTTGCTACTAAAATTCAAAACTAATATTGATGTTACCACAAAAAGTATACTCATAAATTTGTGAGGAGTTTTATTTCTTTAACGGTTCTATACTAAATAGCGAATTACATGATTGCAACCGGAAATACATATGTATCTAAGGCACACAGAATTACTTCTTTTTCAACCAACCGTGCAAATTTTATATATTTCGCTGTTCTACACAATAACATTAGATTTTATAAAATATTATTATTCGGTTGTAAAAAGAGTTTTTATTCTTCATTTACGAAACGAGATTTAGGTTTAGAAACTCCTAAGGTGTTCTACTATCATAATTGAAGAGTTTCGTTTTCTCTCCAGAATAATTATGTGCAGTATTCTTCAAAATAATCCTAGCATTAATAAATTCCAAATTACATAAACAACTAAACTATTTATTTACATAAGTTTCTATTTTAGCAAACTGAATATTTCAAATAATTAAACACACATAAGGCGTCTAATTATAGCTACGTAAAAACAAAAACTAAATATTTTTCAAAACTTTCATTAAAATTATAAAGATAAACTAACAGTTTCCTTTTTAACATTAATTTTCTAACAAACATTTTTTTTTAGATGAGTTTGCAGATTTTTGTGTAATTTACTGCATTTTGGTAGTGTATTTTTGAAACAATTGCATTATTCCTGTAATAAAATTGAAAAATAAGTAAAATTAAAATTTTGGAAATTAAAAACTATGTTTGTTCAAAACACAATAAATAAATTATTAAAAAATTTTAATTTTAGTTTTTTTTTATAATATATCGACCGTGACATTTTAAAATTTATATGATTTAAAAACCAACATTTTAAAATGGGGTAGCAGACTATAATTTGTTTTTTTTTTGTTATATTATTTTTTATTTGATTTTTTAGAAATATTTTGATTATAATTAGATAAATAATAATATATATTTTTTCTAATTTCCAATCATTAAATTATCTCATCAGATCAGTACAAAAAAATTCCCATGCATGAAATTGAACCAGAAAAATACTAATAATAATAAGAAAATATTATTCAAAAATTGCTTTAAAATATTAATTATGAATAAATTATAATACATCTTTTATTATTATTATTTTTTTGTTTTTGAATTTTCATCCCTTTAAAAAAAAAATATTATAATTAAGTTAGTTTATGATTACATACAACCATGTATAAATTATTAATATTAATTTTTATTTATTTTTTTCGTTTGCCCCATCATGTCACACCATATTCATACACACTTGACGTTAATGATATGGTTTGGAAAATGTATGAATAAATGATAATTAGACATATTGTGGTTTGTGGCCATATAACATACGAATCAGTATCACATTTTCTGAAGGATTTCCTACACGAGGATCGAGAAGATGTTGACGTCGAAGTGGTATTCTTACATCGGTGAGTAATTTATTTTATTTAAAGTAAATTATTATTGTTTTATATTTTCCTACATATATAATTTAATATGCTATATAGGTTATAAGATAAAATTAATTAGTTGTTGTTCATTAAATTATATACACTATAAATATTTTATTATTTTATATAATATAAAATAAAATCATAAAATATAAATGAAATATTATGAAAAAAAATATAGCAAGGAGCCTGATCTGGAACTAGAAGGATTGTTAAAACGTCACTACACAACAGTGGAGTTTTTTCAGGGAACAATGATGAATGCAGTTGATTTGGAGAGAGTAAAGGTACATTATAATCAATATGATGACAGTGAAAAACATATTTAACAAAACATAACAAAAAATCTAGAGAGATATAATTACGAGAAAAACACCAACAAAAACACGCGAAATTTTCTATAATTTTAAATTTGTTTTTGTTTAATTTAATTTTAATTTTTTTATTTTCAGTTTGAATTTGATTGTTATCATTTTATTAATTTTTAATTAACTTTTTTGGGAACGTCGCAATTACTAATCTTTCACGTTAATTTATGTTTCGAGAAGATAATTTATTCACTTTAATAGTAGAAAATGAGTATTATTAGTATAATGCTAATATGTAAAGTTGTACCAATTAATTTTATTTGAGAATTATTTAAATAAATTTTAAATTGGAGATTTTGTACGATTTTGCTAGATTTATCTCTAATATGAATGTCGCGCTAATATGGGTTAAATTTTTCAATTTATATACTTAGTTCTATAATAGGATATGAATCCGCCAACTAAGTGTTAATTACTCGTACTTTCAATACTCGAATAGCAGACAATAATCCTCGGTCTGCCAATCTAAAACCGAATTTATAATTTCAAAATTATGTTTAATTCCATCGATAATTAGATGCCATCTCGTTCCATAATTGTCTACTCCAGCAAATAACGAATGTACGCCGAAAGCGTAGGGAATGTAAATAATATGCCGATAATATCAAACATTATAATTTCTTGTACCAATTATCTCAAATTCTTTAATTTCTATTAACTATAACCTGTTTGGTTTGAAAACATAAAATAAATATTTCCACTTTCATCATCGAATCAACTTTCGACACAAGGTTTAAATGTTTACAACTTTGGTGAGTTAAATCTTGCAAGTTATAAAATCAACACTCTAGTTTATGAATATGCATACATGGTTATATAACACGATGTGCGTCCATATTTTAGAAAGCGTTGTTTTGACTAACTTCCAGCACAACGCTGTTCTTGAGGGTTGCGCCTATTTTTAGTATTTACTCTACTTTAGTATTTTATATGGTTTTATAGAAAAGAATTTCCAATTTTATTTTTAGTGATTAGGATTACATATTTTTGTCTTGGCGTATTATATAGCACGCGTGGGCCATTCCGTTGATGAAATATTAATTCAGAAACTTAAGTATGCGATGACAGCACAAATGCGAATTTTAAGAAGTTAAGTATGTCACAGTTTTGTCCACATTTTGTTCAGTAGATAAAGACAAATAAATATATAAGTTGTATTTTAAAATTGTCCATATATTATTATGAATTATTAATATTAATTATTTAATTAATTAATAATTATTAATTTAAGTCTAAGCTGTTTGTTTAAAAATTGTCCACCTGATGATGAACTGCTCACCAAATAATTAGTTTTGCCTATCAACATATGTATTAACATATGTATAATATATTAAAATTTGGGACTGAAACATTTGAGTTAAATTATATAAATTAATAGTTCATAAATCACTATTAATTTGAATTTAAATAATTGATATATATCTTAGTATTAAATTTTACCCACCTAATAATAATTCGCTTTTCCTACTATGTAAGTAATATTAAAATTTCTACAAAAACTTTTGAGTTAAATTATATGATAGCTCGAATATCTCTTCTAATTGTCAATTTAAATAAATGAGTTATGTTTTAGAATTGTCCAGGTATTACCAGGTAATTTTACTCACCCAAAAATTATTTTTTGCAAATTTTGCAACATAATATTAAGATTTCCGCTTAAACTTTTGAATTAAATTATATGAATGTTCCTAACTGACTATTAATTGTGAGTTTAAGTCAAAACTTTATGTTTAAGAATTGTTCGCCTCATTATGAATTTTGCTCACCCAATAATTAGTTTTACGCAATAAAACTAAACTAAACTTTTGAGTTTAATTTATGAATGCTCGTATTTAAAATTTTCATTAATCATTAAATACGCCATTTTAAATTTTTCGTTATTCCTCATACTAATACCTACCAAAGTTTCATGGAAAATTTTTATATGGGTGTTACAGTTTCCCAGATAACATGGAAAAACGGCTGTAATTAAAATTTTTGGAGCAAAATTACTTCTACGAATTTCAATATTTCTAATATTATATCTACGAATTTCAATATTTCTTCAGTGGTCATTTTCGCAACACATTTGCATATTATGGTGCTAGTGGTGATTTCATTTCGGACATCATATAAAGGAATAGCTTAGCTTAATCTTTGGTAACGAAATTAAAAATTTGACTATCCCACAAAATCGCTCAATTTCACGATACTCGATATTTTGTTCCCCAATGATTGGGAAACCTGCTATTAATAAAATTATTCGAGAATTAATAAAATTGTCTCTGAAATGACCAAAAATAAAATTATTTTTTTAAAGACATGATATGTTTTTATTCTAACTTTGATACCTGAGAAACCGTAAAACAAAACCAACAAAACCTCAGCAATTGATTGAATAATACTTTTGTTTTGCAGTTATTAGTAGGTCCACCTACATGGAACACGCCGAAAGAAAAGTAGTTTAATTCCTAAAAAAAAACTAGAATGCATGGCCTACGCTGCTTATTTCAAGAGTAATTAATTGAAATATTTAAATTTATCACCTCATACGACTTCTTTAATACTCTGCATTTCACTAAATATTGAAAATTGAATTAGCCCTCGAAGGATTTTGACTTAGAATTAGTGAAGGATAGCCTCTAAAACATATACACGCAAGCACATAATAACCGGCCCCTGTATAAACAACTACAGCCAGTTGTAATCCGATTGAACGAAATACTATCACAGTGACCGACCGTTAGCCAATTAAATCTGTACTGGAATAGGACATAAGTAATCATCAGGTATGTAATTCAATCGCAAGCTTATTAACCTTTTATAATCTTCGTTAATGCCTTGACT
Source organism: Nephrotoma guestfalica (assembly GCA_963691935.1). Lineage (NCBI taxonomy): Eukaryota > Metazoa > Arthropoda > Insecta > Diptera > Tipulidae > Nephrotoma > Nephrotoma guestfalica. Next base: position 269,012,969 of record OY829913.1, read on the forward strand.
AACGAAGATATTGTTTATTTATTTATTAAGGAAATAGCCCAATTAGATAAAAGTTCTAGTATTTTGTCGAACACGCATCGCATTGCGAGCACGAGCACTCATTGCACTCATTTGTATTCAGATGCGCAGATCATCAAATATTTGTATTGCCTTCTTTGTAATCTTGATAATTTATTTTGTAAAACAAAGATACTTTTTGGAGCAGGTTTATAGTTGACGTGTTTTGGTCTCTTCAGTGAACTGATTTGAGGAATGTTTAAATTATTTTGAATTAGTACAAAATGGTTAGGATATTTACTCCTTGTCGGTTTGAAAGTGTTTTACAGTATTCGTAATATACGCCCCCTTTGATCAAGCTTCATATTCTAGATATTCCTATTCTTATTGCAGGAAGTTTGAATTATCCCCAAATATGCCTCTTGAGGTTTGAGTGGAAAAATTACCAGCTGTAATTTCCCAAGAGCATACCATACATACCATTAATTATCATTATCCATATTTTTCGAAAGTAAATTGCATCTGAGAAAGAACTTTTCGCAAGGTAAATTGGATAAAATTATGAGTTTCTGGAAATTGTGCAGTTAGAAATAAGTTAAATAAAAAATATTTATTTGTGACAAAATATTCTCAAAATAGAATTTTGAACAAAATTAATAAAAATAAATATCTATAATTTTTTATTATTAAAGCATCATGCAGCGATAATTACCCTACGGCGCTTATCAGCCATTATGTCCAAAAGTCAATCATAATTTCACAGTACACTACAACTTCGATAATTCTAATTGAGGAATTATTATTATTGGCAATTATCGTCAATGCTAAGGCTGCATATATTTTCTTAGGAAAGTACTTTTCGGTTTAAAATCATTTAATATGTTTAAAATCTCATTTATTGATCATCTACACGCCTAAGCATATTCCTTATCTCTCCATGCATATTGGGTATTCCCTAATTTTAGAACGAACTGGCAGTTTTGCAATTCCCGCCCATAATTATCCTTCCAGATTACCAGGGCTATAAAAATGTGTTTTTCTGTAAAATTACACAACTCAATACGACGTTGTCTCTTGTATTCTCTGTAATAAAAAATTATCACATTCGGTAACAAAGTGACCGAATACGACCACTAATACATTTCTTAATTATTTAATACGGTAGCATATATATTGGGGGTTCAAATAAGTTTTAAGATTTTATTTTAACATCGAAGCCTTATTCAGAGAAATTGGTACAATGTATTTTATGTGAATTATTGTCCATCTTTAGTTACGACTTTTTCCCATCTTTCAGGCAGCATACGGATTCCGCGTCGAAAAAATCGTGTTTTGAGGCGATCCAAGAATCGACCCAATTTATGGTTTCTTCGTAAACTTTGAAATGCTGCTCGGCCAGGTCATGAGTCATCGACCGGAGCAAGTGGTAATCGGAAGGAGCAATGTCTGATGCATACAGCGCGTGGAGTAGGATATCCCATTAAAGCGCCTCCAAAGTTCCCTTGACGACTGTTGCATCAGCTTAATTGTATCAATTGTTGTTGATAACGTTCTCCAGTGATGGTTTCGTTTGGCTGGAGTAGCTCATAGTAGATCACTCCGAACTAATCCCACCGAGTGCACAGCCTTGCCATGAATATTCGGTTTGACAGTTGAAGTTGATGCACGACCGGGCTTACTCCATGATTTTCTGCGCTTTGAGTTGTCGTAATGTATTCACTTTTCGTACCCCGTCACGATTCGATGAAAAAATCCATTCCGATTTTATCTTTGGAACAGTTGTTCCAAATTTCCTTGTTTTGGTACCATACCCATGGTTTTGAGACGGTTTTGAATCGCTTGCACTCCCAAAGTTTCAGCGAGCTCCTCTTGAGTTTGGCATGAATCTTGGTCCAATAACGCCTCCAACTCAGCGTCTACAAACTGTACTGGTCTCCCTTCGCGTTCTTTGTCATTGGTGTCAAAACCATCACTTTTAAAACGGCGGAACCAATATTCGCATATTTTTATTGCTGGAGCATGTTCTCCATATACTTCACACAGCAATCGATGTCCATCAGCTCATTTTTTTTTCAAATTAAAACAAAAAAGCAGCGCTTCCCGCAAATTGTGTATTGTTGACACAAAGGTTGACATGGTTAGAGCACATGTTGTTTACACTTCAGCGAAATGACACATACTGATTTTACCGCATGATGATGATTACGCATGTTGAATCAACACAACTCAATGCTCTAATGTAATTTTATTACATTTCTCAAAAGAACCGTTGTTTGGTAGTAGTACGAGACCCGTCGATCGAGAGCTGTTGTTTTAAAGAAATATGTTTGTGGGAAATGTAATAAAATTATAAGTTTAAGCCAAAACGATTTTTATAAAAGACATCTGAACATGGAAAAAATTGACCAAACATATTTTTGTTACTCAAATAGCATGGGTCGATAATAGTGTTGTTATCAGTAAGACATTTCATTGATTGGTTTTTCTTGAGCTCGTAACTATGGAAATAATTTAAGGTGCGTAGAATTAATTGCAAACAATTTTCAATATAATGTTATTAGACCTTGAGAAGAAATTAGTTTAAATGAAATTTTAATTGATGAAAATAAAAATAATTTCATTTTAATCATTAAATAACCTTTCCAAAATTTTGAAAATGTGGTACATCGAATGTAAATTTTGAAATGTGTATTGACTGTCTATTGGTTGTGTCCGAAATGTGAAACTTATACTTACTATTTAGCGAAAATGTAATTTTATATTCTCATAAAGTATTCTAAGAATTCATATTTGAAATTTCTGGAAATTATTAATTCTGATATACAGTTAATCAACCTGAAAGATTATTAATTGCCTAGTTTTACAAAATTTATTTTTATTATATTTTACAATTTAATTTTTAATTAATTTTTATTGAATGAATGTCTAGGAAGCTGCAAATTATATTTTGATCGAATTTATTTTAAAATAACAATTAAATTGCAAAACTAGCATTATAAGCTTTTATTATTATTTTTCTAAATTCATAATTATGACTATTTTTATTATTTTTTGTTATGCTATTTTAAAACATCATATGTTTGTTACTAGAATATCTGTTAAACTAAATTAAAAAAATAGTAAAAATAGTAATAATTTCAATTACAATATTTAAATATTTTTATATTATATATAAAATTCCTTTACAAATTTTTTACTATAAACTTAAATATGAAATTTAAATACATTAATTAAATAAAATTTAAATTTCACATTTCAATTAATAAACCTATCTGCATGGTAAAACAAAAAAAATTAAATAATTTTATTTATTTAATTTTAATAAACAGCTGGAAATTATAATTAAGTATTTTTATCAAACAAAACCAGAAATTTTTCGTTTTTAGTAATTTAAATAATTAATTTTTCTTTCGGTAATGATATTTAATTATATTAAATTTAATATAATTAAATTTATAAATATTTTTTATATTTTCTGTATGCCTTTAATAAACTTTTAAAAATTATAAAATATTTCAAATTAGAACTTTTTACTATAGAATTTTGTTTAGACTTTTTAATTTGCTTATTAAATTATCTTTCAAACAATATTAGAATAAACAAATCTTTTGATATATTATTGATCATTTTATTAAGCAATAAAAATATATATTTAGATTAGATAAAAACGAAAAATTAATGAAAAAATATTATAAAATGATCAAACTGAGCTGATAAAATACTGAACAGAAACCTTTAATTTTTATTATTTTATTTTACACAAAAAATATATTTATTTTAAATTAGAATTGAACCGTTCCTGGCATCATCAAACTTGGAAGAATACTTTTTGGTTTATATAATAATATTTGATGGAACTTTTAAAAACATTAAACTTATTTAATTTTGTTATATTTTTATATTTATTTAATTTATCACAAGTTTATTATTATAAATGCACATTATTTGTTTTTTATTCACTATTATATATCTACCTCTTCTACATACTACTACTACATCCTACTACTACTACCTTAAAATTTAAATGATTGGGTCATTTCATTTAAAAAAATAAACAAATTCGATAAAATAAATTACACAATCTAAGAAAACCACCTGATTTGGAATTAGAGGGTTTATTCAAACGACATTTTACAACTGTGGAATTCTTCCAAGGAACTATTATGAATCCAATAGATCTTCAACGGGTTAAGGTAAAAATTATACCCCACTCACTCATAAAGCTTTTATTATTATTTTATATTTTTTTTTTTTACTAAACATTCCTAACTGTGTAATAATTATATGACTAATCAAGATGTATTCAATTAAATTTGTAAAGTTTTGGCTCAAAATTATGAAATAAAATTCGAATTTCTTACATTTAAATTTATTTTACAACAATTGATTACAATTGATAAGGTTATAACATTTTCTGTTTATTGTTTTCCAAAGTTTTAAATTATGTTTTGCAATAATTAATGTTGTGTGTAATTAAACATATAAATGTCTATATTGTTAAAACTGATTTTTAATTAATCTTTCTTACTATTAACATGGTGTTAAATTAACGCACTTTATTTATAAGAAATTTACTCGTATTTCTTTGTGATCCACATTTCTATAAAAATCACACCTCTTTTGTACAGCAAATTTAATTATAATTAAGGTGTTCAGGCAGTATAATATATACATTTTGTTGCTATCACAAAGTCTCCCTGATCATTTTTCGATAGCATAATTTCGTTTCCATCACCATGTTTTTTAAATCACGTTTGTTTCGGATAGGATTTCCATATATAAATTGTTTTTCATTATGTGTTATTTTATTTTTAATTATTCCATTTCATTATTATTTTGTACACTAATCTAAAACTAACAACTTTACAGTGTACTACGTCCTACCACAAAATATTTTATACTTCGTTTATGGTTAATTATGTTAAAGATGTATTATTCTGTTAAGTGTTGTTTTATTATTTGTACTGTTTTTTAATCCAAAAAACAAATTGAAATGTTATATATACTAGGTATATGGTAAGTGCAAGAATGTTAATGCTCTTACCGTGATTTGCTCGTGACTTTTTTTTATGAAATGCAGGTTAAATATTTGTATCGGCACATTAATTTAAAATAAATAGTTCCTAGCGCTATGCAAATTTATTTTTAATTTATAAATTAGAAATAATATGGTTAGGTATTTTGAATTTTAAATATTCAGTTTTAGGTGAGATATTATACATATAAACTAATTAGTAAACGCCATACAACGCCAAACCATTTTTTAGCACTGACCGTGCATGAATGCATGAAATTATTTTTACTTTATGATCTATATTCAATATCCAAAATCCAACCCATAAAATTTAACCTGTTAGACATTAAGGGGACAACATTTTATTGATAAATATAAATATTTATTGATAAATAATCATTTAACTTACTGTTTTCGTTGTCGAGTATAATAAATGCGTATTTTATTGGAAACATTAAAATTAAAATTAATTAGTTATAATTGAAAGTTTTACGTGTATTTTTTTAAGTGTATTATCTTCTATACTTTATAGAACATTTTGTAAAACCGTAAAACTACAATTAAATAGATTAAAAAGATGTATAGACGAATAAAGCTCATAATACATTACTACATTTACATTAAATCGATAGCGAAGCGAGGAAGGCTAATGCCACCGTTTCTATCAAAGTTTAACATTTTCGTTTTAATGTCAACAAAAAATCAAAGTGATTTTATTAAAAAGTATGACGGGTGGTTCACCTACAACAACCCGAGTCGCGCAAATAACTAATATAGCACCTCAAGCAACGTAAGATCAAATGTAAAGTTTATTTGGCTACATCGCTAAAATTGAAGAAATTCGTCTAGTACGCAGTCGCACAGTATTTAACAAATACCGTGTTTATCGATCGGGTTCTGATTGTTATTCCAATACAAAATGGAGTTATAGGACTATTGTACCCGGACTTCATTCTGCGACCTTTTATCAGGTCATAAAAACTACTGATTCAAAACTTCCCCTGAAAATCCGGCACTTCCAGTAAATTACGATGTATATAAAATAGAGGAGACAAGACGTACCATGATAAAATCATGGTTAATTTGCCAATTGCAAAGCCTGAAACCTAAAAGTAATGAAGCAGCGCAAAAAAATAGAAGAAGCATGTCCATTGTTAAAGAAGCTCAAAATTTAAATTCAGCCGCAATTGATCCTGTGAATGAAATTCTGTCGAAAGACAAGAGTTCATCAAGTCGGCGCTCTAGATCACGAGACATAGATAGAACACGATCTAGATCAACATCTCGCCGGTCTAGGTCACGTAAACGTTCCAGATCAAAGTCTAAGCCTAGAAGGCATTCTCGTTCTCGATCAAAGCGATCATCTTCTCATTCTAAAAAGTCACGTTCAAAGTCGAAAAGATCATCGTCTAAGAAACAAAGAAACGAAACAAAAATACGTCCTAGGTCTCGGTCGATGAGGGCGCATTCTAAGGATCGACGTTATATCGTAGAAGTCGTGATCGAACTAAGTCGTCCTACAGTCGCCGTTCAAGGAAATTTCGTTCACGAGATCACTCTGGAGGTCGTGAACGTTCTAGATTATCAAGCAAGCGCCATTCTCATTCTCAGGGTCGTTTTAAAGATTACTAATCATCAAAATCACGTAGTCGTACACCTGAATCAAAAAAAAATATAACGTATCTCTGAAAGGAAAATTCAACACTATGATGCTGAGGGAAAGATCGATTAGGATATATCAAATTGAAATAGATTAATCAAAGGTTTTTTCCATCGAATAAACAATAATAAAAAATATCTAACTAAAATAGATACTTACTATAAATGATGAATGAATTCACTGTAATTATAAACATACTAGCACACTAGTTCAAAGCTTTAAACTACTTTAAAGGGGACTCATAAGAGTCCCTCGGACGGCCATAATTATAGTTAAATGGTATAAATCATTCCTTAACCGGCTGGCACTAATGGTATACAGAAAATGTTTGATTGGGGAGGTTGAAGTTGGAATTATCACAAAAATATAGAACACTATTTTTTTGTTTTTTGGCTAGGCACTTTATTTGGTATTAAATTGAGTTTAATATTTTTTCCAGTCTAGCAAATGCTTTTCATTCCAATTCTAATCGTTGTTCCGTACACTGATTATCCGTAAAGGCTATTTGATAATTTCTATTGATCAACTAAATGATTGTTTTGTTAATAAGTATCACCTAGGAAGACTACTCTTGTATGAGAATTTGGCGATTGATGCGGTAGTGACAGTTGACCGAAAGAAAATTCAAAATTTGTAAGAGAACTAAAGCTCACAATAAGAGTGAGAAATTAAAAATCAATTTACAGGCCGAAAATCTCAACTACCACCTTGGTTTGGTAATGCTTCAAATGAGATCCACAAATAATCGCTTTATACTTTTATTTTTATTAAATTTCAGAATAATTCATATTTTAATTTCAAATCTGAAAACCTCAAAACTAGCAAACATTCACCAAGAAATATAGTTTCACAAAATAAAATCAAAAGGTGTTGTTGAATTTATAATCTTCAATCTTCAATCAAACTAAAACGTAACTATTTTGTACCATGCATTCACTAACTTATCGCAGGTGACCCAAATTAAGAGAGATAAAGGAACAAAAACCAATTCCATCAATTAACCAAGATACAAATTTGTATTAGGCTGTTTTGCGCCGACTAGCTTTCCATAAAAAGGTATAAATCAGCACCTCATAGGCGATTGTAACGTTCTGGTAACGCAATTAAGAGAGGCTTGAATGTTGCGTGTTCCTTTATCTAGCTATAAAGTTGTACCTTTCGAGGGTAATCTAAAAAAATTGTGGTATGCTGTTGTTTCGAAAAACTTACAATCCGTTTACAAAATGTAGAATACTTTATATATTTTAAATATTTTTAACGTCATTGACTTTTGCATTATTTTATTGTCTACAAGGCATCCTAAGAAAGTTAAAGGAGTTTTAAGGATGTGCAGAAGAGATACAATTACTACCACGATACTACCAAGATTTCTTAATTGGCTATAGTTTAAAAATTCGGAGTAGAAATATTTTTTGCGAAATTTCAAATAGAAGGTTCTATTACTAAATTTAACACTTCAAATAAATTAAAATCGATAGAGAAGTATAACAAATTACAAATTTATGGGGTAGCTGTGTATTACATTTATTAAACGTAAATATTGACCGAATTTGACCGTATTTTTCTTAGTAATTTTTTGCATTTTTCGTAATTGTTTGATTTCGGTATGTTCTTAACTAACACCATGTACGTTATCAAGATATTATTCTTCATAAATTGCCATATACATACATCCATTCCACTATTTATGCCTCTATTAAGAATGTCTCCTACATCTTACCTCAATAGGCAACGTGACGTCACAATGTCAGAGAAAAAGTTCTAAAATTTCTTGTCGAGCACCAATTGGGAATTTAAGTATTTTTGACAAATTAAGTTAAAATATATATAAATAAAATTCATTATACACCAAAAATATTTTGGGGATGTGAGACATTCCAGCTAACATATATAAATTGTGGATCATGCGTTCATAATACAAAAATTGAATTAAGGTGATTATGGGTATTATGCTGTGTTTCATGACACCTATTACTTCATCAGATCAGTTGCCGATTATGTATGAACACATTTTTCTAAATGTTGGTTTGGAACACAAAATTCGATTTTAAATCTTCTGGGCGTCCTAAGTCGTTTCCCGAAATCAGGGCATACATCAAGAAACTCAGCTGAGCATATATACTAAACTGAGCATATACTCGTATGTATATCTTCGTATGACACTTCTTAAAAATTCTAATGTATTTTGTGCCATGTTTGATTTAATTATTGAAAAATTAAATGAGTTTGATTAATCAAATGCAATTGTTCTCACACTAATAATTCTTAAATTATTAGATAAAAATTTATGAATGCGCTTAATACAGTAAGTACAATTATATTTAAAATAAAGAAATACTTCTCGAACACATCCGAACTCGTCTCTAATTTTCTTTATCAATAATAAATATGCTACTTTACCACAATAAACATAAATACGATAAGCAAAAAAAATTTTTTATTACTCTAGTTCAATAAACAATAGAATCAGATTTCGGAAACGGTATATGAAGGAAATATTAAGATTATGTTAAGTGTTGAATTGAAACTACTGAACACTTCGCCGTTCTTTATTTGGAAGTGCTATTGACGGCTGGTAAAGTAATTTCAGCGCTGTACGCGGAAATCGTTGACATGTAAAACTACAAGGAAAAATTATCGTTGAAGATTGTTTTACAACTAAAAAATCATATTGCGGAAAATTTTAAAAAGCAAAATATAAAATTACCCGGGGCAACAACTAGTTCTGGGATATTATATCGTCACAACTTTCGATATTTTTTGGAAGTTTACATCTCTTTTTGCTACGAATGTTACTACTTTGGTGATTGTTTCGTTTATCAATTAATTCTTTTCTAGTGTTATCACAACCTACTAGAATATATTTGAACAATATCTATTTCCCTACTTTCGATTAAATATAGAAAATAAATTATTTGGCGATAGAGATGGAATAGAATCATCACAATGTTATAATTTATCAGACTGGCAAACAGATACTAGTTCAGAATGAAATTTCCACGTCCAACAGCATCACGTTACACCTAAATGTCCAATCGAAGCAGGTCATTTTGAACACAAATTTCCCCTACAAAGCAAATCAATAATATTTTTCTCAAAACTTCGCCGGATAAACTCGAACTTAGTTCTGTTTCAAAATAAAATCTAATGCGTTGAGGAGGTCCAGAGTAACTTCGGAAAATCCAACCCTTGCAAATACAGCGTGGATCGACAGGTAGCACGTCATTTGGTTTACTTATTATTGCTTAAGGAGGAGAAAACTATGGAAATTGTATTAAAAGTGTAAATTATTTTTATTGACAGATTTTGAAAATCAGGGATGAAAATAACAAAACATCACATTTTCGATACTTTATCGAACTTTATGTTTCTTTTTCCTAAACTGAAATTGCCGATTGTTCCGTTTACGATTTATTTCTTTTTTATTGATATCACAACCTATTAGACCAAATGTGAACAATGTATATTTCTCTAATTTCATTCAAGCATCGAAAACAATATATTTCTCCATAGAAGCGGCGTAGAAATATTGAAAATTTTCAATCTAGCAGACTGATTAATGATATAAAATGTGAAATAGTGTCTCATTTTATTCTAAAGGAGCGAGACATAAACTTAGATAAAATATCGAAAATGTGATGTTATAACATATCACCCCTACTGCTTGTCTTATAATATTTCAGCAATTTCACTATGAAAGGTTATTGTGTATAATTTTGAGTTACTTATAGTTTATCCGGTTTCTAGAGATCAATTAACCATCGAATTGTCTAATTAGAATGCCTGTTGTTGAGTGTATTTTGGTTGAAATGCAGCAGTACGTTTTAAAAATAAATATTGACGTAAAAATGGGATTTCGGATTTAGGTTTAGAGATGACCAGTTCGAAATTAAATAACATTTTTTCTTAGATTTGAAGTTAATTTAAACTACTTAAGATTCTTTCAGTTTTCTTTTATCAAGACTTTTTTCTTCTATTACAATTTTTAATAGAACGGTCAAACTTGGAAAAGCCACATTCTTACGTATCTCAGGCTATTTTCCGCTAATGGGAGGATTTCGGATTTTAAAGTCCGAATAAAAGTTATTAGCTGTTTTTTTTTCTAAAATCTAAATAAGAGTTTTCACGAATATTGAGCTCAATAAATCTTTGCATTTGATTTGATATTTGTCTATCATATGCAAGAAAAAAACGTCTGCAAAAACGTTTGAGAAGCTTAGCTTCTCAAAGAAAACATAATATTTCGGAAAACAAATTCTCTTTCGGTATATTCATGTTCCGGCTGAGGCAACTTTCAATTTATCAATTTAGTATAATATACAGGGCACTCGCGGTTGAATGATTATCACTGGGAGAAAGATCATCAAAACTCTTTAGTAAAAAATGCTATGTTGTATTTTCGAAATTAGATAGTTACCTAAATGGTTATATAAGTTTATATAAAGCTAAAAATGATCGTTACCTCTTTTTATCGTTATGTTAAAAACTAAAGCTAGTAAGAATAATATGACAAAAAAATTTATTTTTAATTTTTTTAACTAAATGTTACCCCTTAAGTTCCGTAGTTAAATATTGAAAAAAAAATTGTTATATTGTCATCTGATCTTATCCCACTTCTTAAATTTATTAAAGTAGTCCTGCTTTTGCCAATAAGAAAACCGTTCATCAGTTATTACAAACAATCATCTATTCAATGGTGAACATAATTTTGATCGATGTAGAGGAAATGGGAAGTGGGAAATTTACAATATAAAGGTTGCGCATAAATTTGCGAGACTACTTTTTAAAACTGCTTACTGTGTGACTTGTCATTTTGCTCGTAGCAGCCACTAAACTTATGTACATACATATTAGTTGGACTTCAGACTACCAATCTCTAGTACTTACGAGTATAAATATTTGTGACTTGTATTAAACTGACGACGGAACATAAAACAATATAAAAAATGGTTTGTTTTATAAATTTAAACCCGATTTTAATCCGTTTCCTGGCGGACAAATTTTTTGTAACTACTTCTATATGTCAAAATAGCAAGAGCAGTTGCGATTAGTTGGTTTAGCAGAGACATAAACCTAAGTACACGCAAGTAAATCTACAAACATATAAAATACAATTAATTTTATAAGAAATTTCTAAAGGATTCTAAACTGATTTTTGAAAGAAGTTCCGAAATATGACCAACTGGAACAGAGCTAAGCGATTTATTAACTGATATGATGAAATTGGTTGTTATGGATAAAGAAAACCCATTGTAAAATGATTTTTAGAAGAAATTCTGGAATATAACCAGCTGGGGCGAAACCCATTTCTTAATTAATCATGATGAAATTAGATGTTGGGGAAATGGGATAATTTAATGAATTTTAGACTAAGCCTTTTCTGAACAGATGGTCATGAAATTTTATGTTGTGGATGGAAATAGGATTCCAATATGATTTTTAAAGAAGTTTTAGAATATCTTCAGCTGGGTCTGAAAAAATCATTTCTTAACTAACCATGTTTAATGTAAGCGGGTTTTGGAATGTAGCCGGCTGGGGTGGCTCTAAACCATTTTTAATCGATCATGATAAAATCGGATGTTGCGGATGGAAACCTAAAACTTTTTAGAATTCAATTTCCATCCACAACATTAAATTTCATTATGTTCGATTAACAAAACAGTTAGTTCCGCCCCAGCATGATCACTAATTCCAGAACTTCTCCTAAAATCATTAAAGAACCCCTTTTCCATCCGCAACTGAATATGACTAATTGAAACGAAACTAGGCCATTCCTTAACTGAGCATGATAAAATTGAAAACAGTGGATCGAAACAGAAAATATTTTTTCAAGATGACGGTTTCAACATAAACACCAACAATTCGGACATCTTTCTTAAATTTATGCAATCCAACTTCCAGATAAATCAAGCTACTCAGCACGAAAATGATTATACCTTGACAATGAACACAAAAAAATTAATCAACTAATATTTATTAAAAAGTGTAAATTTTCGAATGTGGGCAAAATCGGATTAATATCACTTTTAGTTTAACATCAAAGAAATATATCGATTTTTAAACAGTTTCTAACTTATCGAACTTTTAACTCCGTTTTTGTGCTCTTTCCTACAGAAACTTCAATTGCCGGCGGCACTCTGGAAATAAATATAATTTTAACGAGTATTTTTTGTTTATTGAACGAAAGTTGAAACTTGCCACATACTATCGCAGGGTCGGTTCCACACATTTTGGCGCTTGAAGCAGTTCATAATTGTAAACTCAAAAGCAGTAATTTTAAAAAATCGGCGTATGTGTGTCGCAAACTGTTGTCTGCAACCTTTCTACAGTATTTGCCAAACAACGACTATGATTTAAAAGACACGATTCATGATGATTTAATCGGCTAATTTCCTTAAATTTAACATCACAACTAAAATAATTTTCAGCAAACAATAAGTTTAATATTGGCCGTAAAAACAAAAAACTTAAAGCAAACATTTGTGTAAACTTTTAATAATGCTTGTTGCTACTAGTTTTTACCAGAACTATCGAAAGTGTATACTTCACAGTGATGCCCTTTACAATTTAGATTTTCTGCGTCCGATTACAATGCATCAATTTGAACCTATGAGGGACTGGCCCTGCACTACCGAAAGAAATGTGGTACAGGCCGTTACTATATATTTTTTAAAAAGAAAATGTACCCATAAGAACCGTCTGACAATAAAAACAACTAGATGATAAATGAAATTAATTTATTTGCGAAATTTAATTGTTTCATATAATTAGAATGTATGAGAATTGTTCTAATGAAAATAAAAGATTTTAAGCAGGTTAAAAATATTTTTTAATTTAGGGATTTTGAACAGTAATTGTAATAACCCATAAAGATATTATTAGGTGAACATACTATTAGTAATACAATTAGAAATGATTGTATCTTCATCTTTCTAAGATCCATCAAATATTAAGATTCCTAAATAAATAGTTTTTAAAACAGTAAATAGTTAAAATTTACTAAAAATAATATTTAAAGAGATTTTTATTTGATTTATATGTAAAATATTTTGTTTTTTAACTCTGTTTATAACTACTATACAAAATTGCTTCCAAACAATAAACAGACTGCATTTGTTGACTAGCAAAGTTTTTATAATTAATTTGTTTTATGATTTAAAACCTTAAAATAATTATTAAATCTGAATTCCTGGTTTTTATAAACTGTTTGCATGTCGTCTTTCTTACTAATATATCCAATTTAAAAGTGTTAGTAGAATATTTTTTAGCTAAATTTAAAAAAATTAATTAGCAAGTTTTTTTCGAAATACTGCATGCATAAATTAGTTTTGATTATAAATTTTAAATTAACTTTAATTTTAATTTTTAATTTAATTTCAATTAATTTTTATTAACTTTGGTTTTCTTCAGTTGAATTATTTTATTTGAGAAATTAAAAATTATTAAAACACAAAAAATACGTTTGCTCGTCGTTCGTTTTATAAACTCTTCGAGTATAATTAATAAATAGGATTTTGTTATTAGAGAATAGATTATATTTAAAAAAAGGCTAGAAAAAAGTTTATGTTTTTATTTTCACTATAATTTCTATTCTACTTTGCACAGACTCAAACACAAAATAGTTTAATTATCTGTTAATTTCAAACAATAGTTGCTATATAATATTGCTTTAATAGATTAGATATGCATAATAGATATCATGGCTCACCAAATATGACCACACATTCAAAATAGAATAGAATTATGTGATTTTAAAAACAGATCCCTAAAACCGACATTTAAAATATAACAACAAAACAGACTCTCGATTATAATTCGAAACGCGACCAAATTTAATTATAAAAAATAAATGTATCGTAAATAAATAAAAATGTATATTTTATAGAATTTGGTATTAATGCGTTTTTCCATTATTTTAGGTACACGAAGCTGATGCCTGTTTAGTTTTAGCAAATAAATATTGTCAAGATCCTGACGCAGAAGATGCTGCCAATATAATGCGAGTAATTTCAATAAAAAATTATAGTGATGATATTAGAGTAATTATTCAATTAATGCAGTATCACAATAAGGTAAATTGTACATAACGTCTAAATATTGTTTTTATAAATTTTAATATTGCATTTTATGTATATTTATATAGGCTTATTTACTTAACATTCCATCGTGGGATTGGAAACAAGGTGATGATGTAATCTGTTTAGCTGAATTAAAATTAGGTTTTATAGCACAAAGTTGTTTAGCGCCCGGTTTTTCAACGATGATGGCAAATTTATTTGCTATGCGATCATTTAAAACGGTGAGATAGAATGTGTTAAATAATTTCTTATTTAAATTACAATAATTTTTTTATTTATATAAGTTTTATTTTATCATATAATTTAGTATTCAAAAATACACAAATTACGTTTCTTTACATGATCATAATTTTAAAACAAAAGTCAAAAATCACAAAATACATTTACATAGTTATTTTCCCAATATCTCATGAAATAATAATAATATTATTTTATAAATTTAAGAATTTAATTATCTAAGATAGTTCGTAAGTTTATCGTATATAGACATAATCATATGATTTATAAAAAACCAACAATTTAGTCACCGGACATGCAAATTTGGACAAACGATTATTTACGAGGAACTGGTATGGAAATGTACACAGAAACGTTAAGTCCGACATTTATTGGCATGCCCTTTGCGCAGGCCACCGAGTAAGTTACAAGAATAGTGTTATTGAACCATATGTTTAATATCCAAACAACTAAAACTATAATAAAATAACCATAAATATTTAGAATATATTTTGTTCAACGCTTCAACAGTGTTTTATTAATTATGTTAACTCATTTATTAATTGTGTTGTAATTATAATTTTTGCTTATTTACTAAAACAAATGGAAGTCTTGTACTAAAAAATATATGTATACTTGTACGTAAATTTCCATGTTATAAGTTCACAAAAAGATATTCGAATAAAGGTACATAATCCTTCGAATATCTTTTCATTTTAAATATTTATTCAGGGCTTTCAGACATTCTACATACATAAAGAACCAATGATACCAAAAGATATCTTAGAGCTCTAATTTAATCATAAAACTCTAAATATTTATATATTATTTAATACTCACCACCTATTAATTTCTAAAAGCAATTTTATGTATAAAATATGTCATTAAAATTAACGAAATGTTCACACACGGATTAATTTATTTATAAAAAGTATATATTTGTTTGCGGTTACGTATACAAAACAAACAAAATTAATCACAATTTATTATGAATATGCAATTTTATCAATTTTTTGTAAAGTGTTCCCAAATTGACTGACAGATTTAATTTTTTGATTGTTTATGGATAAGGGTTGATTTTCGAACTTTTGTTTTAACAAAAATAAAAATTTCGCCATTAGGTTAACAAATTTTATTCACAACAAAAAATATGTACGGTCCTTTATATGTAAAATATACAATTATTTTTTAAGGTTCAATTTAATTGGACCCTATTAAAACGAGGCAATCATAATTACCCAATTTTATTTTTATCTAGGACTTAGAAAACTCATCGCTCAAAAGAAGTATGGATCATGTGAGTTGTTAATCGAACAGAAAACACACTGGTAATATACTAATGGTAATAATTTGTTTTAAGTATAGAGAGTTAAGGAACTGGCTTTAGAATTAAGACGGAAACGCCGGTCCAGAATGGAAAATCTTTTTTCGGTATTGAGAAGTTTCGGTATTAATATTTCATGTTATTATTAGATAATTTCAATATTTATATTTCAGGTGTTAGATAAATTGCGAGAGAAAGGCTTTAAATGGGATCAGACTCTTTAAAAATTAAAATTTTTCATAAATCATGACTCAAAATATTAAAAAAGTCTTCTCTAAATATTTCATATAATCTTCTTTATGAAGAAATTTGTATATAATTTTTAAAAACCTCTAGTGTACATATTACCTAAACTACTTTTAATTAAATATTTTATAAAAACAATTTTACGATTTCAGTTTTGAATTTAATAGATCTCTAAAAATATAATTTAGTAACTACTTCGATTAAACATAAATTTATGTAAAACATTAACCTAATTTAATATTTCTTTTCAAGCTTTGTTTTCCGTTAGTTCTGAGAGTTATCCAAGTTTGTAATGTTAATAAGAAAAAATGAAAAATACATTATTGAAATTCACATTCTAATAAAATTTTATTGGAATGGATATATTGAAATTACTGTGATAAGATATTAAAATAACTATTTTTATCATTAAAATAATCAAAATTATTTATTCAAAATATTTCGTTAAATTTCTTCAATTGAACATTGCAAGTCAGAGTAATTATTTGTATATTAATTGAACTTTATATTGCTATTTAATTAACTAACGAAATAAATTAGATAGTTTATTATCACAAACCTTTGTTAGCTGGGTGAGTAGAGTATTTATTTTGTTATTCGTGATGTTCCAGGTTCGCTTCCCGGTGGTGATCAGAAAAAAGTTTCCAGTTGGTTGGTATAAAATATAAGATTTCTTATCACTATCATTTGATTATTTAAAGGAATTTTAACTAGTATCATCCCTCAATTAATGATAGAATGAATAAAACCCATATACGTGAGAAGTCACTATTGGTTAGGAAATTTCCAATTATAATGAGCATTAATTAATGAGCATTAATTATTATTTATATTTGGCTGTTCTCTGTCTATTCCAAAGACAAACCATCGGTATTCTTCTCACGTGATCTCCTGTCAAACTAGTATCGCAGAATCATAGCAACGATTTGTAGTTGATTGAGTGTTGACTCCCATTGCTCTCCTAAATCAAAATGAAGCAACCTCAAATTGGCGGTATATTCTGAATTCTAAAACTTACAGTAGAGGAAACAACAAAAGACACTCAGAAAATTTACTAAACCAGAATTAACAAGAAATTCGGAGTTCTTTTACGAGTTTTTTGGTTCAATATGGGGGCGCACTGGTTTTCATAACACTGATTTTAAAAGTTACGATTTTAAAAATTCTGGTTGTACAGTTAAAAATAATCCAGGTACTTTTAAAATCGTTGAATCAAACCAACCTTTAAATAT
Source organism: Nephrotoma guestfalica (assembly GCA_963691935.1). Taxonomy (NCBI): domain Eukaryota; kingdom Metazoa; phylum Arthropoda; class Insecta; order Diptera; family Tipulidae; genus Nephrotoma; species Nephrotoma guestfalica. The sequence continues at coordinate 269,030,736 of OY829913.1, forward strand.
AATATGAATTTATCTACTTTGAGTCTGCCGGATATGGTAGAGTTGCTATTTCTAAATTACGAGGCTTAATAAATAAAAATCTTACAAAAAGCGTAATATCTCATTGTTATTATGTCTCTCTCTATCTAAGCAATAGATGTGCAATGACGCGGCAATAATAATTTGGTGTGTTTTCCGGTCATATAATATAAAGATGGAATTTTCTGCAATATTATGTAATCATGATATATACAAAACTAAAAGCTAAAGCTCCTATGTATATTTTCAGTGAAGCAGAGTTCTTTTCCTATGTACTGTTGGTTATTTAAAGAGCACGGTGTGTTAATTTGAGGGCTTCTTTGTAAAATTACGTCTTTATTTTAATAAAACACATGCGATAGAAAGTGTGTCATTTAAAGTATTGTCCATCGCTAGCCACTAAATGTTACCTTATTTTTGGCAGCTTACCGCTAAATTTGACACTAATTAAAATCCATACGATATTTGAGCTGTTCGTTTATTTTGAAAGTGGCATAAGTCACTTTTTTTAAATTGAAATATTTAAGGGTTTGCGTTTAAAATTATTGAGTTATTTCAGGATACTTGTATTATTGAATGGAAATTTTATTAAAATGAAGAGATACCGTTAAATTGTAACTAATTTATCATTAACTGGATTTTTTGAAAAAGTGACTTATAACTAGAACAAGAGTGCTGATTTCTTAAACTGGTTTAGCAAAATTCGATCAAGTTCCCTATCGAAAAATTTGAATTTGCTAGTACATTTTTTAATTTTTCGTGGTGTGTCAAACTGAATGGAATTTTATTTTCTATAGTTCTTGACCGAGTTTTGCTAAACCAGAATAGGAACCAAGCACACATTTTATCGATAAAAATATTTGATCGATAAGAAAGTAAAGGCTGCTAGGTACTTTGTATACCAATCCTGATAATCGTGTATTCACATTTCCATTTTATATTCCTTAACCTGTTTGTAAAAAACCATTGACTTTGAAACCTAACCATAGACAATTATACATTTCGTCCTTACGAAAGAATTTCTACAATTGGTAATATATTATGGTTAAAAAATGATTTTTAGTGAACATCGTTTTTGATAAGTTGAGTACCATACAGCCTTAAATTAATCTATTCATTAATTTATTCGTATGCTTCGTATGCTTATTCGTATGCTTTAAATGTCCTTACAACAAACCTGAACTAGTTTGAATAATATCTATTGTCGAAATTTTCGAAAGATTTATCGACATTGTCGGATAAAAACGCAGCCGAATACTTCATAATAGACCCCCTAATTTGGACGCCACAGTTTAATAACAGTTGTATTTCATTTATCACTGCTTACAACAACAACAACAACAATATCACAATCATCATCTGTAAATAAACTAATTCCAAAACAATTTTAATTGTACGAGTATCACGAAGTCGAATAATTAGTCACTGTGTTCATCAAGAGAACAGCATAGTTTGAATGCTTTAATAATATTTAATTAATTACAAAGTGCAACAAAACATTTGTTCAAAGATAGACTTTAAAATTTTAATTATTTTGATTTACAAATGAGCTTAAAAGTTGTCAAACGCTAATTCAATTCCAAGTCCAATTCATTTTATTTGTCAAAATTTGAATTTCACATTTATCGATAAATAAACGGTTAATATTAAAATACCTTCCAAATTACCGCCATTTGGTCGTCATTTGGTAAAATAATTTTAATTATATTTGTTTTTATTTTAAGTGCATGCATAGTCCGAAGTTAATATTCAAAATTTACGAGTGGGCCGTGGATACCGAACTAATTTTACTGTTCAAATTAATTAAGTAACTTTATGGAAGTTCGAGACTCCGTGTTAATGTCGCGGATATATTTGAAATACCGGAAACTCGAGATTTGTGACAAATAAGAGAGTGAGATACACTAAAATTCTTACCAATGTTTATTATTTTTAAAATTATTGAAATCTAAATTCTTAACAAATCGCACCAAGAGAGGCGTGTTGAAATTGAGGAAGAATAATGAAATGTAAATTTTCCCTTAGCTAGTTGTTCACACACCGATGGTCTGTTGTGATAAATATATTTTTATCTTATATAGATTTATTCATTTAAGATATATTAAAAAATATGTTTCCCGTCGATTTCCGGCATTCTTCGTTTCCTGGGCAATATCGTCTAGCTAACCAAAATATTTGGTCATCTACGAATATTATTATTTTTTTATTATTATTTTTTAAATCATAAATCTGTCAGTCAATTATAATAGAATTATAATTCGAGTAAATAATAAATTATTTAACTTTACCACATTGCAAATTAAATCTATATGTAAATGCAAACTTCTAATTAACAGCAATAAATTTAATAAGTAATAACTTTAGACTATAAATAAATAAACATTATTTATAAATATTAAATATGAAACTAACAATTAATATGGCTTTGTGTATGTCGTCCGATCTATTTGATGTTTTGTCTAATTAAGCAATTAAAAAAATATTAAAAATTAAGCAACAAAATTTAAGAAATAATTTTAAAAGGTATTTTCTATATGTAAAGTTTAATATTAATTTTACACAATTTAGCTATTTATAAACCATCACCATATTATGAAATTTCCATAGTGAACGTAAAACATAAGAAAATCATTTATTATGTGTTTGCAGGTCAAGTGAGCGTGTTTGAATATTTAAAATTTACCATCCTATATTAAAAATTTACTATCCCATTATTTATTTGTCTGATCCTATTTATATCCTTAATGTATACAAATACACACTTATACACACATTTTTCACATATAAATAAAAATATATATTTTTTTTATTTCAAATTATTTTAAGTTAAATATTATTTTTTTATTTTTGATACCTTCTATAAAAAATCTATATATATTATTTTATTTAAAAAAAATATTTAAATTTCAGTCGCCAGACACACAGGCTTGGCAAAATGACTACCTTCAGGGTACAGGATGCGAGATGTACACTGAAACCCTATCACCTTCATTTACTGGCATGACTTTCCCACAAGCGAGCGAGTAAGATCCTTTAACAAAACAAAAATGAAAAAAATATTCAACAGCAATTAACTATGTTTACGAAAGTTTCATATTTAAATCTTTTGTTTAGTTTATTTTATATACAAATTAGTTTATTTTAAATACAAATTAGTTTTTTCTGTATAAATAATTGTACGAAAATTGTATTTATTCGATTTAGAAGCTAAATAAGTTTTTGAAATTTAGAAATTTTTTGAAATTAGTTAATTTTTAACTACAATCATTTTTATGTTATTGAGATACCAGTTGAATTCCACTAGTAATTAGACATCCCTAAAATATTGGACTAGACACAAAAAATATATATGAAATTTTTTAATAAAGCCAACGTGGTGTAACTAAAAAATCGATTTTGTCATACATAGTTTGTCAATTAGAGCCCATTGATCATTTTGGTAACCAAAAACTTTACGTACGTACAGCTGAACCGGGAAAAATATACTCAAATTTTGTGGCTTAATTTTTTGTTTTTTATATTTAGGTGTAAAAAGTAGTGTAGCACTAAAGTATTATTGCTTAAATATTTTGCATTTAAACTATACCAAATACGAACAGACTTTAATTAGTAATAGATACCTATAGGAATTCAAAATGAATCACGCAAACTAACATAGTTTGGAAGTGATCAGTTTGACTTCCGAAAGGTGCCCGATGTAATAATCGATTTTTGAGTATAGTACATAATTTAATTTTTACTAAATTTATGATACTCAAAACGTCGACCATAGCATATAAGTTTTTCCTGTAAATATAATATAATCCACTAAAATGTATTTACATACCTATATAACGCTATTATTTTACTAATTTACATTAATCAACCATTTCTTAACTGCTTTAACTTATTATTTTAACGTTGTAACGCATAACTAATTTTCAAACATAATATTCAAAAATTTAAACCTCATAACCAATTTTAAATATGAATATAGGAGACTTGAAATCTTTATATCATTATGTCCTTATTTCACAATTTTAATAATAATATATATTTTTATTTTAACTTTATACAGGCTTTGTTTCACAAAATTGAAATTGTTATTACTGGCAATTGAAATTAAAGGAGGCGAAGATGGTGTTGATAGCAAAATTTCAATAAATCCTAGGGGTGCTAAAATACAAGCGAATACACAAGGTTTTTTTATAGCCCAAAGTGCTGATGAAGTAAAAAGGTAAATCAATTTAATATTATTATTGTCATTGAGTTTTTTTTATGGTATTACAAGTAACATGTTCGAGTACATATGATGGAAGTATATTGGGTTTCCGTTGGTTTAAATTAAAAATTCTGTCGGCTGTTTTGATAAACTTGTTTTCATCTAAAATGTAACTCAATAAATAGTATTTGTTATAGGGTTTTGTCGAATGTGATATTACAGTAATATTTAATTAAGATATTAGTTTTTTATGTTTGTTCGCGTTATTTGCTGTATAATATTGAAATGTTCATCGATTAATGGGTATTTTGTTGGTTTATTTTAGCCATCTGGCATAGTTATAGCCAAATTTCTAGACGCTTGATCTGATATCGTTCAGTTTATATTTTGTATTCCAATGCTACTGCTACAACGTAAACGTAAAGCCAAATTTTCAAATTATATTGTTTTTTTAGAAGGTAACACTAAAAATGGTTTTCTATTTGATTATCATAAACAAATACGGTGGCCACCGGTTGGTCCTTTTTTCAAAGTTTTAAAAATTCTTTAACATATGAAAAGTCAAAAATATGCCATTTATCATCGTGTAGTCGCTAACAACATAACAACGCATTTTGATTGCCAAATTTATTTTGAAAATTATCGTTCAAAACCAACATTTCGTAAATTACGGGAGAGTTTTGGTCGACATGCACGTCCAGTAGCGTGCAAGAACTAAACATTTCACGAACCACATACGATGCATTTTGCATGTTGATCTTCATTTACATCCATACAAAATTCAACTAACGAAATGAAGGTTTTTAATCAAAAAATCATCTTTAGCGATCAAGCTCATTTTCATTGTAATGGATACGTCAATAAGGGAAATTGTTGAACTTAGGGCGAAGGGGGGGGGGGGGAGTTCGGAGAATCCTCATGTTATTCACGAAGCAGAAGTTCATCCTCCAAGAGTCACAGTTTGGTGTGGTTTATGGGCTGGACAGCAGGATAATGTCCTTACAGTGAATAGGGAACATTACCGCAACATATTAACTGTTTTTTATGACCCAAATTGAATGAATTGCGTGTCAACGCCCTTTGGTTTCAACAAGACGGAACGACATGCCACACAAGTCGTGCAATAATCCATTAATGTCAACAAAATCAGCTACTTCCACGGGATAATGGGAATCGACAAAGAAAACTGTTATCTATTTTAGCATTACTGTTAATTAAACAAATAAAATGTTTCAAAATACGACATGCGTGTTAGAAAATGTTGTCACAACACAAAATTTACTATTATACATTCTGTCGAAAAGTAACGAGAATTGGTTATTTAGATAGCCCGCTTAAAGGAATTCTAAACATTTTATTGTCGCTAAGTTGGTACAACCGTCCTCTATCTTGACGTGAAGTCTGAGCGCGATCTGTTTACAGTGCTCTATTTTGCCAGTTCATTTCAAGTGTTTTTCCCGAGAAAGAAAAGAGAAAAGTTAACCGGAGCGATATCATGAATACGGAGGTTAAAGTGATATCTATTGAGTTTTTGGACAGAAATTTGTTCTCAATGATAACCTTGAGCAAAATCCATGAGTTTTGTTTCCAAAAACCTGCGACGAATTTGCTCTCTCAAACACCGGATAACGCCCAGATAATATCTTGGCAGGGCCAACTTAGCGGCAAAAAAAAATTTTACAATCCCTTTAAGCGGGCTTTTTAAATGACCAATTCCCGTTACTTTCTTTACAGAGTGTATGATAAATTGGGCTTGCAAAACAGAAAAAATGACAAAAGTTTAAAACTCGTACTTAGGGTTCTAAATAGCTTTGAGGGACTCGTAACTTTCTCGAAAATAGGTTTACATTTTTAAGGAACATGTCAAAACAGAAAACTTGCTAATGGCTTGCAAAACCAGAGAAACCCAAAAGTAAAAAAGCTCGAATTTTTAGGTTTCTAAATGACTTTGAGGGCACTGGTAATTTTCTCAATAATAAGTTTACAATAAAAATGTTCAACCGACACGCACGGTGTTAGAAGATATTATTTATTTATTTGTTTATTTTGGTGGCGCCTCACCCCATGTATGGATTTTGCCATCTCATAATCGAGGTTTTCTTCCCAATTCCCATAGTCGTGACACTTCATGTGAAATAACAATAGTCGTGTCACGTCACATGCACAGTGATATTCCTGAAGTCAATTCAAGTGACGCGAGTTAATTGGTTTAAAAACACAATAAAACTATATTTAGACACGATAATAAAAATGCTATTTACTTTTGATGGATTCGACAAAAAATGTTCTTCTCACTTGAAAAAATTAGGTGACAGTACGTCACATGAAGTACCTTTAGTCGTAAGTTGCGACTATGCGATTAAGAATATGTAGATGATTGATCCGTAAAAACCTAGCTAGATCCCATTGTTGCTGGAAGGTGTACACTACTGTTGAATGCGGTATACTGGCATGCCGGATGTTAAGAGTAATCTTGTTTCCTGCCATTTTTACAATTACAATTTCTGTTATGCTGTTTTCCTGCGGTCACCAAAATTTGTACTGACTCAAGCAACGACATCAATTGATTCAGATCAGTTTAAATTTTATATGGAATATTTTATCCAAGCTTTGTTGTAGATCAGTGATTTTGATTTGAAATCTGTAAGCGCCTTTGCCTTGTTTCAAGAAACATGACCTGAACCTGATCAGAAAAAGCATCAGGAAACACAGCTAATGTTGTTACATAATCTCATAAATAAAGGGGCGCGTGGAAGAGGGAAATCATGCTAGAATAACTATAGATCATTAATGTCAAGCAACCGTTGCTTGGGTTAGTGCACATTAGGATGACCGTATGGGAACGGCATAAAATGTAATTGTAAAAATGGAATAATTGTAGAAATTTGAAAAGTATAAATTTATCGGATTATTTTAGTCGCAGTCGATTGTTTCTCTCTGAAAAAATAGTATGGGCTCCTTTCTCGTGCGCTGAGGTGTACCATTCATATCTTTCATTCCCCCTTGAACATTTTTCGCTCATAACATTTTCCGATTTCTTCATCCTATAGTTAGGTCATATTGTGGCAGCCTTGCACTTTGATTTTAAAACACCAAAAAAATTTCTATTTTTATAGAAAATTTGATTTATGTCAAACTTGATAAACATCTTCAATACATCAAATTTATGTTTTATTTTGATAAAAGCATTTATTTTATACATCAAATTTACAAATTTACTCCACATTTCATTCGATGAATAACAAAACCAATTTTAAATTTTCAGAGCATGGTTTTATTGTAAAGCCTGTCACGATGACATCAAAGATGAAACACTCATAAAAAAGTGTAAATGTAAAAATTGTAAGTATTCAGTTTTTATCATATATTTTACCATGCACATTATATAAACCGAAAATTTCAGTTTTAAAAGAAAAACAAAAAATTAAAACATGATTTTAATTATTTATTTTAAAAAATATATATTATATTCAACAACTCCAAGTATAAAATGTATATTCAAAATTATTAATTTTTTTTTTTTTTGATGCATTATGTCAAAAAAAATAACAACAAATAATACACAAAAATCGTGTGAACTGAATACGTATACATACTTCACATAAATTACAAATGCAAACCAACTTAGTATAAAATTTAATAAAAATAAAATAAAATTTAATAATATAATAGTGTTGAAAAATAGTTATATATAAAAAAATTCTTCAATATACACATAAAAACAATGTACTTGAATAATGAACAAATAACAACAAAAAAGATTACTACATTTTTTGCATAGTTATAATTTTGATTAATTAACTTCAGTATGATAATTCCGTTTTTTTATAATTAGTTTATTTTATATTAGTTTTTTAACATATTGATTTATAAAACAGTTTTTGGGTCTTTCGGATTGATGATATAAAACAATTTTAAAATTTTGATCACAAAAACATTATTTTCATTCTATTTTTATTGTTTTATAATTTAATAATCTTATAAATATTCATTTTCACCAAATATATAAGAGATGATTCTTAAAAAAGTACTTTTCGGAATATCCGAAAATGTTGTTTTTGTAAATTACAAATGTATACATAGTGTTTGAAAATAATGATTATTTTCATTTCTTGTCTGTTTAATTAAGTATAATTAATATTATTTTAAGTATAGTTTTTCCATTTTGATCATTGTATGTTTTCCTGTTGAAAACGAAATGATTACTTATTTATATTTACAGTTATTATTTCTTAATTTAGCAAGTTCGTTTGGATTTTTTTCTGGTTCACGAGAAAATGTAGTTTATCATAATGAAAATTTTCTGTGAAAATCTTTGGTGTTTATATTGTATATATGTTGATGTGTGCAGAAGCATATATTATATCTAAATATTGGCATTCTTAAAGAGTTTTCTCAAAAACTTAAACTTAGGTTAGGATTTAAAATTTTTGCCGCAACTTAATATTATGCCAAATCTTAATGTAAAAATGAACAATACGTTAATAATTACCCTTGTGCATCATTCTAACTGTCAAATTAAATAAATAAAAACCCCAAATATGTAACTAATATTTGTAATTAAAACTAAATATTCCACCTTAAAATTTTCATTATGAAGAGGCCCAAATTTTAATATTATTTTTTTCCTAAACCAATTAAATTTTATTTTTAATTAGATTGTATGCTGTGTAGATAGTGGAAATTTTCCGTCAGAAATAAACATTTACCCACTACCAGGAGCAGCACTTAATTACAAAACTCAAAAATATTCTAGCATTTATTTTAAATATTAAGATTACTCCAACATAATAATAATAATAAAATTGTATATGTTTGAATTAGACCTTATAAATAAGAAACTATGAGGGCATTGTTAAAATAGCTACCGGCCAAAGATACAAGATAATCAGGAAATGATGTGCTTGGTTAAAGTAAAAAGTGTTGTGTATGGGAAATAAAATTCTTGTATTTTAAGTTTAGTGGCTAAGCTCGATTAAGAAAACTAATTCTTGATATTTTGAATTTCATTCGCTAGAGTTAAAACATACTGAAACGTTTAACGCAAGATTAAAAATGGTTCTAAAAACTGATCGTTTTCAAAAACCCATTATCAATATCATACTGTGTCAACGAAAATGGGTTGGATAAACCTCGATCGCCATCGAGAGTTATAAAAAACTAGTTAGCCTTCCTGCTTGGTCAAGCAAAATATATCAGTTTATTATTAGTTTGTGATTAAGAATAATTAATCTCTGAGAATTAGTTAGGTCTAAAAAGGGATATTGCATAAACCTCCATTTGATTTTATAGAATCTCAATTTATTGAACAACTTCTCTACATATTTGATGATATTTTATTCAAAAGTTCTTTGAAAATGTATTTTATGTATTTTTGTTTCTGATATTAGATTAAAATAATTTTTAATTAGTATTTGTAGTTACATATTAAACAGTTTCAAAATTTTATTTGCATTAAAGTAAGAAAAAATCCAGTGTGGCAACATAAATACCAGCATTTCAATCAAAGGCGTTTACGCCTTTTCATAACCAATTATAATTACATAAATTTGCCTGGATGGGTATCCTAACATGAATTTTTGATAAAGATCCACCACTTCAGTTATTAGGCGGTCGTTAGGACGGTATTAGGCCAACACAAATTTTAGATTGTAAAATTGTTGTAAAATTTGGCTGTGAATAGGATTACGTCATTTCTTCACTTATTTTATTTCGGGTTCTGGATTGAAAATGTGATTCTTTACTGACAGTAAAATATTAAGGACAAAGCCGTAACTGCTATGGCTTAACAATCTGAAAATGTTTAACGAACATGTATAAATAACATATGAATCGCATCCGGGACTCCCGAATAACAGAGCAAGCTACTTACTAAGCTAACGAAGGCGACGACATTGCTACAACAAATTGAAACTTAGCTTTTACCGAATACCTAAATCTCGATAATTAAAATCGCTTTTCTAAAAATCCCTCTAAAAGGCCTTTTCGTAACCAATAATGATAAAATAAATTTGTCAGATAGAATTGATGTTTTTACTTGACTTTTAAGCAATCAGGGATTCTATTATGTAAGAATTATGCTCCTCGCGTTGCTACCAGTAGCATTTATAATTTCGGGACACACCTTATAATCGTATATTTTTATTTTCATAGAATGGCAAGTTAACCTGACTTGATTGTTATTCAATTCATTTCTCATTATGGAATATCTATTATTCGGTTAAAATTATATTAATTTATTATTTGAAGTTAATAATATTAAACCGTTTGTCCGTAAATCTAAATTCTGATAATTAAAATCGAGGATCTCAAAATCGTGGTTATTGGATCTCAAAATCGTGGAAAAAGGCCTTTAGCTAGTTATGATCAAATTAACTTATACGAGTTTTGATTTAACGAAGCTAAACCTTAATCTGCGTATCCATGCATACAAATCTAACTTAACTTCGTCATACAATATGCCGCATTCGTTATATGATGGTTTTGAGAGTCGTTTGCCATTCTCAGTTCAGAGATACGTTGAATATTAGCAATTAGCATTAACAGATATCAACCAAATACGGAGCAAAGTACCACACTTTCATATCAAACTTTTTGTGCCTGACACATGTGAGTACCGCATAATTTTCGCCGTGCTGATGTGCGTCGGTCGTCGAAATAGTACGCTCTAACATCACCAAACGACTTCTTCTCGAATTATATACTTCTTAGTTTCGAACAGTCATCTTTATTTTACCACAAAATAATTCTAGATGAGCACTTCAAAAGTATTTACTGACTGAATTTGGCCACATTTATGGTTAACACGTATTTGATATTAGCCAGCCTTACCAGGTTACATTAATCTTGGTTAGATCTATTGAATCCTACCCAGCTCAAAGGTCTGCAATATAAGGCATACTGAAGTTCCCTTGTGGTTTTTCAAAGTTATTCTAACCCAAGCAATCGGTATTTAACGTTGGTGTTTAATTTCCTGTCATTTCTTCTCTCTCTGCTACTCACCAGCCCCAAGTTGTTTCTATTCAACACAATAAAATAATTGGCTTTCGTTAAGATAATAAAATTAACTCAGACTGAGAACAACACAACTGCAATAAACTGTACACAGAACATAACAGAATATTTTAAAAACTAGATGTTTCAGATAAGTGTTTTCTATAAAATGTGTTTAACTTAGGACGCAGAATGAGGTTCTTCCCTTTATAAAGAATACAGAGTTTCATTTGAAAACATTAAATGTCAATGAAATAATCTTGCAAATAAAGTGTTCGTTAATTCAAAAAGAAACACCAGCCCTATGCCTCCTTAGGACCAAACAGGTTTGGTTTTAATTATTCGTTCATAAATTGCTCATTTTTATGTCATATTTTTGTCAAACTGTCAGTAGCTCGTATACCGCATAATCAGACTTCTACATTTTAAATGTCCTATACACATTAAGAAATTCTTCTAACACAATTCTACCAGGTACACACGACAAATTTAATTTAATTTTATTATAATCCTTTAAGAAATGCATGTGTTCTACTTAGCACAGCAACCGTCCTAGATCGCTTTTTAAAAAATTCTATTCAACACTGACACATTTCTAAACTTCGTCCAAATTACAAGATGGCGTCCAAGATTCACGGTAGAAGCCCAATCTGTGAGAGCACGGATGCAAACTCATTATTAATCTAATTATCAGAAAAGCCAAAATTAATATATTTTTAAACGGCATGAACGCAAATTCTAAAATTGTTGCCCTAAAATTGAACATGTAGATTCGATGAAATTCTTTCGGCCGGAAAAAGAAATACTCATATTGGTTAGAGCGTATCTTTAAGAGAAATGGCGTTCCATTGTTTAATTTAACTTTAAAATTATCCGATGACTATCCTTACAAAGACTTAATATTGTTATTTACCTCACTTAAATTAATTCAATTAATTCAATTTAATTCAAAATTTACAAAATGTTATTATTATTATGGAGTAGTAAATCTTAAATTAACAAGGATTTACAACTTTTGATTGTGCCGCTTCTCGCAGTGAATAAAAAATGTAATTGTTTTCCACTGGAAATTGTTTAGTATTTATTACGGGATCTAGAATTTTAAACGTAAACAAAAACAATTTATATTATTTAAGAATTGCTTTATCGATTCATCGATAAATAAATAAAATAATTAATAGTTTATTGTTAGATTTTAAAATATATTTAATAATGTAAAAAAGTTCACTAAAGTTTTTCTGTATATAAAACGAACACGATATATATATAACTTATTTTCGATATTCGTATAATAAAAACTCTAGAGAACTAAATTACTGAATCAACGAACATCTGAGTATGTAGCATAATTTTAATCAAGGTCGCGAAATGCTCGTTTTATTCAAATTTAAAATTCTATTTAGTGTAAATAATATATAATTTTTATTTTTAAATTTAATTAAGAAAAAATATAATAATAATCAACAGCTCTACGTCAACACGAGGATCAAACTAATTTAATTTTAATTTATTTTATTTAAAAAAAAATCAAACAAATCTAATTAATTAACTTATTTTTTGGGGGGTCACCAACCATTAAAACAAATTTAGTGACTGCACAAACAAGGACCAAATTTGGTGACCTAGGTAAAATGATGATATAACAAAATATTATCTGACCTCTTCTTCTATATTATTATTATTCTCAAAAATAATTATTTTTCTAATTTTTAAACCTATTTAATTTTTTTATAATTTTAATTTATTATTTTATTTTTCTTATCCTTTTTTTTAAATGCGGGTTATCGAAGCATCTAGTTCCCGTGCATTTTTATTACCTCTTTTATATATAATTATTATTTATTTCATCTGTGTAGAAAATATATTTATAAAAAACCAAATAACATTTTATTTTTTAAATATTAAATAAATTAAATAATTTTAAAAATAACATAAAATACTTGTATTATCAAATTTTGCGTTTTTAATTAAATTAACGAAATATTTGCGTACTTAAATAAACCTGTTATAAAAACACCGTTTTTCTTTATTTATATTTTATATTCACATGCATGTAAATAATATTTAATTTTGTTCAATTGATAATACAATATTTATATACACAGACAATTTATTAAGAGTTGTTAATTTATTTAATATTTATATACCTCTCTCTCTTTCTCTATTTCATATTAATGTAAATACAATTTTTTCAAACTCTTTATTTTGAAAATGAAACTAAATTTTTACCTATCCTAAACTATATATCGCTCGAAAATTTATTTATATTTAATTTAAATTATTTTTTTTATTTATATTTATTGTACAATCAATTTATTGCCACTCTTAAATATAAATATTAACATACCATTTCTGATATTCATATAATTTGTGATTTTTTTTAAGCGAAGCATTTGTATAAATGTATTATTTTTTGAAATAATGATTCCACTATTTCAAAAATACGCATCTACGTATTAAATTAATCTAATTAATTTCAAATTGGCTAAATAATATAAAAAATCTCGCTTATTTTTTAAATTTAATTTAAAATTTTACTTCTTTAATTTTTATTTTATAACGATATTATTGTTGCTTGATTTTTTCCATTATATACATCTCAGGATCGAGATCGCATTATTAATATACATAATAAATATTCAATTAAACTACGTTATATAATAAAAATTAAAATAATTCCATCCAAAAATTAAAACCAATAAAAAAATTCTTTGATATATCCAATTAACTAATAATTATTTTGCACTTCTTTGCCGATACATGAATATATTATTTATTAATTTTAGATATACATATATATTTTTATTTTATTTATATATTTATTAGTTTTCGTTATGAAATGAAAATTAATAATTTTGTTTTTGTGAAAGCCAATACTATATTGTAAAACAGTGAAAATATCGCATGAACCACACGTTACAAAAAATAAATTTAATTTTCGATAAATTAAATTCTTATTTAATATTTCATTCACGAGTTTAATTATAATTTTTTTAATTTCGTTAATTTACAAATTTGATTTCGTTTGGTTTAACTTATGAAGCAATGCGTTTGAGTTAATTTACATTTTTTGTTTATTTTATTTTATTTTTCTATATATGAAATACAATAAAATACAATTCAAGTACAAACTATTACAAAAGTGATATATATTTTTATAAAAAAAACTTAGATATATATAAAAAAACTAACAAAGTTTAAAATAATAAATTTATAAGTAAAGCATTTTAATTCCAAAACCAAATAAATGTTTATTTATATTCATTTATCCTAAAAATACAGTTGTGGTAAAAGAAATAACACTGAACGAACTTTACGTAAAAATATTTTACCTATTATTTAAATGAGATTTTACAAATTGAGACTACTAATTTAAACATAGAATTTTTTGTAAGAAGTATTAAACGCCCCTAATGTACCTAATGGGTTCAATACTCTTCCATTAAATGCTTCACATTATCAATAGTTACGCCGTCGGTTAACCCATGTAATCATTGAATAATTTATTGTTGGATTTGTTAAAAACGTTTTTGAGCTAGAAAACCTCAATTTATCATTCATGGCTGATCTGAACTTTACACCTCTCAAATGTAAATATTGATCGTCTTTGACGAGAATTTCAATTTTGTTTAGAAACTAAATACTTTTTTTAAATGATTATTGGATTTTAATTCTTTCGACTTCTTCTTTTGATCGGACATATTGGCTTTAATAACCAGAATACAGTGATAGATTCCTAGGTATCTGTAATGGTTTTTCTATCGTAGCAGCTTGCAAAATAAAATATTAAATTTGGTATTTCCAAGAAAAGAAAGGCTGCTTTTTGTGGAGAGAATCAAACAATTATCCTATAAAAATTTAGATACTATAATAGTCTAGTAAAATTGTTTTAACTAACTAATGTAGTCTAACATATTTGATTGAATTAGTAGGTTTAAGTCATTCAAGTGGCTGAAAACGCTGGTAAAACCCCGGTCAAGTGAAGCGACTTTTATAAACCGAATTTTATAATTGTGAATACTGTGTACTTTTCATTCAAGAGAAAGGCAATATTTTATGTTTTAAATCAGTTACATACAGTTTTAGTGAAGCAAATTAAATTCGTTCTACTAAAGCTAATAATTTAGGCTCAATTTTATTTTAATAACCTATTAATTAAGATTAAACAAAATTATCACAAACCCAAATTTATATTAAATCAGCATTTCATAGAAATTTTTCTGACAAAATATCTGATTTCTATAACTACACGGAGTTAAGTCAACACCAAACGCAATTTTTGTCAATCGTAATTCAGGCACCAATATTTTTGGACTGTGGTTTTCACCAACAGAAACGTCAAAATAAATGCCATCAGCTATCAACAAGAAATTCTTCGAATCATACTAAGACAACAAGTGATCAATGAAGCACTTTCATGTCTAAAAATTCACGCTTAGCGTAGCTGGGCATCAGCACATTCGTCATGAAACGCCTTTCCCGTCTGCGTTGAGATGATTTGCGACTATTATGGCAAACATGGCCTGACCTCTAACTTTTAGGTGTGGTTAATCTTGAAACAAAGGGTTTTAGGAATGCGCTATTACTCATTAAATGTTTTGAAAGCGTCGGTAATCATTACTTGGGACGATGTTGCATCCGAAGATTTCGTGACCCTGGTTATCAATTTTTAAACAATCATCACTGAAGTAATTTTGTGATTTTCTAGTTACTTTTATTGTTGATGTAATAACATTTTTTAATCAATGTGCTGAGTAGATAACATGGTTTATACGGTTTAAATACTTGTAAAAGTAAAAAAAATCCGGTAACTTTTATCACACCCTGTAGATAGGCCAACAAAAATCCGATCGATACCTATGAGATTTCCAAATTGAACTCAACTCAAGTCACTATTGCATCTCTCACAATATGCACATGGTATTGACATTACTATCAGGACTGGCTAACATGGCCTTGAGTTGAACGACATAAAATTCAAATTGGGTTTCGGCAAATTATACGTTCAAATGACATACAAGTCAAATTAAGTCTCGATCAATTATAAATTGACCAGGCATCCTTTGAATGAAAAATGAAAAATTGTTCTTACTCAAGCCATATGATAGCCGTTTACAATAAGCAAATAACTTTTGGATTTGTATCATAGCTAGCTAATAAGGGTCAAATGGTCTGCAATTCTAATTGGGCGTCGACGAATTATAGATATGCAAAGAAAATCCCTTCATTTCATATTAAAATTTGAAATGTTTGAAATGTAAACCAATATACCACCGCTCACCACATGGAAATCGTACCGGCATTCTTAGACTGCGAGTGGAATGTTAAGTATCGATAGGATAGGAGAAAGCGTTTCAATTCCAATGGAAATTCAAATTATAGCCCCACCCAAAATTTACTAATCTTATTAATATTAAGATACACAGTCACCAGTCGAATGGCATGTAGATAAATGGATCAGGAGAAATCCCATATTGTTCAAAGAAAGTTCCAAATTATTATTTATACTTAAGATATTATATCGCCACTCATAGCATGGGAAAAATCATAGTTAATATGATTATAAGTGATTATGATGTAATATGACGATAAGTGGTTAAGACACAAGTCAAATTGGGCTTCTACTTTAAATTTTATGTCATAATGTTTTCCGTAGTTTTTAATATCACAATTTGAATTTCTATATTAAACTATTTATAAATCATGTGACGCATAAAAAATATTGACACACTAAATTTGTGTTTTCGAGTCCAGAATTATATTCTGGGCTTGTCTGTTGATTTTTATTTTGTGGGATGATATTTTGGTTTAATTTCACAAACGTAAGCCAACAAGACAAATTTAGGACAAATAAATAATTATAGTAAATTAAGCGAGGCCATTGAATTCATGAGGATTACCTATTAACTAAACAATCCGTTTCAAATTTAACCTATTCGGAAGTTATGTAACTTTTCATAACAAAGCGTGGCGCGTTGTGGTTACTAAACTCATTGAACTAAAAATGTGGGAAACATTTATGGCTCAACTAGATACAATAACCTCAAAAGATTTTTTAAAAAGTAAAGCTTGTTCGAAATTGTTTGGACTCAGCCGTGGTATTCAAAATATTGGTATCGATTCCGCTGAAGTATTCATTTTTATTTTCTTCTAAAGCGTATCATTTATTGAAAGATATCTCTAATGTTCACAAACCAAAATGTGTCTGAATTTTAGTTTTAAACTGCAAACTTACTTTAGATTTATCAGTCGCCGATTATAAATAAACATTTGAAGATTAATAACTGTTAAGAATAATCAGATAAAAAAGGAACAGAATTTACTAACCGTATATTTCAATACTGACAAATAGCCTTCCTTATTGAAGCGGAAGTTTTAACACCCTAGAATCAATCCTTGCTAACAAATGTTAATCGTTGCTGCTGTATTTACTCCAAGTTCTAGTCTCCTTTGAGGTGAACCTTGCTAAAAAATACCATTACGTAATAGTTATATTGCGCAAAATTGTTTATATCGTGTTTCTTTGAAATTTTATTGAGGTCTATCTGAATATCGTTATAAATCTAAATTTATCTCATTATAAGTAAAATCACATTTAAAATTAACCTAACCCCGGATGTAATCTTAATGCATTACTGTTATTTCTTAAAACCACTCACACTGTATTATCTACTGTGAGAAAAAATAAATTGTGTTAAAATCAGTTATATTATAATACATAATAATAATCTTAGTTTTAATTTAATTGAACAAACAATCATTAAATATAATATCTTTATTGAGTTCCAGAAGAAAACCCCGATGGCATCATTTTTAATTTTTAATTTATTTATTTTAGTTGTCATAATATAAAATTAAGAAATTATTAGGTATTTTCCTATATTCGTTTTTTAAAAAAATGGTCTTACACGAGTAAATATTTCAAAAACTCCAAAATTTGTTATTTAGTTTGCAATACAAAATATATAATGCACTGCTGATACCCTGGGGGATTATATACATTTTTATCAAATATTTAAATACATTTAGATAATTATTACACCAAGACTGTACTCTAAAATTTAGAGTATGGTTTTATCCTATTTATTTAAAGGATCTTGTAAATAAATTTTATTTTTAATATTTATACTTGAGAAAAAACTTAATCAACGTAACATAAAATCGCTTTCAGCTTTCACTTATATTAAACCAAAAATATCTATCTTTAGTTTTAATTGAAAATAAAAATGTTACTTAAATATTTTTTCTCTTTCTCCTCTATTAAGTAGCATACTTACATATTTTTTTTTATTAGATTTGAATTTATTTTGTTCTTTTACGAAAACTTCTAACAGTGTGTAGTTTAGATAATTTAAAAACAAAAACCTTTCAAAATCTTTGCTTTTATTTTTGTTTCTAGATTAAATAAACTTTAAACTGAAAATGTTTGGGCCTTAATATTTTTTTCTGTATATTATTCAAGATTCTATAAATCATGTTTTTTAACCATTAATTTAAATTTTAAATATTTAAAACAAATAAAATAAATAAAATTTATTTGTTTTAATTATATCTATATATTTAATCATATTTACAAACTAAATAATATTTATTTAAATTTCCCGATCTCCGAGAACACCTATTGACCATTCTTTTTTCAAAAACTAATCAACCAAAAAAATAAAATATTATAAACAATATTTAGTTTTCGATTTATTTAATAATTTTCTTTTATAAATTTTTATTTCTTTAAGTTATTTATGATTTTTTTGTTATTTTTGTTATCCTTTGTACAAATATGAGTTAACATGATTTGGGGCCTTTCAGATGTTGGCATGATAATGATGCAAACAGGAATGGTTAAACAAGGTCTTAATTCAGCCTGTCATACATACATCGATGGTACGATTTTATATCTAAACAAACAAAAAAAAATTAAAAATTAAAAACATTAATTAATTAATTTTTTTTAATAATTAAACATATATTACTATTATTAATTTTAAAGCCGCTATGCATTTTATTTGTTTTATATAATTTGTTTTGTCTTATTATTAATATAATTAAAATATATTTTTAAATAATTAAAAATTCCTCTCTTAATTACTAATAATTAGATACTTTCTTAGACTTAAATGATAATATAAAAATTATATAATTTTTTTATATACTCTATATAATTAATTAGACACATATAACTTTCTAAATTAATTATCTACTTTATTGCTATTTAAATTATTTATACTATTATTATTATTATTATCAGTCGATGTACATAATTTACTTCCCTCTATTTACAAAAAAATCCAACTTTTAAAATTCGTTCGTATCATTTATTCGTACTTCATTTAAATTTTTTTCAATTTTATAATTTTTACTTTATTTTATGTATGCCTGAATTAATTAAATTTATTTATTTATTTATTCCAAAAAATATAATCAAAATAGCATTTAAAGATATTATACCACATGCTATATTCACATTTAGAAACTAATCTCGAAATGTACACAACGTATTTTTAAAATACTACTTTTACAAATTATTACTATAATGACTCCACCAAAAAAAATAATTGAATCAATTTTTAATAAAATTATTAATTTTCATTTTCACAGGAATTATTAAATTTTACAAATTTTTCTGCTCTGCTTTAACATAAAATATTATATCAAACTGGATATTTAACAAAAAATGATGTTTTTGTTTTTTGCTAATGGATATTAAATATAATGCTTTCATACGTAGCACACTAAATTTGGTATTAAATATTTATACGCTTTCGATGTTATATATACTCGTATTCTTATGCTCACTTCAAATCAAATAAAATTTAAACATATAAATTAAATTTTAAATGTGTTAAAAATAAACTATGGATTTATGCAAAATGATAAAGTTTTGTCTAATTGTATATTCGACTCTACCGCATTGGATCAAAAATCAGTTTAATAAAATTTAACCAAAACTTTACCAAACCTTTATCATAGTTTTTAAAATAAAAAATACTAATCTGATCAAAGTAAGATAATTCGCATCTAATAATACAACATTTTTTGGAATGAATTTTATCAATTTTATCACAATATGTATTACAATATTATTACTGTTATTCTGCAAGCCGCAGATCAATAAAATATATTTCAGACTTTTAAGTCTTGGTAAGGCCGGTGATTCTTATGTGGATAGGGTGATTATCGTCTCAAATACTACTACTGAAAAAAACATTTTTGCTGGATTTTCTAGTGTAACTTTAAAAGTATAAATGCCTATTGAAACGAACATTTTTAATTTCAAATTTTTACATAAAATTAAATTTAATTATATCCATTAAATTATTTTAAATTGGACAATGACAAATTAATAAATTTAATAGGGTACCTCCAGTTGTATTACTTGAAAAAAGAATTATTAAAACCAAGCAAAAACCTGTGACGGTTAAAAATAAATTTATTACGTATGTATTTATTATATATATTTCGGGCAACCCCTAAAGCTTTTGGTTTATACAATAAATGGTTAATTTTGGCATTTAACAATTTAAACCTAGTTATAACTTAAATACAAATTGTGAAAAATATCCAATTTCCACCAGATAAAGTACTTGTTTTTATTACCAATAGTAAGTGTATAAAGATATGTTGACCCAAAAATTCATTTCTCCTAACCATATTAATAACATTCCCATTTGACGGGGTCAACGGTTTATTATTATAAAAAAAAATCAAAACTAAACTTTGCAGTGCAAACATAAATTTAACTTTGGGATGCAACATAAATTTAATTTTTATATTTTTTTATTTTTATCGATATAGAATCGGTCAACAATCATTGACGGGGCAGTAGTTATATTTGACGAGTAATTATTTAAAGAGTTAAATAGAATTTCATAAAGAGTTTCAAGGCTATGATGCAACTGAAATTCTTCAATTTAAATAAATTTTCCTCTGTGTCTGAAACTTGGTCGTGATGTCGATGGAAAGGTTCGCAGTGTATTCTCTTAGAAAGAGTAAATTTTATTAATTAGTCTTATTTAAAATTCACCATTATTTTTGATTTTGAAGTAAACAATTATCAAAGATTTTGTACGGGCTACATGCTTAGTGTAATTTAATATTTTAACTCATAATAAATAATCGTGTGGAATTCTTAACAAGAGTCGTGACACCGCTACCAAGACTCAGAAGCCAATTATGTAATTTTAATTAGAATTTTGAGTGGCGCCATAGTCTTAAAACATTATAAAAAATACATTGTTAATTTTTAATAAATTACCGTCATTAAAATTACTGTAGTTTTACGGGTGATTTTATTTCATCTTAAGAAATAACATTGGTCACTGTAAATACGAGTGGTGAATAAAAATTTACCTCTCTTCTTTCAAGGTCTGTTCAGACCTTTCCATAAAAACCAACGCCAAGTTACAAAGACACCCACAAGTCAATTTATTTAAATTATAACTTTTTAGATAAGTAACTGTCTCGAAGCTTTAAATAAAATACTGTCCCTGCCCTGCTACGTGATCTGGGTAATTTTGATTTTATTATAAAAAATATTCATGGTGAACTTTAAATAATGGTGGTGAATAAAATACTACTTTTCATTGAATCTTCATAGTGAGTTTAAATTATAAATTTTGAGCGACTATATAGCCATGAAGCCTTTCATAAAATACAGTATTAGGTATTGTATAAATATGTACACATTCAGCATCAATAAAAATAGAATTACTTTATGGGGTGATAACTGTATAGCTTAGTTTTGATTTTTTATAATCTGTTGCGAATGGAAAAAAATTTCTTTTTGTTTTATTTAATTATATAATAATTGAAATTATTATTTTTATTTACCAAGATTGGCCTAATTTCTTCTCACGTTAAAGCAGCGAATTCTTTGAAGGGCACCTACGTGATTGATAACCAGATTAACATCGGGTATGTATAATTTTCCGCGGATATTCAATTAGTCACTATGTCCGACTCGTGCGCCTTGGCTAAGTTTTTTTTAATTATATCTAATTTTGATCGTACATAAACCAACAATGCGATGCTTAATGTCTCGGCTTGATAGTTCTTAACTATACGTCAGCCTTCTGCGAGAACACATGAATGTGCTTTAACATTTATTTTTAAAATTTTAGAATTATATTAGGATGATTGAAAGCCAAGGCCACAACCACTCATATAGTAAGTGTGACAGTCTCATTTACACCACAAGTAGTTGTCAATCCTGTCATCTGTATGCGGCACTAGATGAACAGGACGAAATAGTAACCATGGAACCGCATTTTTAAAAGTACAGGATTAATACCTCATACACATAATGCATATGAAACCACATAAATCATCAAACACATAAATGTTCATTTAGACACCGTTCATTGAGGTTGCTTACAGGAGACTGAACGTGTTTTATTTTAGCGACCTGTAGACCTTAAGGTATACTCGATGTAACTTAGTTATTTTCAAATATCAAAACGTAATTTTCCTTATTTTACTGAAAACTCGATAATTGCATCTAGTTAAACTGCGGTAATATGAAATTATTTAATTTGTTTTTTCGGTGACATAAGTCGCGTCGTTTATTTTTCATTTCTCTAATCAATACTAAATCACCTTCAAATATACGAATTGTTCGCAGGTAACTTATATTGTTTTTAAATTAATTCCTAAAAAGGGTTTGCGAAAATTGTAAACAGCTGGGCAGAAATATATGGAATAATGTCACATGTATCATCCACAAATCAACAGTCTGCTCATGCCGTTAAAGATGATACACTCACTGTCAAACTGATTTTCTTGTAATGAAAATTATTAAAAAATTACACTTCAATTTATTTTTTTTTTGTGAATAATGGGATCTTGTTTTCAAGCGAAAATTATAAAATTGGACACGATGTTGTGCCTTCGACCTTAAAACATCGACCTATAATTGCGATCGAAGTAAAGTTTATTTTTGAGATCCGTTATACTCGTATTATAAATAATAGTAAGAATTTGAGCTCCTTCAAACAATAATCCGATCAGTTCACGATCCTTCAATTTACTGTGCCTATAGCGAATTTGATATAATTACGAGTATGATAGATTTTCCTACGTTTTATAATTTTCAGAATTTTGACGAAAATTATAAAGTGGTAACCACACAAAAATTTAAAAAAAATTTTAAACGTAACTTGAAAAAAATTAAGATTACGATAAATGTTTTTTCTATACTTTCGACAACTTAACGAAGCTTCGTTAAATATCAATTGTCACTTAACAAAAATTATTGGTGCGAAATTGTTCGTCGAAACTTAAATTATTAAAAATCGTCACAGCTGAAAATAAACAATAACAAGGTGTCAAAGTTAAGGGATATTGTTTGATTTGATTTTTTGGCTGGAGCGTCAAAGGAAATTAGTTTCGTAATTATTTTTAATTATATAATTTTTGTATGGTTGGTCCTTAATTTTATAGCGGCCTAACTAAATATCTACACGGGTTAAGGCCAGTGTATACAAATAGGTAAAGCCAACCACTATCGAGGTAACCAATACGGCAACCTGAACGCGTTTTAATATTTTTTTCAAATTTTAACGATTTCTCAATAATTAAAAAATCGTTTGCCTCACAGAGTGAGTTTTTAATAAATGCCAGGCTTTTATCTTGGAAACGATGTAAGATCGGAGAAAATTACTTATGGTAAAATCTTTCCAGTGTCAAGAAGGGCGTTTAGTTGTGATGATGTAAGTTAGTTTTTTTTTTAAATTAAAACATTTACTTTGAGTACGCTTTTGGATGAAGCAGTTAGAAATGAACACTATTTGTAAAATTATTGATTTTATTTATTTGTATTTTTATTTACAACGAAACAGTGTTACAAGTTAGAGAAAATTATTTTGCTGTAATGCAGATTAATTTTTGCTCATATCGCTGAAACGAAAATTATGAAACTGAACTGAACAAAAACTGTTTATTTTTAATTGCTTAATCAAAAACTGCACTCATTTTCCACTCTGGTTAACATGGTATCGAGTCGAATGGCATAAAATTCTAATTATGCCTCGACAAATTAGGTTTCGATAAATTATAAATATTAACCAGGCATCCTTCCGATGCCTACACAAATGATATACTGTTCTTACTCAAGCCATGATAGCCTTTTAAAGCAAATCATTTTTGAATTTTTAACAGAGCTAATACGAGTTGAATAAATCCCTTCATTCATATTAAAATTTGAAATCGCATATAAGCCTATAGTCCACCACTCACCATATGCAAATCGTATTGGCGTTGTTTGACGGCGAGTCACGCAAGTTATATTGGCCCTCAGCAATTATCTATAGGAAGAATCATTTCGATTCCTAAAAAAATTCGAATTATAGCTACTGCAAAAATTTAAAATTCGTTTTAATATTGTTAAAATGATAACAAAGCCACGAGTCGAATGGCATATAAGTCTTCCTATGTCTCAGCCAGCTAGTGACTTCATAGAAAGTTTGACATTCTACTTACTCAAGATATTATATCGCCACTCATAACATGGAAAGATGATATTTAATCGTAGCTAATATGACCACAAATGATCGTCACACAAATCAACTTGGGTCTCTAAGTTCTTTAAATTGACGTTATGTTCAGAAAATATTCCTTAATAAACCTATCAAAGATCTTTTCTAAACACTTTAGGAAGGTTGAAGATAGACTGATTGGCCAGAAACTTTTGGGATCATTATAGTTTGGTAACCGGCTTTGGTTACAAATATAATCCGCCTCCGGCTCCAGGAGCTGAGAGCAAAAATAAACACCACAAAACCTTCAAAAAATGTAGCAGCTAGTTCCTTAATACAATATAAGCTTGCGGTAATTCGGCAGGAAAAATTCCATCAGGAACACCCGCCTTGTGCGGGTGTAAAGGAGAAAAGACCCCAATACAGAACAGTATACGTAATCACTCTGTTGGCTAAATTACAATTAATAGAAGTATTGTTCTCTTTGGTAGCAACAGCAACCGGAATGATTATGATGCAACCCGTAAAACTAACAGACAAAAGCAATTCTCCAACCGCCTATTTAATTTAGTGACAGTTCAAATTCTGTCAATTGCTTCACAGAATTTTCTCCGTGACGATCAGTGCCAGACTCAGCGAAAAAATGTATGTCGAAGCAGATAGGTATATGGTAAAAAAATGTATATTTTCTCGTAGAAAGCTCTTCTTAGGAAAGCGCTAAACTAAAATTTGCTACAGTAAAAATAAAAACAAAAGATTGACTGGATCGATTGTTCAAACTAGTGACAGTTTGTCTTTCGAATATTATGTATATAACTAATTACTGTAACTTCTACTTTTGAAAGATGAATAAAATTGATAAAATTCTTCCACAATAAAAATAATTGTTCGACCATAATAAAAATTCCAAATTATAATTGAAGTAAATTAAACAACATAATCAAAATTAAATTAATAAAAAAAGAATTATTTAACTATAAAATTATAAATTGCTCTAACATTTGCAACCCAGGGTATACAGTAAAATTGTTCGAATATTAATTATTACTGTTATTTATTTAATTTTTTTTTAAATTAATTATTTGGTTTTTTGATATTTGTTCGAATACTACGGTGTTGATGTTCCTAAATGTTGTTCCGAAAAAATCGTATATAATAAAACCAAGAAACGTAATTATATCTAATGTAATTTGAGGATGATGAAAAATTTCAAAATTTGTACAATTGTTTTTTTCCAAACAATAATAACCATATATTACAATAAATTTATATGTGTTGTGTTCTTAATTTAAATATATCTATAAACGACAGATAGCTAAAAAAATAAATTGTATTTATAATAAAAAATTAAACAAATAATAATTAGGGTCGTATAGATGATGATATATTTATAAAAAAATTAATTAAATTATAAAACGAATAAATTGTTAATTTATATTATTTTATTATTGCTAGTTATTATTATTTTATATATATAAATAAATGTATAATGTTGATTGTTGGTAAACTACACGTAAAGCAATAAAAATTGAAATAATATACAAAAATTAATAAGCATCCTCCGTATTATAAATAATCAAAAGTAATTACATAATGTGTGTTATAATAAAAAAATATCCTATATTTTTTACGTTTATTATTAAATGTATTAATTAATTCATTTTTCCATATCATGATTAATTAAAACTACAAAAAAAGTAAAAAAAATAATATTTTCTCATTTTAATAATTTAAATTCCCTTTTTAAAATTATTATTTGAAAAATATTTTTTTTTTATTAATTTCCAATTTATGTTCACTTATTTTATGTTTTATAATAATATGTTCATTTCATCGCTGACCAAACCATGTTTTTCTTTTTTTTCGTAATTTTATAATCATAGTGGCTACCTTCAGGAAAGGCGTCCGAGCCGTTCAAATGGTTGGTCGTGCAAGTACGTATAATAATAATAATTCAACAAACAAACAAAAAAATCAAATCAGAGTAACTTGTTGTTAACAAACTAAAAATATTTGTGTACTACTAAAAAAAACATTTAACAGACTACTATTATACTACTATACTAAAACTAACAATAAAAACAATATAATAATTCCTTTTGATTATTAATGTTTATGTTCTTTTTGGTATACGTGTCAAATTTTTTATTATTATTTTTTTTAATATTCATTATTTATATTGTTACTCGTGTCTGTCTGATCAAATTTTCGACTTAGATATTATTAAGCAAATTGTATATTATAAAACAAATTCTCCACAATGTGGAATAATTTGTTGAATTCATGTGGTGTTTGTATTTATAGTTTTTGATTTAATATTTTAATTTTAAATAATTTATTTTGGTATAAAATTGATATTATTTTTTAAAATATTGTAAAATTGTTTAAAGGTTTTTGTCAGAACAGCAAACTCTAGTCCAGATAAATGTTTTTCGTTTTTATTGTAAAATACCGTTTATACTGTTTCGCATAGAGTACTACCAGAGGATTATTAAAGAGGCTCAAAATCCCACTTGTGTAGGTTTTTTAAAATTCCTTTAAGTTTCATATGTTCATTAACATTACGCGATATTTTTTCACCAACATTTGAAATATATTTATTGTATTCGAAGGGAAATGCACAGATGTCTCTGTTTAAAAAAACGGTTGTTAAAACAAATAGTTGGTCAGCTGTTGATTAAATATTGTCCCTATCTTCTTGATATTTGGCTCCTCAGAGTTAGTATAGGTCTTAGCGTCCAATAAAGTGCAATATAACATAAGTGCGAAAGTTAGTTTTATCTAAAAAAAAATCATTGACACCACCGCACGAGTTTTGAATTCTACGCGTATTTTTATATCGTTCATAAAGCACACTTTTTAGCTTTTTGAATTGAATATAACAAAGAAGCGTATAGTATTTACTATAAAAAATTATAAATTTCGTGGACAAAAGGGAAATACCTTAATAATGTTAATCTTCGAACGATTGTATTCGATTTAACCGGTTCTTTCTTTTCCGGATTTTCCCAAATATTTATTTAGTAATAAAAGGAAATATTTGTTATACCGTGCCGAATATCAATATACCACAAGGGGTTCTTTCTAAGATATCCTTAGATCTCCACATGAAATACGAAGCGAATTCAAATGTGCCACTTGGAAATACATCCTTCCATATAAAAATCGCGAAAAGTATGAATGTTCTAAAATTTTATACAAGAGCCCTACGGCTAATTTCGAAATGGAATTAGGTGATTTTAATTCCACAATGTAACCCCCTAGCCATTATGGGAGCCAATTTCTGAGATTTGTGATATTTACTATAAGCTACAATGACATTCTTTTATATGCATACTATGAAATGCAAAAATTTAATCTATTTTACAAACAATTTTTGTGTATTTACACTTTTAGGAATGCATACTTGTCCAAATATCTGTCTAAAATCTATATTTTGTCCAAAAAAATTATTTTTGGACACTCGCCTAAATTACTGTCCAAATTATAAAAGTGTCCAATAATTTAAAAGTGTCCAAAAACTTCACAACGGTTAGATTGTTTCCTATTTCGGATTGGTATTTTATTTTACTTTATACGTATTGAGTGTATTATTTTGTAATTTTCTGTACATAAATTGTAGAAGATTCACATATTTAGGAGACATCTCGAAGGTTTCCGTCCACCTCCAGATTTTCCATCTGTCATTAAAGGTTCTTGAACCTCCGTATATAATTCGAATAGTATTTTTGCCACATTTTACGTAAAACTATCTAAATTAATGTTGGTTATTGGTTTTGCGGTGAAATCTCAAAATAATAAGAATCGCTTTATTTTATTTAGAAATATTTTATAGAAAAAAGGTTCGTAAAATTGCAATGTTTTTTCAAGATGACTTATTAAAATTAGTGCCTTCGTAAACATCCTTTTTTCAATAAATAATTCTTCACAAATAAGTATTCGTTTCAGAAACAGCCTAACATGTTGAGTAAAATCACAACCAACGTTATGAACATTTTTTGTTCTATGAAAATTTCAAATCGAATTGGTGATGATTTCATTAATCATGATACCAACTGTTGGTGGAACTAAAAGCGCCCATTGTCTTCTAAATTTTCAATTAAAAACGACTTCACCCTAAATGCGTAACGATTTTTTTGTGGAGAATTCTCCCCAAATTTCCAAAACAAAGTTTAGTTCTCAATTCAAAGTGAAATAATATTTTAACATTTAAGATTTTTATTGAATTATTTACTTATACGTAGCTTTGGGGATATCCAGTTCCAAACATGACATCACATTTTTTAAACGTCAGACAAGTAAAACAAACCCTTTGGTTTATTGCTGCACAAATTTATACATATACCTTAATATTTTTTTTGTACTCTGAACAAACTCTACTCTTAAAATTGCACGTGAAAATATTGAACTGGGACAATATTTTCAAGTTAAAAATAATTAGGAGGGTTCTTTGATGCATTGAAGGAACTTGTTTTTGTCGCTGATCAATTGAGTTTAAATAGAAGAATATGAGATTAAATGTTAATTTTGATTACTGATTTGGTGTTTGTACAAAACGTATGTCTCAATTTCAAAAATCGAGGGGATCAAAACCGGTCAAAGTGAATAAAAGTTTTTGCGGACAACTCCCAATACGCACCCAAGTCCCAAACGATTAATGTTTCCTAACTAATAATTTTTTTATTTAGAAAAAACGAAAAATATAAAAATCATTGTGATTTTTGGTATCCGACCATATCATCGTAAACATTAATCGTAGACCACATAATCGTATGGCCATATCATCGTATAAGCACCTAATTATGAACCCAGTTAATCGTAAGACCAGTTAATCGTAAGGACATTCAACCGTATGGTCATATCAACGTGTAAATATTTAATCGTGCGAATATTCATATTGGCTTTACGCCAGTTAATTGTATAGACTAATTGTAAACCATATCATTAAGTTCAATCGTAATCCATACGATGTATGCCCCAAAATGCTCATTTGCTAAAACATCAAAACGAAAATACAGAATATTTAAATGGTGACTAAGTTGCTAGATTTGTATAGTTATTTTAATCTGCTTTTTACCTTAGAAGGTGGTGATTGCAACCCCATCGTCTGTCTCTCTTTAACGTCTTATGCATAAATGTTCTGATCTAGCTTTTAACGGGTGATTTTTTAAGAGCTTGAGAACTTTTTTTTAAAAAAAAACGCATAAAATTTGCAAAATCTCATCGGTTCTTTATTTGAAACGTTAGATTGGTCCATGACATTTACTTTTTGAAGATAATTTCATTTAAATGTTGACCGCGGCTGCGTCTTAGGTGGTCCATTCGGAAAGTCCAATTTTGGGCAACTTTTTCGAGCATTTCGGCCGGAATAGCCCGAATTTCTTCGGAAATGTTGTCTTCCAAAACTGGAATAGTTGCTGGCTTATTTCTGTAGACTTTAGACTTGACGTAGCCCCACAAAAAATAGTCTAAAGGCGTCAAATCGCATGATCTTGGTGCCCAACTTACCGGGCCATTTCTTGAGATGAATTGTTCTCCGAAGTTTTCCCTCAAAATGGCCATAGAATCGCGAGCTGTGTGGCATGTGGCGCCATCTTGTTGAAACCACATGTCAACTAAGTTCAGTTCTTCCATTTTTGGCAACAAAAAGTTTGTTAGCATCGAACGATAGCGATCGCCATTCACCGTAACGTTGCGTCCAACAGCATCTTTGAAAAAATACGGTCCAATGATTCCACCAGCGTACAAACCACACCAAACAGTGCATTTTTCGGGATGCATGGGCAGTTCTTGAACGGCTTCTGGTTGCTCTTCACTCCAAATGCGGCAATTTTGCTTATTTACGTAGCCATTCAACCAGAAATGAGCCTCATCGCTGAACAAAATTTGTCGATAAAAAAGCGGATTTTCTGCCAACTTTTCTAGGGCCCATTCACTGAAAATTCGACGTTGTGGCAGATCGTTCGGCTTCAGTTCTTGCAGGAGCTGTATTTTATACGGTTTTACACCAAGATCTTTGCGTAAAATCTTCCATGTCGTCGAATAACACAAACCCAATTGCTGCGAACGGCGACGAATCGACATTTCACGGTCTTCAGCAACACTCTCAGAAACAGACACAATATTCTCTTCTGTACGCACTGTACGCATTCGTGTGGTTGGTTTAATGTCCAATAAAGTAAACTGAGTGCGAAACTTGGTCACAATCGCATTAATTGTTTGCTCACTTGGTCGATTATGTAGACCATAAATCGGACGTAAATCGCGAAACACTTTTCGAACCGAACACTGATTTTTGTAATATTATTCAATTATTTGCAAGCGTTGCTCGTTAGTAAGTCTATTCATTATGAAATGTCAAAGCATACTGAGCATCTTTCTCTTTGACACCTTGTCTGAAATCCCGCGTGATCTGTCAAATACTAATGCATGAAAATCCTAACCACAAAAAAATCACCCTTTATTACTTATCATCGTAATAAAATAATCCTCATACTTCCCAAAATTGAATTACACAGAATGGATACTATTTTTTCGGTCAAATGAGACAAAAACACCTGTTTTTTTAATTTTAATTAAATATAATTAATTATATTATAATATAATGTATTATATAGTATATATTATTGTATAATATAATATATTATATAATATATATATATATATATATATATATATATATATATATATATATATATATATATATATATATATATATATATATATATATATATATATATATATATATATGTATATATATATATATATATATATATATATATATATATATATATATATATATATATATATATATATATATATATATATTATATAATATATATATATTATATAATATAAATTAAATTATTTTATTGTTTTAATTTTAATTGACTTGTAAGACTCTATACGATGATGTGCTGTACGATTAATTGTTTACTATGGTATGGACGTAAATCGTGATTTTTCTGAGATGCAACAGCTTCCTGGAGCGATATTGTCAACATGATAGTTTCATAAATGCTTTTTCCTCAGTTTCCCAACAATATTATTTCGGTTTTCGATAATAAATTTAAATACAAATCTTCTCGTAATAAAAAGTCAACAAATGACTTAGATGACCTCCGAATGATTTTAAAATATCCCATCAAAATAATATCAAAATTATTAAAACCAACTTAATTGTGTTTATGTTATATCTATCAAAATCGGTAAGTGGCTTGGAAACAACCGGCAGACTTGATGAAAGCTTACGTTTTTCTTCTATATGTATACTATAAGTATTTTTGGCGTAGTAATGGCGTTTAATATAAAAAAACTATCTTAAATTGTCTATCAAATTAGGTTTCATTTTAAACAAAATTGTAATTGTATTTCGTACGATATTTCGATTCTTGTCACATACAAGGCTAGTAGCTTCCTTTATAAAAAAAATGTTTTTGGGTAAGTTGTGTCTGTTTATAAAATTATTTTTATAAACCGAACCCTCCACTACGTTCATGTCGTTGGTCCTGGAACTACCCGTTCAAAGAATTTTTCGGGTGGTATATGGTAGGCCCCAAAATGTTGGTTCGCCTAGGCATGTTTGGAGCCATCTCAGTTCATGCATATTCGTAATCCTTACTTGCAAGTCGGGTGATCAGATGTTAATGATATTTTGTACATTTTACTTTTATGGGTTCTACGTAAATCAATCTGTATTATTTTCCAGAAGAGATTAACATGTGTGTTTTCTGACAAAAACTTCAAAACTAAAATTCGTTAATTTATGTATTATGTTTTTTGTTATTTAGTTATTTATCTCATCTAATTGTATTTAATATCTACTTGTTTTATTTTACCATTTTTTTTATAATATTGTCATATATGATTTTTGTGTCGTGAGATTAATTTCTATAAATTTATTTGAATTTGTTGAATGTGAAATTGAATTATGGTGTGTTGTATTATTGTTTCATTTTATGTGTGTGTACTCTCGTATAAATATTATTATGTATTATATGAACGTGATAGGAGTAATTTATTGTTTACCATATATATGTAATATACGTCAAGTAAATTTTGTCGCGCGTATTTTGTTATTGTAATGTATGACGACGAACGAGGGAAATGAAGAGCAAATTTGTTTATCAATATTAGACAATTTTTGAGATATAGAATTGCTTTTAAACATTTTTTCTTGTATAGAAAAGGTTAAATTTCATTCATCAGTTTGTTTTTTTTAATTTCATTTAATAAGTGTTAGATTTATTCTACTTCGTCTCAATTAAAATATTACCATTATAATTAACAACAAATATAATGTGATCAGGGAACCGTACATAAATATACTGTCTTAAAAATTATAAATAAAAATTATATACAAAAATTGAATGTTCAATAATTTTATACTACTTTCAATTTTTTATATAATTGTTATAAATATACACATTTAAATAATAACACATTTACTTCTTATATATAAATATATTTTATTTTAATTTTATAATTATTATTTATTTCTTCTACTTATCAAACTAATTTTTTTTTCTCGCTCTATTTCTAAATATAATAACATTAAAAACTTTAAAATAAAATAAAATGGGTTCATCTTTATAAATGGATATAACTACTACTTCTACTACTATCTGCTATAAAACTATAAAAACTATTTATTAAAAACAATAAAAAAATAATAAATGATATAAAGATGATGACAACATAATCGCAAGTAAGTTTTATATAAGTTACACACTAAACAAAAATAAAGTTATGAAGATGATTGTTTCACTAAAAAAATAATAATTGAATTGAATTAAAATTGAAAACGCAAAAATATTAAATAAAATTATGAGTAATAAATAATTATTTTTATATTATTATCATTTAATTAATTATTTTTTTTACATTTTTTTTTCTAAACATAAAATACATTTAAAAACAAATTAATTAATTTTATTAAGATGAATATAAAGTTTATATAAAAAATGTTATTAATATTCCTTGTTTAAAAAACTGTTGTGAAACGTGACTACGAAAGTACGAATGTCGCCAATTTTACTTTGTAATTTTTCATTTGTGTTTCAAAATATTTTCATGATTATTCTTAAACAAATTGCAAAAATTAAATATTTTTAATAAAAAATACTATGCCTCCGATATAATTTAAATTAATCAGCAGGGTCGGAATAAGTTGTAAATCAGTCCTTAACTTGGTTTTGATACTCGATAAAATTCTTGTTATCTTATTTCATTGTCACAGTTTTGACGAAGTATCAAATTGTAGATGCGTATTTTTACAATTGTAGCAAGCAATCCCGAGAGTTTTAATTAAAGATCTCGGAGAAGCCTTCCTAAATGTTTTGCGTGAACGTTAAAGAAACCTCTTTAATGCTTGTTTTCTCAATAAGTAATTGATTATGAATTCTAAGCCACCAGTGTTAATATACCGTAGTACAATAGACCGGCCAAGAGTTATACGAAAACAAAATGGTCTCGGTAAAGTTCTCAATGGAAAGGCAAACAAAATCGCCAGCACCTCCAGAAAAATTGGCTCAATAAGAGCTAAAAACGTGAAAAAACCGTTTCGGCTATCACACCGAAGCGTATTCGAGTATTTTCCGGTATTACTTCAATGTTAGTGCTGTCATACTTTTAACACTATGCGCCGTAGGTACTTGGCGAGACACATTAACATTTAATAAACACATTATACCATTTGTATATTATTTCGCAAAAAACTTTTTTAAAAAATTTCTTCAAAAAGTTTAAAAAATTACTCGATTTCGACTTGTTAGGTAGGTCATCATCCGGAGTATCTACTGATTTGTAAAAATAAAAATTTAGTTATAGTGCTGTCACTTTGTGAATCAGGTTTAGCTTGATGCTTGCCACAAGGATTTACAGCAATGTTTGCTTAAATCTGTCAAACCGACAGATTTTATCCCAAAATTGCCTGAGTTCTATCTGTCAGACAACGTTTTCGTTTGTAAATGTGTAAATGAAGAAATTTGTAAGTAGCTTTGCGATGTATTTTTCAAAATCACGAATATCTGGAATGATTGCCAACTGGTTGTAGCAATCCTCCAAATCCGCTACTAATAGACACCTAGGTTCCTAGTTCACATGAGGATTCTAATGTCGAATTAGCAAATATAGGACTTTAAAAGGTTGCCCAACATAACTGCGAGGCTTAACGCCAAGTCATTGTATTCCAGGTTTATTATCAATCTCTCGAGGCCAGTTTTAGATTGTTTTAAGAGGGCTGGAATCGCTAGATGAATTTCATGCCCCATATAAAAAGATCAACTTGCAGCACAGTAAGTCTGTTTCCCTTGTACCTAGTAGCTTTCTGCATCGCATACAATTTTTTTTTAAATTCATGCATATTTATTTACCATTCCTAGTTGACGATGTGTTTCTGTTTTAAATACTAGTAATAGTAAGACCTATATAAATGATCACATTGTGGTGATTTTGGTTTCCCTATCAAACGATTCTTCCGAACCATTTCCGTGAGGAAACTGTAACACTTGCGCCATGGATTCTGAATAAGGAAATCTTCGTAGTAATTGGGTGTGTCGTGAAAGCTTATGATATCATTTTGGCAGTTCTCTCTTGGCGCATCTGATCTTGGAATTCTTAACATTGGCTTTGAACAAAGTTCTGTTTGCTCACCGCGAAGTTGATGAATATTAGCTTCTGTTGTATTAGAGGATATTGATTTCCTTGTAAACATGCTGTCGCTTACTTTCGCAAATTCGTTACTGCTAATTATCAAAGATAAAACTCAAAACAAAAAGTTGAGGAAAACTACTAGGTAGCTTAAAAATGTGGCTAGAAAAACAGATCCTTCGGCCGATTAGGCGCAAGAAGTTTATAACAAAGTTTAAGATCTGCTTTAAAATCCTTATGGCGCCGATTCTGCAGCGAAATCGATTGTATATCAGTAATCACGAGGCTCGATTAAATTTTCGGCAAAAATTCCAATTGAAGGCTTAAACTTGAAGCCCTTCGATTACCTAACGAAAACTAAACTGTTCCTCAGCGTTCATTTTCCTAGTTGCAACATCGTTTCGATGGCCCGATCATGTAACCTCCGAATAATTTATTACTTTTGCTTTTATGGTTTTTTAATTGTTCAAAGGTTAAATACGTACGATTTTCTGCGTTGGAGTTTATTTTCCTTTGCACCGTTTAAAGCGAGTTTCAATCTCATCAGGACGGATTTTTCCAGAACATGTTTCATTCCAAGCTTGCAGCGAAGAAGTCGCTTTTGTACGTAAAACAGCTGGATTATTTTCATGCTAAAAGCTTTCGCCCCATAAGTCTGCCCTCTAATTTAGTTGGAAGATCCGTAAAAACGGCACTATATAAACTTGTTACTAGAATTGAAAGGTCTTTGAATAACAAATAATTTTTCATGCGGAGTTTCCTGGATATTATGGGAGCGTTTGGTATCGACCACATCATTACCCATTCGATTGATTCGATGCTTAACTCTCGCATTGTCGAGGTTCAGTTGGATGGTTTCTCAGACTTCAGTAAAAGTTACCAGAGGTTAAGTATAGGTTGATTTACTTGTTACCACTGCTGCATCTGACCTGATCCAACAAGCTCTTCATAGTGTGGCTTCGTCGTGCTTTAATAAGAATCTGCACATAAATCCTTCCAAAGCTGGTCTGATGGTGTTCAGCAAACGCAGAAATCAGTATGGCATTGTTATGCCCGCTTTTTTGGTAGGCGTGATCACCAAAACAGACCTGGTTATGCATCTGGGTGTCATTTTGGATTCAAGGTAATTTTCATCTGAAACATGAACTTCAAAAAGCAATCGTTATTGGCTATATCGCAAATAGTTTGTTACTTCCTGCGGACTGTACCAAAAGAATGTGTGCTTAATGTACAAATTACTAGTTCTATCCTATTGTAATTTAGACATCTATAGATGAAGATAAGCGGCTGTCGTAAAACGGAACAATATATTGCCGAATCATTTCTTAGCTGCATACACGTATATTTCTAAAAAGGGTAATCTAAGAATTCTCGTTGCGATTCTGGCTGTGCATATTCGTTTTAAACAACATTTAAATCGTTTGTTCTACAACTACCGTATGTGATAGCTGCTTAGACAGCAGTAAAAATATGAATTTACCGAAGTATATTTGTCCTAATTATGTCGAAGTTATAGTGAATTATCACCAAAATTGAATCACAAACGGTGATAATATTTACTGTATTTCATGACGCTCGTTGATCCGGGGCACTTCAAATTTTACTTATGGAAAATTTGATTCAAATTTTGTTTTAGATCAAAGCATGTCTGTTAAAATCTGGTAAGCGTATTTGTGTTGTTGAATGTAAAGCAGGACCCTTGTGTAAAGTATCCTAAATAAAATTAAATCACTTACGAATCACTTGCGAAGTACTTTATATTCCATCACGAATAGAAAAAGAAATCAGAGTAGAAAATTGATACTTAAAAATCGATAAAGCTCTTAATGATATTCTTGTCATTAATTAAAAATCAAGAAATATTAAAAATCACAGTTGCAGGCTACTACATCATATTTAATAGTTCTACTAACTGCTTAGCAGTTTGTGTAGTGGTATACTGAATAACAAAAAATGCAACAAATATTATTCGGTACTAAATTTAAAATAGAAGTAGCATAAAAACATTAAAGTTACAATGTTTTTACAAATTTGGCCACTCAAACTTCCACACTCTTATTGTTTTAAGTATTTATGAATCAATAGTTAAAGCTGGTGCTAAACTGCTTTTAGGCTTTATTTTATGGAAAATAATATTTTCTCGTTTTAATATCAAGACTTGTTTGGCAAAAATTGACAGGGAAGTAATTGTAATTAATCAATACGAAACATAATTATTTCGTATATCAACTATTTTAAAATTAGAAAAACTATTACTTGTGTATTAACATTTGAATAATATTAATGCTTTTCAAGTAAGAAATTTAACTCCAAGACATTTAAAATGGAAACGGTGCGAAGAATCTATAATCATAAGTATATTGAAAGTCCTGAAGAGCAAAAACATTAGTTTAAATTACTATTTATGTGTGCTTGAAATTAAATTAAACTATGAACGTTTAGAAAGCTTTAGCAAGTAAATCTTTATTCAGATCTGTAAATTGCATCGAATTGTGTGTATTCTTAAATTGAAAATACCGACCAAATGGAACAGTGATTAAAGCTTTGGCGTTTGGATTGGGGGTTCAAATCTTGATAGGTGCTGGACGCAAAAGGAAGTTTTCATCAACAGATCACGATCTGTAATTAAAAGGAACACAACTACGACCCTCTATCGGCGTGCAAAACTTATGAGCCGACTCATCTTCCATGATCCGTACTATAGCCTGGCATGGAGCTATGCAATGCGAAGATGGTAATTTAAATCGCTCCTATAGCCGTACACCTTCGAGTTGGCAGAAATTGCGTAAAGTAAGACGGGAAAATGAACCGCGAAAGAGCATGGATTAGAAAATAAAAAAATTCTGATAACACCGCATTAATGCGACCCTCAGGGAATTTTTCGCTGATTTTAGAAAACCACTCCACTAGTGATATTTGATTTGAAATTATGTCTATTGCGATCTGTGAATGCCATCGATGCTGGCTGCTAGCCATTTTTATTGTTTAATGTGGATGCCCACGATATTAACTGATTTGAAAACGATTCTACTTCCGGTAACAGCCACTTTTATATGACTTTCATAAAAAATATCGCAATACTAAAATCAGTCAGAAATTCCCCGAGGGTCGCGTTAATATAGAAGATATCAAAATTAAACCTTACACATTTCGATGGTTCTTACAGATCTGAATACACATTTACCTGATTTACGCTTTTTAAAGAATCTCAGAGATATTAATTTAATTTTACATAGTTATATAATATTTAATTTCCATTTCAAGAAGTTTTTAATAATTGTGATCTTTCATTGCTCTAGTACTGTGTGTTGATAATTTCTAATGTATGTAGTTACAATTTCGATTACAACTTCACGCTCTTAAAAAGATTTAATACTAGCAACCCAATGAAAAAATTTGGAGCCATTATTTCACAATATTTACAATTGACTTTGAGACAAATTTATCCGCAAGTAGTTGTGTTAAGCTGCTTAGAATTTTCGTATATGTGGCGTACAAGAACTGCTTAGTTGGAACCCAGCATTTAAAAAGTAATATTATATAGAAAAAATGTCTAATGTTTTTGGTGGCTTTGATTAGGTTCACGTTTCATTAGTGAATTTTAAAAACTCACATGTTGCTACAATACTCCATTCGAAATTATTATTATTTTGTATCTTTTAAGCACCAAAACCATTACACATGAAAAATATTTATTAAAGGTCTTTATGTTTGGGCACCAATATAAGTTATTTTTGTCCACCAACTAATTTTTTTTTAAGCCAATGACCGATATTGTACGTATTAATATCAAAACTAATATTAATATATTATACCTATTTACACGACCAAAATTGGATTACATTTTTGTGTCGTGAACATTTGTACCAAAATGTTTATGTCAAAAATGGTTATTTTATGGTCTTTCGTCAGAGGCTCATTTACCGGCGCGCCCAAAATATGTCGACATTCGTTATTTTCGTAATACGGCCTATCGATCAATTAACTTAACTAAACTCTCCGTTTCACAACGATACCCCATACCATATCGATTTGTTTTTATTTTATGGAAATGTAATTTTTTATAAATTTATAACAATGCTATAATATTATAATAATTTATATAGTTTAGAAAATAAAATATTTTTTTTTATATTGATTTACTACTACCACAAACTATTAAAATAATGAAACGCATATTTAAGTGATAATTGGGAAAACAATTTGTGATAATTTGTTATAAAAAAATAGAAAAGAAAAAATTAATTTTATGAAATAAAAGAGCACATACTATATATAAATTGAATTAAATTATGTAAACCTAAATAATCTACACTACATAATTTATTTATTAATATTAAACACTTTATAGTGTAAATTATGGTATTTTACACCACCATCACCACCACCACCACCACCAACCACTATTACGTTATTCATTATTAATATATTTAATTAAATATACACAAACCAACTCAAAACAAAAACACACGTAGCTAAAAAAATATTTTTATTTTTTATTTTATTCTTTTAATTAATTGTCTATTTCTCTAACTTATATAATTTAATTTTTGATTTCTGTCTAACTCACTATTTCAATGTATTATTAAATTAATCACGTATTTTTGATGAATGTATATTTGTGCTATTCTATAACAAATTGCTCAATTTTGTGTTCATTTTCTTTTTTTAATTAATTTTAAGAGAGCTTTTTTATTAACAAGAACAAAAAAATTTAAAAATTTGGAATGGCAAATGACGTTTTTATTATTATTACCACGCTATAAAAATGTAGTATTTTATACTAAAATATAAAATATTATTAATTTCGAAATGCTAGCAAATTTAATTTAAATTAAATTTATTAAAACCAAATTTTAGAATTATGTGAAACAAAAAATAGTTACATAGCTATGTCGCATGAAAGTTTTTTTTTATAAAATTAAATAATTAATAAACCCCAAAACAATAAAATCGATCAATTAAATTAATAATATTCACCATTAGCTTATATAACCAACAATTTTTTTCATTTTTTCAAATATAAATTTTTTTTTTAAAATCTGTCGCTTTTATTAGAGTTTTAAAGAAAATACTAACAATTTTAAAATCGTAGATATATAATTTCTCTTATAATTATTTATTTTAAATTAATTGCTTAAAAATGTTATTTTTTTGTAGGCGCGATTTAAAATTTTAATTTCGTTTAATTTAATTTTTAAGAATATTTCTGTTTTGTTTTATAGTTATTTATTAATTATAATTCTAAATTCATTTATTATACCTTTTTTGTTTAACTTTAACGGAATTTTTTAGAAACCTATATTATAAATTTTACAGATGATCATCATCCCGCTCCTACGTTCACCCCACCGGAACTTCCGAAAAGGGTGCACGTTCGCGGAATAACTACCGGTAAAATAAATATAATTTTAAAACCAAAAAAAATCAATTTCAAAAATTATGCAAAAAACAAATTTATATTTAAAAAAAATCAAGATTTTTTTATTACCTTTTGGTTCACATTTCATTTTAGTTTTTTATGATTTTTTTAACTATTATTTAATACAATTTTTTTAATTGTTAAATTTTTGTCAATATATATATTATAGTTTAAACATTTTTGTTAAACTAGAAATGCAATAATTGATAATTTAAAACTGCACCAAAAACATAAAATTGTGTAATACACATTTTTAAGAAAATGCATGAAACTACCCTGCTGCGCGCATTCCTGAGGATATGAAAGTGAAAATAGTAGTGTTATTTATATTAAGAGAAATTTTAGTATCCAGATTTGGAGAATTTTAGAAAATGACTGAAAATTTGGAAACCAGAAAAATATTAAAATTATTTTTTAGAAGTGTATACGATTTTAATTTAAAATTCTCCTTAATTTTATTTCTGTTCTCCATATTTTAATACCTTTAAGTATTATTTTCAACCGAAAAATTTTATAATATTCAGCATCTGACCAAATGTATGTAGGTAAACGTCGTTTCATTTTTCAATTTACAGCAAATAAAAAAATGATTTGAAGTATGATATGATCAACTCAAAATTTTAAGTTCTATTGGAATTACGATAAAACAGTCAAACATATTTTTAAAATTTCTTAATAAACATATAACTTGTCAATTTATTTTTTTATGTTCAAGCTTCTTGCAAATTTTTTAGATACAGTTATTTGATCACTCCTATTAAGCAACTTTTGGAGAAAAGTAAGTTAAATAGCCACAGCAATTCTTCATATTGGGGTCAACGTTATATGCAATCTATATAAATTAATAGTATAGCTCTTGTAATTGGTAAGGCCAGTAACCGCTAACGCACATCGAAAATGATGATCGCTATAGAGCTAAATTGTTAAAGGGGTTTGCCCATATTTTGATGTTTAGCAAAATTTAACTTTTAATATCAAAAGTTACAAAACCTATTAAAATTTTCCTAATACTTTATACAGTATTTCTAAGCCACAAAATTGTGACTACAAAAAATATCAAATGACTAACTAAAATTACACAGTGCATGTAAGAAGAAAGTGTAGCCCTACCCACTAAAAAATATGACAAGGTTAAATTTTTAATTTGTCTCATTACAATCCTATTTTTACAAGAAAACTCTAAACGATTTTAGAAATTTAAAATAAGAAGAATGCGGTTTTTTATTTGTTTCAAAATTTTAAAATGAAACACTCTGTCTTGTGGATATTTGATGGTCATCTGGCATTAATACATAATTCCGAAGATGTCTTCGCGCATTTTTTATTCGACAAATGCTATTATTTGTACGTCAAAAGGACCTATAATTTGAAATAACGTTCGATTGTAATCTTTTTCTCCGTTCAAAGGAGTCAAAGTGGAGTCAAGTACATCTCATATAAAATTGACCTTAATCTTGTTGGCCGTTACAGCTTTGGGTACAAATTTCTACCTGTTTATTACCAATTACGATATCACTGCATAATTATCAGCAAAATGTATTATCTTAAATCTAAGCTCAACCATTGTTGTTATGTAACCAAATAATTCACGAGCACATTTTTGACTATCGACAATCTATATAGCACTGCTTAACTTAACTGCTTAACAGTTTTTTTTAGTCGCGAACTATAGTTACCATTGTCAGTGAAACTACGATGGTTTGTCACAGTTTCATGATTCAGGCGATATCGACACGACAATCATAAACGGGGTCAATATGATTTGGATCAGAATAATTAAAGCAAAATGAGACAGCAATATTCTTGTAGCAATTAGTCGTCCCATTTACATATTGTTTTAATGAATGCGAATGAAAATGAAAATTTGGAAGACTTTCTATTCGTATAGTAATGCCGCGACAACCAAAGTCCTTCTGCTGGTTGTGCTGAATGAACATAGCTAAATATTCCATTGTAGTTGTCATATATAGTCTCACAAAATTTTCGTGCCATCCACTGCTGTATCGTGGATTTTTCCAATGGTTCAATAATGTGATACGTTTGATAAAGCTTATACGAAGGTCATTCATATGTTACGCCAAATTATACCACCCATTCCTTTAGTAAAGTACGTTTAAATCATTCCAGAAAAAAATACAAAACTTAACAAAATTAACAATTTCAATTTATTGTCGAATTTATGGTCGACGATTTATTCATGATAAATTCAAATTACTAGTTTTCATAGCATCTGAAAAGACAAAACAAAACAAAGCTCCCCTAATTAGACCGAGTTCGTTGAACACTCCTCCAAAATCTACCTTTAGTGATTATGCGCCTAACAACTTTTAATCGTTTGTGCATCTCCTATCAGATCATTGCCATATTTTTGTTCAAGTGATAGTCTCTTACACAGCGCATAGGTTTATCTATAATCTTTATGAAACATATCATATTGGTATGGCGTTCTACTGATTAACTTTTATATTTTTGAAGCAATGATTATGAAAAATATTGTCTCGCAACCCTGGAAAAATCATTTAAATTGCATTTAAAGGTTTTTTTTGGCATTTGTGTTTTCAACCTTAGACATAGCCAACTTTTTCGTAACATGCGCCCAAAACATAAAGTGAAAATATTAAAAAATAAATATGCTTATAAGTGAATGAATATTGCCTAGAGTTTTCATATGTGGCTAACTAATCTACGTGTTACTTGTCGTTTTGCAATCAGATGGTACTTTAAAGCCAGCAATTTTCGGCGTTGGCGATCCTGGTTCACCTGGGTTGAGTCACGCTGGTTTTAGCTTTGAATTGGCATAATGGATCCACTTTTCACTTCCAGTGGTGATACGTTGCAAAATCTCTTTCCCGTTGCGGCCGTTGAAGCAACCATTCGCTCGGGGTTTTCCGACGTCACGATAATATTATTTCTCGTTCTTTCAATTCATGCATCAGCCCATTTTCCATGAATCAATTTCATTGCATGTATACGCTGTGAAACACATTTTTGGGTAACATTCGTTGATATGGTAAATATTTTTCGGTCTCCTTAATTGCTTCCATTTCCGGATCTCCTACATCAAACCTTTATTTACATGATGTGTTTGATTATCTTCTTTGACATAAACTTCCATGAACAAATGATTTATATCCACAGTACTTTTCTTCAACAAAATATGACGAAGTTAAACTTTCCGCAAATGCCGTTTTATTGGCAAAATCCGAAATTTTCAATGATATGAAAACATTTGTTGTTTACCCTTTAGACAAATGTCACTAGTAATTATTTAACCTTCAAAAAACATGCATTGCCCGATTGAATGAAATGGAGCGGGCATCTAAATAAAATGGTTGAAAATACTTTTGTACCAATACAGTGGAGAAGCCATCACGCTCCTTAAAACACCCGCTCTACATATTAATGATAATTTTTCTCTACATAATACAAATACAATTCGGTTTCATTATGCTATGGATCAATCCAAATTCACCGATACTGATTCGGAAATAACTATATCACACAGATTACAATATAAGCTTAACACCGCATTCGTTTCGGACTTCGGTATAATCGCTCGAATATTTTTTGTTTTAATTCAACCAGTTCTCACAAACACCACTGTTCCTCCGGTTCGCAAGACGGCTTTTTTATTGAAATTTTAATGTATATAATAGGGCGGGTCATCCATTTAATAGGTTCTAACCGATCCTGGATTTAGCTAAGAAACCCTTTCGGGCTCCCGCCCAACCATGTTCATCTTTCCTAATACTAAAT
This sequence comes from Nephrotoma guestfalica, assembly GCA_963691935.1. Classification (NCBI taxonomy): domain Eukaryota; kingdom Metazoa; phylum Arthropoda; class Insecta; order Diptera; family Tipulidae; genus Nephrotoma; species Nephrotoma guestfalica. The sequence continues at coordinate 269,075,245 of OY829913.1, forward strand.
TTGTCGTACTTCTATCACCTTTCTAGCACCGAATATGCGATGTTTCACTTTTATATAAAATACTATGGATAAATAAAGCAACAGCGTGTACTATTCAAAATGCTTGAAAAAAAAAATTCATTTTATTTTATCCCAACATGTTTCAGAAATTCTCACCGTTCTATCCGCATTTAACCTTTGTGGTTTCTTATCCTTCGAATAAAACTTTGACATAACACGTCGATATCTTGTATCTATTTCCCTCTAAATATTTATTTTATTCAGAATTCTATACTGTTAAGGAAGTCCTCGCTTCATATTAATTTTGTTTTTTTTTCCAAACATTGCTATACCGAGTACCCAAACAGTCTCGGAATAGTCGATTTCACAAAGGTATTGAGATTTAGATAAGAGTGATACAATCAAAAGCTCTCAGGTTCAAATAATCTATGAATTGAGAAGCTCTAAAATAACATGCCAAGGTTACCTTGTATTGTACATTGAGGAGTTCTACTCTCCACTTCAGAAGTTTTTTACGTAATTAATTTTTTCATACTGAAAATACTTAGTACAATCTATATCATTTCGCAATAATTGCAATTTATTTTAAGATGACTCTAACTGCATATACGCGTTTTTACCTTACAATTTCTGAATATACCATTTCTACCTGAATATTTACCTGTCTAAAATATGCTGCCGGCTATTAGTTTCGTAATATTTTTCATGCCGCAGTAACAAACAGCAACTCAGGAGTAATTTTCATTTGACAGTTCTAACCTTTAACGGAATCATTAAAGAGTAGTTTGGTGTAATTTCTTGGATACTTTTCGTGAAGAGGTGAGATTCCGAAAGTTAAAAAGTAGATCGATTTGAACTAATGAAATGTTGAATACTTGCAGATGTTGATACTGCAATTAAACTGCAAAAATAAATTCGAATATTTTAGGCAAATAAAAATTGTTTCACCATTTTAATCTAGCGTATTATAAAAATAATAATATTCTGATAACCATTTTATTTAGTGGAGTTCTATTAAGAAGAATTTCTAAAATAAGACGCTGAATTAAATATTGAAATTCTTTGAATTCTCGCCTACAAAATTGGCCTGAAGATATGAAAAATATAGAAAATAGGCAAAATCAAACATCTCTGATGAAATGCAGCTTGTTAAATGGAAAATATTATTTTCTATTAAAACTGCTTGCATCTTCCACCCTAAGTTTTCCTATCGAGGTAGTATAAACTATTTTGTTCGCATTTCGTGTCTACTAATGATTTTTGCACTGGAATGATTGCAATACTCGTTTTGCTCGTCACACTTTAATTACCGAGCAAAACCAATCATTTTAGGCCCTAGATACGAAAATAATTATTTAAATATTTTTCCTTGTGAAAACCGTAATTGCCTCGAGATATGTTAGGCTTTCATTGTAAACACTAATTAATCTTAGCAAAATACTAATTTACATCTATAAAATACGAGGGTTGATCAATAAGTACCCGTGTTAGGAAGGAAGACGCACTTTTCCCAACATTTCTGCCATTTTTTAACCCCTCCAAAAAATACGATTTCTCAAACTCTTCAAAATACACTTCTGTCTCGGCGACAACCTTCTCATTTGAGCTGAATTTTTTCCCTCCAAGATATATTTTTATGTTGAAGAACAAAGAGAAATCTCAGAGAGCCAGGTCGCACGAATACCGTAGGTGCGGCAGTAATTCGTAACGCAATTCATGCAATTTGGCCGCGGCAATTCCGGATCGTAATTTCGGCAATCGCGACAAACCGTACGACACACCTACGGCCTCTGCTACTTCGCGTACTTTAGTTCGGCGATCAGCAAGAATCATGTCGTGGACCTTTTCAACGATTTCCTCGGTAACAACGTCTAACAGGCGGCCTGGCCGCTCATCAACAAAACCAGATGTACGAGAAATTTGTTAAACCAATATCTCACGGTTGTCATAGATGATGAAGAGTCCCCATAGACAGCATCCAACTTCACTTTTATTTCTGCGCATGTTTTCCGATCCAAAAATAAAAAGCGAATCACGGATCGATAATGCTCTTGTTCCATTGTATTGAGGAACACGAAACACGAGTGATACAACTAGCTGCCAAATAAAAACTAACCTGTGTACTAGATTGAAATTTAATATGTTGTCGTTTAGCAAATGTCGGTACACGATGGTAATGTCAACTTCCCTCAGCAACGCCACCTGTTTTCAAACACGGTTACTTATTGATCGACCCTCGTACTCGTAAATACATTTTGATTTACTGATATTTTTAGAAAATTCTTATGACTATATATCGAGAGCTGGTTGAAAAGGATAATTTCAACATTATTCGCAATAAATTATTTCAAATTATAAATTTTAGTTTGATGTTGGATATTAACAAAGAGAATGACGCATACACAGAGATATTTTGAATGAATAGAAAATGTTTTTGAAACAATTCTCAATTGTTCGGCAAAAATAAATTCTTTTTTTTTTCATACGCATTTTTTTTCTCTAATGTAAAAGAGAATAAAACTTAAATTATTCTCTTTCAGATTACATTGGCAATAATTATATATGTTTCTTGCGAATTCATTTGCAATAAATAAAAAAATGCATTTTAATCGTAATTAACTGCAGTATATCCACATTTTATATTTTTTTACGGTATTACTAATTTTCAGAGTTGATTATTATAAATAATATTATATAAATTTCGTTAATTTTCTACAATTTCAGAATAAATAAAATTAACGATTTTACAACTTATTACAGGTACTATATTGCATTATTTAGTAATCAGTAAACACATCAACAAAACAATTATTGACAAAAATTTAAAAATTAAAAATTTTCAATTCGATTTTTTCTTCATACCGAACGTTAGCTGCTTACGTTTTAACTGTGAAAAGACTTATATTTTTACTCAAATAATTTCTTATAATTTTGTTCTCGAGATTTATTAAGTTTCCCATTATTACAAAAGATAAACAAAATAGAAAAAAGCTTTCATCGCTTAATGGCTTTTCAAATTTTTATATTTCTATAATTAAAACACAAAATCAATAATTAATTAATAATTAAAATATATATAGAAATACTTCAAATAAATATCAAAACTAATAATTAATTTAATATTTTAAATTTGCTGCAAAAATCATATTATATATAGTTTTGTTATACATATGCACAATATTATTATTATAACTTATAGTATCAATAATATTAAAGCGCTTTATATAATTATTTTATTTTTAATTTCTTAACTAATTGAAAAGTTATTCTCAAATTTAAATATTTTTATTTAATCTGTCACTAGAATACTAGATAATTAATGTGCAAATTCTATATTCAAAAAATGTCCCCACCAATTTATATCCATTCAATACCTCCCAACTCAAAATATACTTAAATATGTAAGAAGCAAAAATCAATAATATACTTCAGAATTATTTTATTTAGGTTAAGAAACAATTTTCTAAAAATAAAAATTTTACAAGTATTTTTGGTAAAACTATTTCTTAAAAATAAAACTGGTAAGGTAAACTGCAATAACATAATTATTTATTCAAAGAAAATAAATTTAAAGTTTCGGTTTGCTTTGCAGTACTCGTTACTGTAATGATGCAGCCTTGTGATATTATTTTGAAACCACATTTAAAAGGAAAACTTTATTTATGTGTGTACCTACTAATATTTATTTTTGGGCGAAAAATAAAATAAAATAATAAAGCAATGGAGATGGATTGGGAATCCTACAAAGCATGTTGAATTGGACCCTATTTTAAATTCCCTAATTATTTCCTCATACGTATATCTATTTTGGTATTTCGCGTAGCGTAAAACGTTCTGTCCTACTGAGAAACCAATTTTGATGTAAAAATTGTATATTGAGATTTTTGTTTTTCTTGAAATGAAACGTTTTCTATTTGTTTCCCAACAACATTACGACTACAGTTTTTAACCTAAGTATCTCAAAGGACAGCCAAAATAGTTTCAAAGGTTATGGTTATAATATCACATTAAACTTTGTGGTTTAATATTTGCTGATTTATCACTTTGAATTCACTTTGAAACTAAGGAATAGGTACGCTATGTTTTATTTGAAACGCATTTTCCTATTTCGAAATTGTTTGTCTACTTGGAAGAGGAGACGTTTCGATAAACTTATATTAATATCTCAAACTTGCCAAGGAATATTTCAAACAAAACCACATCCCATACTTTATTTTGTCATTTTTTGAATACATTTCAATTCAATGGACGCGTTTAGGGCACCCAACAGTTGGGAATATGTTGAGTAAAATCGAAGCCAACGTTAAGATTTTCCTTTAGCACTATGAAATTAACAAATCAAATTGATGATTATTTCACTAATCATAATAGGGGACCTGAATGCGCCCAATGACTACCAGGTGTTTATTTTTATATTTGTGAGTCTCCCTCGGAATAAAATTAATTTTTATGAAATAAGCAAAATATAATTTGACCTAGATGTTTAGGCGACATGTTACAGGCTCCCTTTGTCTATATAATCAGTCGCATCTCTTAATTCAAATATTGATTTTAAATTTAGAAAACTTTTAAGTTAGCTTAAATTTAATAGTCTGACCAACTTAAAATTGAATACAAGAGCCATTCTTTTCCTATTTCACCTTAAAAACATAAAAAAATTATTGATTATCGTAAGACATCAATTGATTAAACTAAATCTACTGTTATGATTGTATGCACATCTAGTTTGTTTACAAATGTTTGATTTGCTAAGTCTAAAATTTATTTGGTCAATGGAAAAATCATTTTGATCAGCATAAATTAAAATATTCGTTCGCCCTCTACGGCGATGCTAAACTTTAGAAAATATATACTTAAAGTTTAAAGTGTTACTAAAACTAAGGGTTAGAAAAAATATTGTTTTACAGATTTGAGGTTTTTCGAATCCCCAAATTCCGGACTCCCCTCCCCCCTCCGTTCCCCTGTAGAAAAATACATTCAATAATTTGAAATATAATAAAATTTTAAAAAATGATTTTTAATCAACATTCATTTTGATGATATCTCGTCATTATCCTAATGACATGAAACAGTTTAAAACATCCACTAATAAATAAACAATAAATTAACAATTATTAAGAATGACATAAAAGTACCCAATATTGGTCATCATTTACAACGTCCTGGTTTCCTAAGCAAATATTACAACGCCGATAATGCATCAGTTATTGTCAAACCAGCGAGCATTTCGACAAAAATGCTCTAAACAATAGATCTTGCTCAGATGTTGCAACTATTCGTGATTTAATTTGAGGAGAACCGAAAATGTATGTTGCCAAAATACAGAAAGACCACCAAGATCTCAGAAAGACCTCAGGTACTTACACCCCAAGTAAAGCACTCCTTCGAGTTGAAGTAAATTTTCACATGAAACGGAAAAATTTTAAAATTACATTAAATTGAGTGACTACAAAACTCTTTCGATAAATAATTTATTTTTAGTTTGATTTTAGTGTTATTGACTGCATTTCGAGCCAAATTAAATAAAAATCCATAAAAAATTGTTGATACCCCTCTATAAGTACAACCCAAAAATTTTGATTCAAGTGTGTCTATACCTTGAATAATATTGAACTACAACAAAATTTGTGGAGCATATTAAGAGTGTGGCTGAAAGATTTTGAGAAGAAGATCATAAATGGAAACGTATTCAAGCCATTGAGCAATTTATCGTAAATTGGTTCTTTTAATCTGTAATTGGGCACCACTTCACCTGGACTCTTCTGGAACTTATCAAAGATTCAGCCATACACTCAATATTTTCCAAATATCGAGATATTCCCGTAATTTAGTCGAGTTTCCTGCCGAATTATCCGTGCAGTAGGTAACTGTTATATGCGTATTTTGCCAAGTTTTTTCTGAGTAACAAGAATTGATATATTATTTCTGGTTTCTCGGTGTACCAGATCATTTCAAAATAAAATCTTTTATATTATTTTGAATTTTCTAAAGAAAAAGAAGTAAAAAATATATTCGCAATGTATTTAAGATTCCAGCAAAATTTAAGAATAATGAGGAGAAACCTTCATGCCTGACCAAGTATACTCTACATCCGTTCTTTGATTTACTGTTCGCTTATTGAACAGTAGAACTGTTCAATAAGCTAACAGTAAATCAAAGATTTTCATGTTTTAATTGAATATTTCTATCCAAAAAAATTTAATGACAGAATAAATACCCCATTCGAATAAAAAAAGAGTGGCAATGCATGTTATTCGCGTTTTTGTTAAAGTAATCTTCTAGGACAATACTTTCTAGGATAGTAAAGTAATCTTCTAGGACAATACAATTCTTAATATCCTACCATTTTTTAAACTCTTTAAATATAAATATTACCAAACTATAAAATAGGCTTCTGTTTTAATTATGACCTCCTCATTTATGCTGACATTTTTTTACTTTACAAATGAAATTTTTCTCTCCTTTCTCCAAATGTCTATATAGGTTATTGCCTTCTTTTCGACCATCTTCCTTTCCGGTTCTGTCGAACTTTGTCTTGTTCAAGTGGATTCGTCTAGGGTTTATCTACAATGGCCACCCTACAGAAAAACTCCAGTGGATTTCGGTTTAAGGCGTACAAACACTGCTTCGAATTTGAAAGCCTTATAGTGTATTGCCCACCGCGGATCGCGCCGAAAACTGTTTTATTCACACATTTGTATGTAAAATGTTTATTATAGTTCCATGCGATACGCCTACGACCTCTGCTACTCTGTACACTTTTTTTCGTACGACGATCAGCAAAAATCATATAATGGGTCTTTTGAACGGTTTCCTCAGGAACTACGTCTGCCGGGCAGCCTAAGCACTCCTAATCAAAAACAGATGGAACCTCACGGTTCCCGTAGATTAGAAGGGTCTCCATAAAATATCTAATTTCACATTGATTTCTTCAGGCGATTTTTAATTATTATGTATTAGATTTCACTAACCAACCTTCTTATCAAATCAATAATGAAACATTTATTATTTCAATAAAAATTTCTTAAACAAAATCGATTTCGGCTCGATAGTATACGATGGTAATACCAATTTCCACCCTGTCTTCAAACACCGGAGATCCTCCTCCGTATGGAAAGAAGGAAAAATATGTATACCTACTAAAAACATTAGAACAAACTTTCTAATCCATGTAATCTCACCATAATTATTTTTGGCAAAGATAATGGTCTATATTGAGTGATTCTTCAGGTAAACGTATTCACGAACATGTTTTTTCAGCCAAAAATAATAAAATTTTAAATAATTCAGAGTCACCCCCAAAAATAAAGTATTTTGTTCTCTGTCGAATTGCGTGTGGAAATAATAAGGGAATATTGACAGATACGAGCGTCCTGCGGACGCAGAGATAGATGCTCGTTCCGTTCCGAGCAGCTCTCAATTTTTTTATTTATGTATTTATGCTTCTGTGTTGAACAATATTAATAAAATATATTTTTGATAGAACGCGAAATTACTCCATATTTGGCTTTTCTCAGCAAGTATTAAGATGTTAATCGGCATCTAGCTTATCACCACTCTGAGAACCAAATGTATTCAAAATAAGCCACTAAGTTAATTACGTTTCTTACAATTACGAGAACAAATAAATTCTATTTTTCCAGCTTATGTAACCGAATAATTATCCCGATTAATCGTATAAACAAAAATTTGCACAGAATATCTAGATTTCCGATTACCAGAATGGTTTTAACTTTCAACTTTACTGGTCAACAAATGAATTTAAAAATTAAATTTTGATCAAATACAGAAATAAACATTAAAAATAATCATCTCAATAAAATATGATAACAATAAGTTAAACAGAATTAATTAAAGTGTAAAGATTATGCGATTAAACGCCTAAAATTATGTTGTCGCCACTAAAATACTAAATAAATAAATATTTACCAAAAAACTGCAATTATTCTTAAACTTTTAACAAACTATGGGCATATTTTTGTATTGGAAATGGAGAAATTCAATCGGCTTATGCCGGATCTGAACTGCACACAAAACCATACAAAGGCCGCCCATCTAAATTTTAATCAACTGAAACCTTCTTCTTCTTTTCTTATATTATACTGTACTAAAATCTTTGTGAGTTGCTGTAAAATTGTAACTTTTTGTTTTGTTTATAGTTTTTTAAATAGTATAGGTGTACTTTATAATTTTATCTACTAAAATTAATTTTATTTTTAATTTAAAAACCAAAATTTCTTTTTTATCATTATACCTCCATAATTAGTAACATATTATACATATTATTTCGTATATAGTTGAAAACTATTCGTATAACTATAAACTATATATTATATTTTGTTCGTGTCTTAAATTATAATTTAAATACTGGCCGCTTTTATTGTTGTATTCTGTAGTAATAAATAAAAATAGTTTTGTTTTATTTTGTTTAACTTAATTATTTTTACGTTTTATTATAGTTTATTGTTAGTTTCTGCTGTAAACTTTTTCGTTATATTAGTTTTATGTTTTTGTTTTTATTTATTTGTAAATTTTCACTAAACTGAATAACATTTTATTTTTATTTTATTTTGTTTTATTTTTATTTATGACGAAGTTATTTCCCTCACCAATTAGTGCAAGAAAACATTTCTAGTTCGCCAAAAAACTAATTACATTTCGGGAATGGTTAACTAAAATATTGTAAATCGTGTACTATAACAATAGTAAATCTCATTGAAGTTTTCTTGGACTGGTGGTGCGCGCAATATTATAAAATGTTTATAGCTTTCTAGCAAAACTTTATAAATGAGAGTTATCAATTTAAACAAAAATTATTATGTGCATAAATTAAATTTTACATCTTTGTAATTTCAGGGGATATTACTAGAGATCGCGAAGATATTAATTGTAAGTTAACAGAAAATATTTTATATCAATCCTTTATTAATTTGTTATTTTTTGCCACAAACAGTAATAAATAGAAATCGACGGAATAACGCAATTACGGGTTCTACGCAACATATGAATTCAACGTCGGCAGCGAAACAAGTTAATAAAGTGAAGCCAGTAAATCGACCACCCTCGGACAATGTTACCTCACCGTCTACGTACCCAAGGTAAGAACGTTTTGTATTCGCCTATTATTTTTAAATTTTATTAATATCAATCTATATAATATATAAATATATAACATATAAAAACTATTTAGCAGACCAAACTACAATATACGTATAAAAGTTTTTTATTTCTTATTTGATTTTGCTTCATTTAATCTACAAATACTAATTGTGGCAGCTCTATGTTGATTAATTTACATATTTTTAAGTTTATTTACATATGTCATACAATTCATTTTTGTAAAAATGTACACTTTATGGTTGGAATATAAACTTCTCGTATATGTTAGAAAGAAATCACCAACTATGATTTGTATTTGGCATAATTAATACATACCCGACAAAAAGATTCGTTGGCAAAAATATGACAGCTACGATTATTTGTATCACTGACATATGGCATTGAAAACTACGTTTAAAATATTTTACAATAAAAACATAAGAAAGAAAATATACATAAGCTTGTTAATACGTTTTTACTAATGCAGTTAGTAAATTTTAATGATAGGTGGAAAAATTATGTAACTATAAAGTCGTCCCATAAAGAACAAATTATAAGAAAACACTACATCAACAATTTAAAGTTCTTGGTCTTCTGAATTATTTTTTAATTATTTATATTTTTAAACCAACATGTTTACACTGCCTCTCGGCTAAGAAAAACCTGGACATACGTACAGAAAGGGTCATGTCTCGTTAACTATATGCACAAGTATATAAATTCGGTTTCTAAATTTGTTCGCAAATTTCTGGACAAAATAACATTTCAACTGTATTGGCCTCGTATACTGAAATTTTATAAAGCATTATACAAGTTAATGCTCCTTTTGTGGGCCACAGTGGTCTTTAAATACCACAAAGCTTCGTTTCCTGATTCCTCGATTGGACATTAAATATTCACTTGCAATTTAGCTCCAAAATAAATTAAAAAACAAATTTATCATTGTCAATGAACCCCAATTTGTCAGCATTAATTATTACCGGTACTCCGTATCATGTAGCATCTTTACCCGGTGTTTTTTACTTTTATTTAAATTATATAAAAGTAAATTTACTTGCGTCAATATTAAAACTCATATTTAAAATTCAAAACTCTTATAAATCCGGTAAGCTGGAGAAAATTTTAAATCATCTGATGGAAGCTTGTAAAATTTTACAATTGCAAAGAAACTTTTAATATTATTAGGTCCTTTTAATAAAACTATTATCCTAATATGACTTAAATATGACTTACTCAAATAAAATCTGACAAATATTTAAATTTAATTTAAAGTAGGTTTGAAACCTATTGATAACCGTATTTTTCATTGTAATGTTAATAAACTAGACGATTTAATAAAATTACTAAAAAATATCTTAATATCAGCTAGCATGACAAGTTATGAGTAAATGGAGCCGATTCTCGCGGCGTAAAACACATTTTATGTTATTTTATTTACCTGCTTCCTATGAGATTTTGTATTGAAAAAACAAAAATAACATAACATAAAATTTTTGATAATGGAATCGGCCTTAATAACTACAAATTAGTTGATCATAATAGGTCGTTATAAATGCCTTATTAATGCTATTAAAAAAAATTACATGAAAAGCCATGGTATTCACGACGACCATAAAGAGGCCTACACCAACAATGCATATTTCAGATTTTGGAAATATAGAAAAGGGGACCGATCACAATGACCTAAATATGATAGATAAATAAATAAATAAATGAAATAAATTTTCTTAAAATTTGGACTCAATGTTTCTTTCATTCAAAATTCATACAGTAATTTTCATCAAATCATGTGATGCGAAACAAATTTGAAGCAAGAAGCCTAAACAAATTTCAAAATTAGTAACCATCGCAAATGATTCCTGGTACTCAAGTTAGTCACTTTTGGTAATTTCCGTCGAAGTTGTGTGAGCTAATAAAAAAATACAAAAAGGAAACCGAGCCCCTATCGAGGACTCACTAAATTAAATTCCTTGAAATTAGAATATTCTTGATACTCGAAAGTCCCTTCCAGAAATTTTTATTAAAATCGTATTAGTTTGCCCATAACATTCGTCCATAATTCGCTATCGTATATCTGAGGTTTCAAAAATACCCTTGAGCTCCCAGCAATTGGTTGTGCTGGGGACGTTTTATCTAGCTGGCATTCTCCATTAGTTTGCGGGGTAATTGTTTTAAGACGGGCCTCCACTTGTTTAATTTTATTTTCAAACTCCTGCCTGAGTTATCATTCAAATTCCTTGGGCCATTGACTTTTTCTAAAGGGACTTTTTTTTCTCCTCTAAGCACTTCATTTGAAGATCTTTGGTACGATGAATTTCGTCGAGTTTTTCAATCCGCAAGCTCTGCTGTTTACGTAGATTTTCAAGCTGGCCACCTTGCTCCGCTCGTAGTTCTGCCATTTGTCCACTTTGTTCCTTATGTAGCTCAGCAAATAGTTCGCCTTGCTGGTCGTTTTATTTAACTTGCCTAAGAGGATCCTCCAAAGAGGATTTTTGTTGCTCTGGAGTAGGCGGTTGTACTGAAATGGTTGTTTCTTTTTGCTCTATCGCTCCAGTTACCTAATTTTTAACATCTTCTGCACAAGATTGAACTTTCTGCTCATCGGTTGGGGTAACTGGCGGAATCCCTGATGGTCCTGGCGGTGATGATTGTCGCGATCTTCGCCCTCTAGTTTCAACATTCTGTTCCATGGCGCTCTACAGTCTCGAAAGCAGCTCGCTCTTATTGCCTTCGATTGAAAGATGTGTAGGTGTTAGGTGTTTTAGGCTTTTAACCATTGCTGGTATTTGCAAAATCTCACTTTTGACACTAAATGTTACGAATTTCGGGCGTTCGATGAATCCATATCGTACAAGATTTTGCATATAAATATTCAGCGATTTACAACTTTATTTTCCAACACCTTCAATTTCTGCAGCAATTCACAAATTTCACTCGTTCACTGGACACTAATTCACTTTTATTGTTCACTTTAAACGTTTAATACTTTTCGCACTTTTTAATTCTTACTTTTTAACTTGCACTGTTTCACTGATTAAATCACAACTGTCTCTGCATCCCAAATTGCTCGCACTTATATACTTGTTATCGTTGTTCTGGCGATGTGTACGTTTTGCAATTGTAAATCACTTTCAATGTAGTTGTATTCGCCAACATTCTACATCACCAATTCTCCTATCTTGTTGATTGATTAACGTCGTTCTTAATTCCAGTACTTTCCATGATAATTATCAAAGCCGTTCATCATCTTCATATTCCCCGCCACTTGGAATGCCATTTTAGAGTCCAATTCTCAATCAGTATTGGAGGAATACTTGATCCGACAACATCAATGATGTTAAGAATAACAATCGCTTAATAAAATTTTAGTCTGCAAAAAAGTCTGGTTTAGAACTCGCAACCTTCGGGTTGGTGGTGTAAAACGTTACCACTCGACCACCGAGTGATATGCTTGTGTAGAGTATAGAATTCATAAGAATACAGAAACTATATACAAATGACAGGATACTTCCCCGAAGTTATTCGTACATTATTGAAATTTTCGAAAAATAAACAAAAACTCGCCTTTTCAAAATGTATATTCTATCTAGAAACTTCCAAATAATTATGAGCAACTCTTGGAGAGCAGTTCCAACCGTTTCCATCGGCGTGAACACATATTTCAAAATGTCCTTTTTAGTTGGTTTCATTAGCTTATACTGCCGTTAACTAGCTTTTGAATTTTAATCATATAGATTTGTCTAAAGACCCTCGCTTTGTTGTGTAATAATAATATAATAATATATATCTTATTTATAAGATAACTAAATGGCAGAATTTTTTGTTTTTACTAAATGAAGTTGTAATTTATATAAATTATGAAGAAAACCCAAGGCGATCGCGGAATAAAATTGTGATATGAAACGTCATTCTATTTTTGTAGAACCACCAGAAAGCAAAAAATCATTTTATTTCTTGTTGATAGTATTGTGTGTTGCTGGAAATAGCAATAAAATCGTATCCATTCAAGGTTATTGGTCGGTTAATATGTGTAAACTACAAAAGACAGACCGGTAATGGTTATTTATCACCAGTGTTCTACTATATCAGCAGATTCAGTTAACGGTGATCATTTTGAGCATTTTGCTGAATTAAGATTTTTAAATAATAATATTTAATTCAAAAATTGGCACGAACTTGGAGTAATATGCTCGTAAGAAGTATGAAATTTTTATTGTAAACTTTTACATTTTTTAGATGATAACATAAGATTCTTGCAACCATGTCAAATAGTTAGATTTATGAAAGCTAAGGGTTTGAACTATTTTTCCATTAAAGGACATTTACTATCGTTGATTAATTGTTAAGACCTAATTAGGTACTAAATAGAAATCAACTTCCTTTGCACTTTGGTCAATGAATCAAACCATCTCTGCTACAGTTGGAACCACTACGCTGCAAAGAGTTAAATTTTTCCAAGACTAATCTGATTAAAATTATTGCGTATTACGTGCAACGCAAGTACACTGTTAAGTATACTTTTGGTTGCACTTGTAAGTTAAGCTTATGTAACAATAAATTTAAAACAAAAATGCCAGATAACAAATTAAGACGCCAAATACTTATAATTAAACTTTCAAACGATGTACATTTTTTAAATAATAGCCAAAATTCAGGGTTCATTAAAAAAACATCAACAAAGAAAATTTAGTGCAACTACAAAAACTAACCACTCATATATTTATTTCTTTTATTTTTATTTTGAATTATTTGGATCCATTTTTTATATTCAGTGGTTTTCATTTTTACATATTTTTTTTTTCAAAAATAAAGCTTTTTAATGTAAACTTCACATTCAAAACAACAACAAACACAATACATAATATGCCAAAACATTATAATAATATAAACCAAAATAAAAAAATATTTCACAAAAATAAAATTAAATATTATTTTATTTAATAATAATAATAAAAATAATTTATATAAAATGTACAGATGTTTTCTTTTTTTTTTGTTTTTTTTTTTGCATCATGTTTTTTTTATTGAATTTTTCAGGCCTGCGGAACCCGAAGCAAGTCCTTACGCGGGCTACCAACTTGCTTACGAAGTAAAAAAACTCATGTATGCACTAATTCTCAAATATAATATCTAAATATACATACATTGTTTTGTATAACATAATTATATAATTTATATATATAAAATAATTTTTTGTCGAGCTTAACTATTATGTTTTTATTGTTGTTGTTGTTATAAAATACTAAAGCTTTCATATTTTTTTAAGTCTTTGACAATAAAAATTATATGCGAATAAAAATAATAATTTTGCCTTTTCTCCACCACGCTGCTATCCTATAACTAAAACTTTTATTTACTTTGTGTTGTACATTTTTATGTTTTAGATGCGAGATATGATAATTTTTGCATGATGATTACTTTTTTGTATATATTTATGATTTTATGCTACTATGTACTTACTATATGCTTTCCTATTGTATTATACAACTTGAAAGTTCCTAATATTAATTATCCTGTTTCTGTATAAAACTTTTGGTTTTGCTTGTAACTTAATTTTATGCTGCTATACATTTTCGTTTTTGTTATAAATAATAAAAAACAGAAAAATATAAACATTATGGTAACCAAAGAAAATAATTCTTTGGAAGTTTTCTTTGAATCCGGGAGTTAGAGAAGTAAAATTTTTTTGTTTTTCTGTCGACTTAAATACTCAATAATCGTATCGTTTAGTCGTGTTAAGGTTAAACTAAATTTTATTATAATTTACAGTTGAATCATCGTATATGATAAACAATTAAAAAATTTTGTAATCCACGTATTCAGGATTTTGGGCTACGTACTGTTTTATCCATATAACTACTATTCTACAATTTTAAAAACGTATTTAATGAATCTGACGTCATACTCGTAATTAGGAACACCAACAACTTTATGTTGGCAACAATGTTTTTTTAAGAATGCGCATATTGTAAAAAATTATGAGTATCGAATTTCCCAGTTTTGCACACTGAAAAATTACGAGCGGCTTAATTTTAAAATGAGAATTGTAATTTTAATAAGAGACTATACAAATTACCACAGACGAAGAATCATCCATATGAATCAGAATTTTAAGGCGTCAAGAACCCCTCCGCTAACTGGGAACCAGATAACAATTCAATAATTTGAATTATTTTATTGTTCCCTGTTAGGAACATTCAATAATTTAGGAAAGAAATTGAAGATAAATCAAAACAACTGTTTTGCTGTGTAATTAATAATTGTTCGGTAAGAAGTAGGTCTGCAACTTGTATATGCTCTCTGTGTGCCTGACACCAATTTTTTGTCTAAATCTCCAACTAACTAAATTAATGGTTAGTTCAAACGAGCAGCTCATAGATGGCACTAACCAAACCACGCCTGAGGTTTATCAACCGTTTTGTTTATGGACTTTAGAGACATCTATCAATAATTGGTATAAACTAACCATCATCTTAGTTAGTCGGAAATTTAGACAAAAACACAGTATTAGTATTATTTTGTAATGTTTAATATATTATTTTAATTATGTTGATTATTGGTAGGTGGTAAACTCAGAAAGATTCAAGTTTAAAGTTTTGCCTCTATACTGCTAAAATTTTAATATATCTAATACATTGTTAAACAAATAACAATCAAAACTTCAAGAACACTTTCATTTGCTGTTCACCTATCTGAAAGGAAAGGTGTTGTCTTTTAAACAAGTCAAAAATCATTTGACCTCTCGTTTGGCTTCTAGAAGACTTCAAAGTTGAAAAATTACATTATTTTCAGTTTGCGGTAAAAGTTGTTTAAATGTGATAACAGATACAAACATTTTAAACTATTTGTATCATGAAAGATGAAAATTAGGTCTTCTAAACAACAAGGGTCTTGTTTAAAAGGCAAAACTTTTAGAATTATATAATATTATTTTCAATGCAATTTTTTGAAACAAAATTGAAAATTTTACCATCTTTTAAATGACGTACAAATGGTTTAAAGATTGTTTTATATTTTATTAAACTTTAATAAACTTAACCAACTTTTAACCAAAAAAGAGATTATTGTATTTTAAGATAATTGAATTCTCTATCAATTTCATTGCAAATAACCTAAAAAAGCTATCCTTTTCGAGTTGGAAAGTTCCCAGTGACCTAAAAAGGCCTAAAAAATTATTGAAAATGTTTTTGGAGGGTTGTGTACCCGGTCAACAATGTATCGGCCATATTAAGATTTTTGTGCGATTAAGCTTTCGTTTAATCAAGCTTTCCTTTATGATAGGATTATTTGTATAATCGAATAATTGTTTTGTTTTCTTTTAAAATAGGCAGAAAACGGAATTTTCAAAAAATCATATCTTAAAAATGGGTGACAACGTAGTTTTTACGGAACAAATTCTTTAAACTTAAAAGGAATTCTTACAGAATACATTGTAGACGCTAGCAGGTTACTCCCCCATTAACAGTATTGTTTGTTTCTCTCCCTTGAAGTAATGGGTTTACACAGTAATACAAAAAGCTTTAATATAAATTATGAAAGATCACTAGGACCGCAAGTTTAAATTAAACATTTTTGGCATATGGTAAATTATACCAAATGCGAAGTTGTGAAAAGTTTAATCACGGGTTTTTAGTCCTACCAACTAAGAACTATAACTCATAGGAAAACCAAAATCGAAAGATGAAATTTAAATAACCAATTAAACAGCATATCCGGTGAAAATTTAGAAACCAAAAGAAAAAAATGTTACAAATTAGTTCAGAATTTTTTTGTTCTTATTCATATTTAATTTTGTACTTCCGGTTGGCAGATTTTCGTTAAGTTTCACTGAAACCTACCAGTCTTTGTGGAATTTCTTGGGATTTAGAATTTCATTTTTTTTGTGTAATTGTTTTTGGATCATTGCATTTCGAGAAATTTTTATTTGAAATTCTTGTATTCTCGAAATCATATCATTTACAAATTCCCACCAGATACGAAAACTACTACTTTGTCCACGTGTGGGGTTATTTCTTCTAAAAATCGAAAATCTCAAAACAGCAGAAAACAAAATCGCCAAAAACATAATTTCGAAAAAATATTCCAGAAATAAAATTTTCTTTCATTTCTTTGCTCTTAAAATGATTAGAAACTCTAAAAAATTCAAATAGGGCGCGGAACTGTTTATATAGGTACGATTCAGATAAAAAATACATTTTAGGTTTAGTCGATCAGTTGTTGATTACACTTAAAATATTTTGAGGTATCTGGCGCGCCATTTAAACATAAGGGAGGAAATAAGGCGAAAACAAAATCCCGAAAAATAAAACATTATAAATAAAAATTCTGAAAGTGCTCGCGTAATGGGTTCAAGTGAAATGTGTAAATTAGCTAGTTAGTTTCTCGAGTACCACTAATAAACTATTAATTAATCTAAACTCTTTCAGAAAATTTACGGCCGTACTTTACTCGTATATTTTGTTCTGAAATAAATTATCATTTTTAATTTTATTGAATGATTCCTTCTAAAAAAAGGTCCAAAATGCTTCTATCATATTTTGATAATGTAGAAAGCATTGGGCAACTTTAGGATCTGTTCTTAAAATGCTGACTACTCTATAAATCGCCGGTTTTACCGGTAAGTAATCAAATTATTCTGAATTGAAACTTGCCTGGTCGCTGAAAAAGCTATAATTGCGACTTTACTTCCGAACAGTGAACAGCTCTATAATTACTACTTTTATCTAATACCCGAAATCCATTTGATTCACAACAAAACGTGGCCTGAACTTAATTATTCAGTAGTTTGTCCTTCTAGAGAATTGTTACTTTCCGATGACTTTACCTGAATCCAATTATATACAAACTGCTCAAGAATTAAAAATATTTTACTATTCTACTTTTCTCCAAAAATTAGGTCACGGTCATGTGGTTTTCTTCTCTCTAATGATACCACCGATAAATCGATAAAATCGATTAAACCAGGACCTTTTAGTCATGATTCAAAATTGAGCTTATGATATGATTTAGTTGATGGATGGACCCAACTTTTAAGCACACATATCCGTTTCCGGCTGGGTATCTCTAGGATTCAATTCAACCATATCCCAAAGGGGATCCTCCAATATGTGGGTACATTTTTTAGATCCCCTATAGTTGATGAGAATGATGAACACCATACATCTCAATTGCGTTCACACACAGCTTACCAGCAGTGGATTGTAAATAGAGCAAATAAAACAATGATGTTTAAAATACTTTTGTACGGTATTAATATTTTTCTAATACAATAACAAAAATATTTCAGGATGGACTTTACGATTTTCTAGCGTTTTCAATCAATTTTTCGTGAAATAATATATTTAGCAATGAAACGCATTAAAATTGGACAGATGTTTTTCGGACTGATTTTTCTATTTTAGTCTTTTAAATTTCGAGATTTTTGCTTTCAGTATTTTTATTTTAATCCATATGTCATCGTTTCTGGGGCCGAAGCACTTCCTTGCTCTTTCGCGGTCATCTTCCCGTCTTACTTTACGCAATTACTGCCAAATCGAAGACTTACATGGCTTTAGGACCGATTTACGTTACCATCTGCGCATTGCATAGCTCCATGCCAGCCTATAAGTACTGAACATGGAAAATGGGTCGGCCCATGAGTTTTGCATGCCGATAGGGGGTAGTAGTTGTGTTCCTCCTAATCACAGATCGTAATCTGTTGATGAAAACTTACTTTTGCATCCTACGGGTATCGTGCTTCGAACTCGGTACTTCCCGATCCTAACGCCAAAGCGTTGGCACCACTGTGCCATTTGGTCGGTTTTATTAAACTTAGCACTGATTAAATGTTTCTTAACCAATTTGTTGAAATTTTGGTTATTTGATGGGTTTGCAGTTTTAAGTTACTTTCGAATGAAGTTTTGATGATATATATACTATATATCTCGATGTGCTTGTAGAACTTAAAAATTTTAAAGCGATAAAGTTCATATCAGTTATTGAAGTAGATCACTAATATTCATACACCAACAACTAATATTCTATATATTTTTCCTAATATTAAGTTCTAAACGGAAACCTAATAATTAATTCCGAATGAGTGGTGTGAAGTAATCGACAATTAAATAGTTAGTATTAAGGGTTAAAAATTGATCGACACATAATATTTATTGGTTTTTTAGTTTAAAAAATGTATTCGTTCATCAACAGACATAACCCGGATATCGTCGCATTACAAATTTTAAACGAAAATTAGACAACATGCCTTTCGGACATAACAGATAGCAGTTCTTTCAGTATACTCGTATAATACAAAATAAAGTATATAAGCCCATCAAGTTTATATAATTTTCACTTATTTTAATATTTCTTCAATTTGGCATTTCCATAATTTTACGATATTTTTAATAAAGTTTGCACAATGTACTAAAAAAAATTCTAACCACAAATTTTAAAAACAAAAGATTATTTAAAAAAATTATTATATAATCTAAAAATATATTAAGCCTTAGCCACTATATCCACTGGACCATGAGACTAATGCAAAATTGTTGAGTATTTAATCGGATCAAAAAGTTTTATATTTAAGGATTTATATTTAAAGCACATATTTGAAAAAATATTTTTATTACACAAAATATTTAAGTTTTGGTTTTTCGTTTTTTTGGCTTTTGATATAATAATGCATAATATTATTAGATTGATTTAAATTCTAAGTGAAATAATTTAAAGAAATGTAAATGAATGTATAATTCTTAACTATTAATTAGGATGTTTCATAACGATGTCTCAAAAAAAAAAGTAGTTAAATATCAAACTATTTTCTCGACCTATATATAGAAATATTAGAAATATTATATAGAAATATTAGTTTGTAATTTATTGTACCCATCCACATAAAGTAATGTTATGTTTAATAATAATCCATACTATCCTATAAATTATCTTACCTACATATATATAAATTTCTTATAAAAAAGTAAAATGAAAATTCCCATATGGGAAAAATTCATTTATTATTCAAATCAATCTAAAAAATTAAACTACAAAAAATAATGTTTGCACATCCCCACACTAAAATATAATAGAGTGTTTAGATTTTTAGAACCTATATTATTTGTAGTGGTATAATTTACTCACAATTATTTATATTTTAATTTCTAATTAAGGAATTAAGTGTAAAAGACAACATTTATTTGTTTTATTTTAAATATTTTCTTCTCACATATATAAAATATCCTTATTCGTAGGCCAACTAGTCGAAATACTGGTCCAGGTGGGCAAAATCAAAATGGTGTAGGTATGCCAGCCGGGATTGCCGATGATCAATCAAAAGATTTCGATTTTGAAAAAACCGAAATGAAATACGATTCAACGGGTATGTTTCATTGGAGTCCTGCTAGAAATTTAGAGGATTGTATATTAGTAAGTATTTTCTATTATATAAGAAATTTGTTTATATAATATCTAACTAATTGTTTAATAAACAGGATCGTAATCAAGCCGCAATGACTGTACTGAACGGGCATGTTGTTGTGTGTTTATTTGCTGATCCAGATTCACCGCTAATCGGTCTTAGGAATTTAGTTATGCCATTACGAGCCTCGAATTTTCATTATCATGAATTAAAACACGTTGTTATTGTTGGTTCTGTAGATTATATAAGACGCGAATGGAAAATGTTACAAAATTTACCAAAAATATCAGTTCTGAATGTAAGATACATACGATCACAATATATTATAAGCTATTTATCTAAATATATTATTTATTTTATAGGGATCGCCATTAAGTAGGGCTGATTTAAGAGCAGTTAACGTTAATTTATGTGATATGTGCTGTATATTATCGGCAAAAGTTCCTAGTAATGATGATCCCACACTGGCCGATAAGGAAGCAATTTTAGCATCATTAAATATAAAAGCGATGACATTCGACGATACAATAGGAGTGCTGAGTCAACGAAGTTCAGAATTCGACAATTTAAATACGGCCGGTAGTCCGATTGTATTACAGCGACGTGGCTCGGTTTATGGGGCAAATGTTCCAATGATAACAGAATTAGTAAATGACAGTAATGTACAATTTTTGGATCAGGATGATGATGATGATCCTGATACAGAATTATATTTAACACAACCGTTTGCATGCGGTACAGCGTTCGCGGTTAGTGTGTTAGATTCTCTAATGTCAACGGTAAGTACCATAAAGCAGCACCATTCAAAATAGCCACACAATAAAATTGATTACTTTTGTATTTAGACATACTTCAATCAAAATGCCTTAACTTTAATAAGATCACTTATAACTGGAGGTGCAACACCAGAATTAGAATTAATTTTAGCCGAAGGTGCTGGTTTACGGGGAGGTTATAGTACCACAGAAAGTTTATCAAATCGTGATAGGTGAGCATTTTATTACAATATTTATAGCCGTGTTATATAATACTGTACTAATTTTACCGAATCCTATTTTTTATTATAGATGCCGGGTGGGCCAAATATCATTATATGATGGACCATTAGCGCAATTTGGTGAATGTGGAAAATATGGTGATTTATTTGTAGCTGCACTTAAATCGTATGGAATGTTATGTATAGGTTTATATAGATTTCGAGATACAAGTTCTAGTTGTGACGCTAGTAGTAAAAGATATGTAATTACAAATCCACCCGATGATTTTTCGTTACTGCCAACAGATCAGGTGAGTCTCGAATTATTTATAAATGAAACACAATTAATAATTTGGCTTAATCTATTTTAATCAAAGAGTTTGTTTCAAATATATTTTTTGTAATGTAACAAACCGAGCTTGACCAAAAAAGACCACGTATGTAAAGTTTATACCCATAATTACTGGTCAAATAATATAACGGGAAGAAACCTCATCAGCATATTAACAACATATTTACAAAAAATCTCATTTCATCTTATTTCTGACATTCAAATTATTTCTTTGAAGGTCGTGGTTTTAGAGCAATTCGACAACGAATATCGAAAGGCTAGCCTTACCCCATTTAATATATGCGATACGAATGCGGCAAGAATTACTCGTGAAGAAGAAAAACGCTGAAACGAACTCAACCCTAACATCCGAAGAATTGTGCAAGATTCCCATTTTATTATCCAAAAGTGTGCAAAACTCATTTTTGAAAATTAATCACAAAACTATTATACATTCAAAAAAAACAATACATATTTTATATTACATATATTGGTTTTAATTTTTATTTTATTTATTTATATTTTTTTATCAAATTTATACAAAAACATTTATTTTAATATTAATTTTCACTTTATTTTATAAAAATATTAAATTTGTTAAATTGGCTTTAATTTTTTGTTGATTTTTATTTTACTAACAATTTTTATATTTATTACGCTGGTAGCGCACAATCTAACAACAATATGATTTGAAAATCGAAGAATTGGATTATATGTTCCAAAATCGGAATAACAAGCCGCTACTTTTGTGCAAAAATGTGCAGACAGAATGGACAACTAACTCAAGAATACATAGTTTTTAATATTAATCCCAGGCTTGAAGTATCTGATACTCTGTTATTCAATAATACATTTGAGCAGTTCAAAAATTAATTTCATTATCAATTCGATTATTTTGATGCAAAATCGAAAGTAAAACCATTCCAATACACAAGTATTCCTTGAGTTTGAAATTTGTAAATATTTCTGGATTGTAGTTCTAAGTTCCGAATCAGATATTATGCTCAAAATTTCATACATTGACAAATTAGTTCTGAAAACAACAACATTTTCACCAAAACTGGCTTAGGGTCAGAGACGGAATTGATCGCACCTTCGCACTACGTTGTCATTTTTATTCCCGAATTCAAAACAGGAGACTGAAGCAGGAGCTAAAAACTATCATCACCAGAAACACCACCGACATTTTAACAGTGCTCTAGTCGTATTTGACGTTTCAACAACACCGTTTTCATTTTCGAAGTGATCGTTAAATATAGAATAAATATTTTTATTTTATTTCTCACTTCTAAAACAACACAACGAAAACATTATACTGAACTAAAACAGATTTACGGAGAAGATTAATTTCAACACAAACGAGACATTTATCAACGTAGTGCTTTCTGGCCTCCCACAGTATTCTGTTTAATTAATTTTTGACCAGTTTTAGTAATTTAACTTTGCTTAATTCGTGAAGCCGAATCTCATAACTAAGATGAAACGGTTTTAGAGAATATATATTGTTAGAGAGAACCGAAACGGAGGAATAAGTTCCATAAAAAAATGCAGGAGTTGTTATTTAAATGAGTTACACAATACACTCAAATACGAGATTATTTGGTTTTAGTTGCATCATTGTCACTGCCATGAATATTTTAGAACAGAACTTTTGAGGAACTTTTTTATAAAAAAATTTCTTCCTTCTCGTTATTCTTCCTAGGGATACATACCCTTTGGTTTAACATACACCCTATTACTGATAGTCCCTAACGAAACTTTTGAAATCTACAATAAGCCTTATTAAAACGTAACTCCTAAATTAAAGACATTATGCGCCACAATATGACATTTTGAAGGAAAGTAAATTGCGATCAAAAATAATTAAAAAATTGAAAACAAATAATTGATTAATTAAACAAAACTTTAAAATCTAACTAATATGTAAACATTAATTAAATCCAAATTTACATTTTTAATTCTGTTTCTTTTAAAAATACTTTTGATTTTCACATAAATCCAAATAACACATAGAAAACACAACACCAACCACCACCAATCAAATAATGAGTGAATTTCACTCATTATTTGATTAATCATAAATTTAATTAAATATTGCCATTATTATTTTAAAAAAATTTGTTTAATATAGGGTGAGCCATTTACAAGTTTGTTTTTAAAAGCGCTATAAACTGTTTTTAAACGCTTTATTTTGTCTAAACTTCTTTTTTATTGGGTAGGTTCAAGTTTCCGATTTAAGAATGAAAAACAATTTCGTTCATGTGGAAGCTAGCTCTGCTGGCCTTACAGTAAACTATACTGTAAGTTCAGTTTTTAAAAACTTTTTCTATGATTTCGGTGCCTATTTTGCGAATGATCGTCGCAATGTTGTTTTAAAGCGTCGTTTTAAATTTTCGTCTGGATTATCCACATAACATCTATCGTTAATAGAAATTATAGAAAAAAACCATAGAAAAAAGTTCAACGGCGTAAAATCGCAGCTCCTATTCGGTTTTCAAATTTGGCGCGCAAGACTTCGGTTGTCGGTTGGTTTGTATGGCACATGGCGCCAGCTTGTTGAAATCAAAGGTTGTTCACATTCATAGCGTCGATTTGAGGCCATAAAAAGTTGGTCAGCATGCCTATGTAACGGTCGCCATTGACGGTGGCAGCGTTTCCGGCAGTGTTTTTGAAGGCAAGTGGGCCAATTATACTATTTCAACAGATTTTCATCTCAGAATATTACTGTCAGCCTAGAAATTCTACCATCCCAGAATATATCAAATAAATTTCGAAAGTTCACAATTCCCAGCCCAAAAATTGCTCTCGAATTACCAAATTATAGCAACGATATTAGTTTTGTAAAAACATTAAATATAAAAAAATGGGAAAAGACATTTATTATTATCAATTATTATTATTTGAATGAATTAAAGTAAATTATCATACAAAATAAAAACTCATTACTTTAATAAGAATAAAAATACCATTCAATTTTGATTATCTGCTTCAACAGCCCATGCTATAAAGTGTCGGATTAGAACCATTTTTTTAGATATGACGTCTAACATCTTCATACTGGGTCAGTTCCATAAAAATTCTATGTATCCAAGTGGCACCATTCAATTTTGAGCTTCAAAAATCATGAAATTACTCAATATATTAATTCTCAATATATTAAATGAAACTTCCTTTTTTAGGGCCGAATTAGAACGAATTTTTTTAGATGCAAGGCTAATTTCTTTTTACTTCTGTGCACTCAATCGTCACAATTCAATTTTTAGCTCTGAAAATCAGTATATTACTCAATATATTAATTCTCAGAGGTCAATGAGAAATTATTAAATATTAAAAGATTTAGTAATTTAAAGGTTGTCGGAGCTTAAAATTCAATTGTGCCTATTTCAAGAAACTGACACAGTATGAAGATTCTAGTTTGCCACATCTAAAAAACATTCATCCTAATCCGACACATTTATTGAACGGGCTGTGGAGGCGGCCGAGCATAGATATTAAAGGCGATTTTATTCGATTAACTCTCCAAGATTTTCGTAGCTTAAAATTCAGTTGTCCCGTTTGGATGCATTGAAGTTTCATGAAAGTGAGCCAGTATGGTGATGTTTATATTGCACATGTCAAACATAACATTATATTGTTATTTGGTTATAATATTTCTGACATAGCATGATGATAGTTTGCTTAGTATTGCCTAAAGCATATATTTGGTGTTTATTGGATAAAAATCTGGGATAACTTTTTTACCTGAATAAGCTGATTCACATTGAGGAGTATCAGGTAATAAACATCAACCTTAAGCGGCTAAAAAATATTTAAATCCAAAGTTTATATTACAAATTTTTTGCAAAGTGATAAGTGTGAAAGGTAAATTCAAAGTTTAAGCCCGATACTAAAAAAAGGAACGAAAAAGCGCTTTATTCAAGCCACTGCATTGAACTACCTAATCAAAGATTTATGATAATGAGAGCAGTATATAAAATTATCAATAAATGGGCCCCCTATATCCGAGGTATGGGGTCACCAATGGGTCACCACTGAAATTTCTTAATTCCATCGCAACTAATTCACTAGAAGATAATGAAGAAGAATTAATTATAAATTAAGTATAACATTTAATTATTAAAATTAATTATTTCCTTTTCAAGCCACATAGTTTGTACGACTAGTTCAATTTCAGTTAAATTTTGTAATAACCAAGTTGTGCTAAATTAAAACGACTAAATTGCTAGTGATTACTTTTCTCGTCTTAATGTAATTCATTAGAAAACATTATTCAAACTTAAAAGCTAATAACTTTTATTTATATTAATTTTTTACAGGTATTCGTATTAATGCAATTTGACCCAGGTCTAGAATATAAACCAGTATCAGCCCGAGGTTCATCTAGCGGACGTAATACAAATACACAAGGTTCCGGTGTCGGAGGTGGTGGATCGAATAAAGATGATAATTCCTGACTGTTACTGTGTAGCGCCTTAACTGATGGTCCCTATTCTTATATATGAACGGCAGAGAATTTATTTCCATACAATTTAATAAAATATATTCGTAAATTTATTTGTAAAATGTTTAAAATTATTTATCATAATTTTTTATCAATATTTTATAATTATTATTATTATCGTCGTTATAATTACGATGATAATAAACCAACTTCAGTTTAAATATATATATATATATATATATATATATATATATATATATATATATATATATATATATATATATATATATATATATATATATTTATATATATATATATATATATATATATATATATATATATATATATATAAATATTGCAAAAATTAATAGTTTTTAAAATATATACAACACAAAAAATGTAATTACTATTTTATTATTTATATATATATATATATATATATATATATATATATATATATATATATATATATATATATATATATATATATATATATATATATATAATTTTATTTAAATAATTATTATTTTTATTAAACATTATATACAAGTAAATAAAAAAAATATATATTATTAAATTGTATTGTGAAATGGCTTTAATAGCATCAACATTTTTTTTAAATTAAATTTATTATTATTTTATAATTTGTTTAATTTGAATTATGATTTATAATATTTGTACTCGAGTAAAAATCCAAACAGAAACAAAAAAAAAATATTATTGGTTTATTTGTTTTTAAAACGCGTTTACCGGTGTAATTCGATAAATAAAATGTCGGAATTATATAAATAAAATGGCCGCTGGTAAATAACGAGCAAATAAATTAGAATAATTTTTTTATTTATTTAGCATTTGATGTTTAATTATAAATTTTTATTTTGGAGATGGAAATTTGAAAATTTTTTTGATGGATGCATAATTAGTTAGTTTTTATTTGTACACAAGAAAATAATTTTTTATAGTTTGGTAAATTTGTTTAACTGTAAATATATATTTTATGTGAATGTTATTTATATACTGATTGTTTCTATATATAAATTAGGTACATGTATTAGTGATGATTTGTGGGGTAATTTCTAAAACAGATTTTTCGGTACACGTTATTTAGCGAATTTTATATCATTATTCTACAAGAACATCGCGAGGTAATATTCGTTTTAGGAACGTGCCTCACTTAATAAAATAAATTATATTATGTGTTCACAATACTGAGGTGGAGCGATACATAAAATAATTTTGTGTGCAACTTCACATCGATCTGTTATATATTTTATAAAATTGTTGGGTTGGTGTACAGCCATTAAAAAAATTTTCAATGTAGTTTTGATTTTGTTTATGAAAGTAATAATTATTTTTATTATTTATTAGATGTATTTTTGTTACAGACAACATTATCATTATATTATTGAAGAGAGTGGAAAAAAATTAAAAATTTTATTATTGCCATTTCATTGCTGTGTTGTTTATTATATAATATTTCCCACACCATTCCGTTTATTAAAATTAAATTAATTGAATTTTATTAATATAATATAAATATATAAATATATTTATTTAATTGTATAATTATTATTTAGTTTTTTTTGTTAATTTTTCAAAATTTTATTATTTTGCTTTAAAGAAAATACCAAACGAAATTTAAAAAAAATATGATTCACAGCAAATAATTAAATTATAAATAAAAATATTTAATTTTTTAAAATTAAATATTCATATTTAAAATTTATCTATCTATATTATTATAATATATTATAATTGTTCAGTAGAATGAATTTTTGGTTTCTTTAATTTTTATATATTAGTTTTGTGTTTTATTTATTTTTTAATAAAGTTATAATTAAAATCAAAAAAATAATAGAATAATAAATACTTTTATTTAAAATGCTTATTTTATTTAATATTTATTATTATTTTGATTTGTTCTCTCATCTCATCTTTTTAGTTGCTTTGTTTACTTGTTTTTATATTTTTTATTAATTATTAATTTTATGTTACAAAACGTATTTATTTTATCAATAAAATTTAAAATTAATTTTCGGTGTGTGATAGGGAACCAAAAGTAAGGCATGCTACACGTAATTTTAATCAAATACAAAAACTAAAACAAACTAATATATAATTAAATAACTAATTAATTATACTAAAACAAAACAAAAGATAATTAAACGTGAATAAAAATAATTAAATGTGCTGTGTAAAAAAATTAAAAATTTAACAAAAAAACTTAAGTAAAAAATATCAACAAAAGTTCATTATTTTTTATGTAAATAATATGCAAAATAACAATCATGACAAAACAAAAAAAAATGAAATAAAATTAATTATTATATATTAAATTAAAAAAACGGTTGTTAAAATATTAATTAATTACGAAATAATATATAAAGTAATTTTAAATATAAATATTTCTTTGTACTAAAAAACTATTTTCGTTCGTAACAAAAAATGAAATTAAAATTAATTTATTGTTAAATATTTAATTAATTATAAAAGTAAACAAAAAAAAACTTAAAAAAAATTCTAAATGTTATAAAGTTGTTGTAAAAATATTTATAAATATTATATCGAGTAGGGATCTCTCTTGTTATAAATTAATTTTGATTTAATTTTGTTTTTACTAAACTACTAAAAAAAATTTTTTTTATTAATATTAACTTTATATACATATAATAATATTATTATATACTAATCGAAACTAAAAAAATTTATAATTTACTTTATATTTATATGACATAATAATATTTTTTATTTTTATAGAATTTAACAACAAAAAATCAATCATCTCTCTCAAATTTTCAATGCTCTTCACAAATTTTTTTATTTATTTTTAATAATTAACTTTATCATATAATATTATTTTAAATATTAAGCCACCGCTGCCAGAATCTAAATGCTAAAAGTTTTACTACCTAATATTGTCTAAAATCATTTAGAATTAATTTCGGACGCTAACTCAGAGATGGCGTGCATGTTAAATCGTCAGCTTAGTCAGTTTAAATTATCAGCTTAAATTGTTTAGGTAACATCAATTCGTATAATCCAAATAACTTTTTTAATTAAATTTAATTTACCAACACTTCCTTCATTGAAACACAGAAGTTAACTTGGTATGACTGGCAAGCTAACTAGTTCTTAAAATTTATCGAACGATGAACTTTTATTATTAGTCTTAAATTAAATATCTCAATAAGACCACCATCAATTTTCAATGTGATTGCTCTTCACCATTGAGATTACGAAGGCCAAATTAAATAATCTTACCTATGCTTACTAGGTAGTTGAACTATAAACAGGATAAACGACTTTTGTCTTTGTGTGGAATAATTAAGTAAAGCTGCTTGTAATTGTATATTGCTAAAATAGCACAACTGGGGGCTCTTGGCCGATTAATGTTTTTGTTTACATCGGCAAAGTGTCGTAAGGCCTTCTGTATTTTTAAAACCAACTACTTATCACTGTATTAGAGGTCAATTTGGGTTTTAGGAACTACTTTAGAATCTCCAGTAGCGAGAAATAATTGTTCATCTTAGTATTTGTCAGTAGAAATTAAAGAATAGATTACTAAAAAAATAAAGTTTTAAATAAATCGTGTTTGGATTACAATAGTAATTGTAACTAACAAGTTAGGCCAACTACGACAAATTCTCAAACAATAAAAGCTTAATCAAAACCTGACTTCGAATATTTTATAGATGAAAATCATACACAGCTAATAATGTCGAATTTCCTACTAATCTGAAGAATTTCAACGTAAGTGTCAGGTGAAATTTATATTTTTGGTGTGCGACCAACTTTCCAAATAAAAGAAAACGGGATTTAATGGAATTTAGACAACATTTTATTTAGGTAAACCATTATAAAACCATTTCTAATGCTTATCCCTCGTTTATGGAAATTTGAAACTATAGGATCGAGAAATTCACGAGAGTAATATTCGAAATTCTTAGTGTTTAAAACTTTCTTAGTGTTTAAAAATGAAGAGTACAGTTGCTGAAGATGTTGGGATAAGTAAATTCATGTCTAGTTTTCGTAGTTGAAAACAATACTGAAAGTGATTGAAAGTGATTCGGACTGCGAAAGACCCGTAGGACAAGAAAGATAAATTATTATATAAGGAATGGACTTCTACACGTCTAACATTAAAAATATTACTTCTGAATTGTCTGTAAATTCATTTTTGACCTATTTTCCTGGGTTAACGTCAGCTGCTTATAGTTTACATTTGCAATCACGTTTTAGGTAACAGAACCAACTAACTACTGTGAAGTTTTAGTGAAAAAGCTATTTATGTATGTAAGAAGAGTAATTCGTTTCTCATATTACATTTGGTATAGTAAAATGAATACAATGCGACCTTTTTTATGGCCAACTTTAGCGTAATCTTACATTTTTCTCTTCATAATATAACTTCATAATATAATATGAGTTTCCATTGTGCCTTATAAGGGCATCCTCGAAGCGTCCATCTAGTTGAGAAAAAGATATTGTATCGCTTTGATTGAACCTTAAGTAACGAAAATCTTCTCTAGCCATAAAGCCTAAGAGAGGCCCTTTAAAAAATGTTTTGGGGGAGGGTTTGCTATCTCTAGATATAAGCATTCATCTAAGCTAAAGTATTCGCAGATAACGGTTTCTATTTTACAAAACCTGTCGTATATCGATATTTGTGACGGATTTAAAACTATGTAGTACAAAACCCGAAAAATTGTTAATTTCTAAAAATTTGCAAATAATTCAACAAATACAAGGTTTACAATGCTAACGTTATTATCGAAATGAACGTCAATTCGAAGTATTTACGTAAAGCATATCCATCTTTAAATAGTTTTGTTCTAATTCTATTTTGACGCCAAATTTTAAAAATTTCCAGACAACGTAGCAAAAATGTCCGTACAGACTTCGTAAAATATTCGACAAACCTTAAACTTTACTGGCTAGTAAGGTCTTAAACAACTGATTGGATGTTTCATATAAAATGTCAGTGTGACTTGTGAAATGTCAAGAAGCTCGGACCGCTTCTAAATACTATACTGATAATTATTTTTGGAGGCCGATTTTAATCAATTCTCATTATGTAGTATCGAACTAATATTGTAAAACAACTCATAAGCACCTTCAAAAAATAGCAATGCACTAATACTGAACTGTAAACACAATATTTAAAATTTAACCAAATACACAAATAAATTTTTCATTTTACCACAAACTTAAAATTAAGTCTTTTAAAAAATTCAAACCAACAATGTTTTCTCGTACATTTTGAAGTGCTGCGAATAGTTTTTAGCCTGCAGTTCTTACCTTTGCTCATATAAATAAGAGGATCTAGTCGATTTAAAAAAAATTTCTTTACCGATGCCCCTTTATGGATTAGTTGTTGATTAGGACAAATTCCCAAGGGATTTTAATTTCAAAAGTTTCAAGTAGCCCTTTAAATTGGAAAGTATACAACTAAATTGTAAAATTTAATTTATTAGTATTCGCTAAAGCTACGAGAACATCTTAGAGATGAATTTAAAAATCAGCTATGTAAAATTATCTCGACCTTAGCCTATTAGGGAAGTACGTACGTTAGTGAAGTCCTAGTCGAATATTGACAGAGGTGCAACAAGGAGTTCTTTACCAATATGTTAACAATGTTCCTGATAGATATTCATTCCCCATTACCAATGGCTAACTGATGCAACACAATTTGTTTTCCGTTAGTTCTACAGCTCCATAGTGCTAGCACCCCACTTTCAGAAAATATAAATTTGTTATTAAGGAAATTTTTGACGGTTGATTGATGGTCAATGACGCACGAAATTAATGAAGTACGATGTTAAAAATTCAGAGCAACAAGGCTTCTGGTGGATCCGCATCTTGGGAGACTACTAGTGTGGATTTCGCTCAGACAGATCAAGAACCGATCAGACCTTCACTCAGAAGATTATATTGCTGAAATATTACGTACATTGCAAATTATAAGGGCTCATCAAGTCGCCTTCCAATTAACGAAGCTAAAACCAAATATGTGCGGTTACCGCGAGAAGCTCCTATATAATAGGATTCATAAAATCATCTAGACTGAGGTGGCTAGGACATGTTATTCGAACACAAAAGCGGACCACTAAGCAGATCCTTGAGTTGGCACCAACGAAAGTAGATACTTGTGAAAGACCACCTACGCGATGAATGGACGACATGGAAAAAGATCTTCACGCACTTGGTCATCGTGTCTGGCGTCCCTTGGTTGCGGCGGCCAAATCCCTACAAATTAACAAAATGGCCTTGAAATAATATTATGATTGTGTAGTCTGCGAGGATCACTAGAATCAAAAAAATTGTCCAAAAAAGAATTACAAATGTCGCCACTGCAAAATTAGTTTGTTGGTGAAGAATACGGAAACGAGGAAAGATTTTGCTGATTTTTCGGGTTAACTAAGCAGAGTAATAGTTTATCTTGGCAAAAGCCAATTATTTAAATATTAGGGAAAGATTATGTTTAGTTGCAGTGGGTCAGCTATATATAACTGATGGACCTCAACCAAATAACCCTTTTTGGCGCTAAGCTTTTCTTTAATTGATAGTTTCTTATCAGTATTAAAACAAGGATATATTTTATTTGTAGCAAACTTATGTTTAGTAATTCAATTTCTCTCACATTGTAGACTCATACTCTACTTGAAGGGTTAATTTAACCAGAAATACTATAAGTATTCTATTTCAGCAAGAGTGGCATGCGTCTCATTATTTTGGGAATAAACAAATGCCAGTATTTAGATGAACCACAAAATCGGAACATGTGCGATATCCCTAAATGGCGGCCAACTAAATAATT
This sequence comes from Nephrotoma guestfalica, assembly GCA_963691935.1. Classification (NCBI taxonomy): domain Eukaryota; kingdom Metazoa; phylum Arthropoda; class Insecta; order Diptera; family Tipulidae; genus Nephrotoma; species Nephrotoma guestfalica. The sequence continues at coordinate 269,108,304 of OY829913.1, forward strand.
TAATTTGTATCATTTAACTTATTATTTTATTTTTATTTAACAACAGAATTTTGTGATAAAAATTAAATTTAAAATAGATAATTTATATTTTCTAAATAAAAGCAAAAAAATAACAAAAAAATAAACATTACAGTGCATTTTAATTTTAATTAATAATTACAAATAAAGAACACGATATTTTAATTTATAAATAAAATAATTAAAATTAAATGGCTAAGAGTATATATATTAAATTAAATTAAAATCGCCGCATATTGCATATAAATATAAATAATAATTAGATTTAAAATTAAAAAAACAAAAATTATATAAATTAGAAAAATAAGTATTGTAAAAAATAATTAATTTATTATTATAAAAAAAATTTAAAAATTACAAAAAAAACAAATCCGTATTCGAGCTTTTTTCGCTAGAAAATTAAAATTAGAACAAAATGATATTATTAAATAAATGTTATATAAATATAATAATATAATTATTATATGTATAAAAAAAATTAGAAACAAACAAAAAAAATTATCGAAATAATAATAATTAATAAATAAAATCACTATATCAATAAGCCGAAAATTTTTATTTATTTAATTATATGTTTTTTTAATTATAATTACTTAGAATGACTGAAATAAATAAACTAAAAAATTATTTAAATTTCAATAGATTAATAAATAATATATTAAATAGATTTTTCTAGTAAAATTAAATTTATAAAAAAAAAATGTAAAAAAAAAAATACTCGACACCCTGCCATATGCAATGAAAATTTAAAAAATAATTAAATTTATATGAAATATAATAATATATTACATAAAAATACGGACAATTAATTTTATTTTATTTATAATTTTAAATAAATAAGATATATACATTTAACATGAAATAGGAATTAATTTATTTTATAATTATTATTATTTGTATAAAATACGATAAATAATTATTATTAAATATAAATCAAAGTTTGTACTTTTTAACAATAAAATAATATAAAATAGACAAAACAACAACAAAAAATACTAAATTTATATAAAATTAAATTTAACAAGAAAAAAAATTTTTATTTATTATATTAATTGTAATTCTGTGTAAATAATTGTTAATAAATATTTAATTATATTAAAAAAAAAGTAAAATTTCATAGAAAATTTAATCTATAACATAAAATAATAAAAAAAAATTAAAAAAAATAAAACGATGAAACTATAATAATTATAATTAAAATAGATAAAAAAAATTTATTTTTATTTTTAAAAAACAAAATATATTGTAATAATTGTTAATTTTGCTATTCTGACGATTTTAATTTATTATTGTAAAATTTTATGTATATCAAAACAAAAAAAATGCACAAATTTATTGTTAACTAATTGGATATTAAATAATATATTATTATATTTAATGATTGGTACGTAAATATAATATTTAAAAAAAACTAATTAAGTCCAAGCCCTATATATAAATTATGTTTAATTTATAATTTATATCTTTAAATATTTTTGTTTACTCAGCTAGGGTTCGTATATATTTTAGAAATTTAAAATAATGTCGAAGTAATTACATTTTTACGTTGTACTCGAATCGCCTCTTCTTGGATCGAGTACTGAATCTCTGATCGATCAGAGTACTGTACTTATCCATAATTACTATATGAGACTAGACCACTCGATATAAACCTCGTGTTATCACTTTCACGGAGGTTCTTCAATTTAGATCCAAGCATGGCGAGCCAACTGGAATAGAATGCCAAGTAACTGAAAAATCTGCCTAGGTCTTACCAGTCGAAACAATTTGGAACTTGCACAATGAGCATAATGTATTTTAGATGGTTCCGTTCTAGTTCACTTTGTGCTATCTACAATTTCAGCCGAAACCAGTCCAATGGAACCATAGAAAGCAAACCAGAACTGAGGTTTCACCAGTTAGAATTAAAACAATGCAAGCCTAAACGTGCTCATTGTGCAATGGTCTACATTGTCCCCAATGTTTTCATATGGTTTCGGCTGGTTCAGTATTCGGCTCTTGCGGGTCTGGTTGAAACATCTGGCTGAGTTATGTTTCGATTGGTTTCTACTGGCATGACGTTTTAGCTTTTGTTGTTAATTGTTAATGTTTTTATTACTATGTAAGGCTAAAACCGGGGTGTGCGTGTGCGATACCTCTTGCATTACCAACGCTTGTTCGTTTATGTTAAACGGTTCATTCCGTCATAGCCTTGGAAGCAGAGGAGTCACCTTTACTGCATTTCGGTTACCATATTTTTCTGTGTCTATTAACATGGGGATGAACTTAGAGGTGAGCCCAATGCACTGCTTTTTTAAAATCCTTTCACGTAAAGCAAAGATTTAATTCCTTGGTAAATAGCACTAGTTCAGCCAAAATAATTAGTTTGTTGTTTGCCATTGAGATTATGCACGTACCTCTAGGAGTCTAAGACAATAGCGACGTTGAAGCTATTTACTTTACTATCTCAAGGGATGTTTCACAACCTTCTTCGTTGGTATTTTTACCAAATTTTTACTTCGTTTTATATTACAATGGCTCTTAGAATATGCAACACTGGGTTCGTTAGTCTTTTGTTTGATCGGCCTTATTAAACAACTTACGAATTTATCTTCTTTTAATTTCGAGGTCATGATTCTACCAGGGAACACCCCTAGCACTCCTGACACGGGATCAGAGGGATACTTTTATAATAGGTGTGTTGGGTTATTTGCAATGCTCTCAATATCTGTGATTGTAATAATGTCTAAAACTTGCCACTTGATGTGTTTAGGTGTCCTTAATAAAGTTTGAGTTATTAAATCTAATATATACGTGGTCAAAGAACGATGCCTCCTCCTTCTATACATGCCAGTCGATGGTGTGATGTTTCAGATTAACTAGTCTATCTTGTTTTGAATTTCAAAAATTGTTCCATTTTTCCATCCAAGTATACCGACCAGAAAAGCTAATTTACTTTGTAGTTAGACCTTCTAGCGTTCCTCGGTATTTAAATATGGTTAACTGTAAATTTCACTTCGCGTTTCGTAACTTCTTGCTATAGACCAGTAGACAATGTTTTATTTTCTCATTCGTCTCGCTTCTGAAGAGTGGATGGTAGGAAATTTTAAAGCACGCTTTTTAGCTTTAACACGTTGAAACCGTCGTGGTATGCTATGTCATTGTATCTTCATCCTAGTTAATGGTCAACAAACCATTTTCCATGGGGTGCTCCTCTACCGCATCCATGAAACTAGTTTCTAGAGACATCGGAAAAGTTTAGTTTGATGATCGTCCACTTGGTATTCACTATGTTACTGAAGTAAGGCTGTTGTTAATTCTTGGTTGCACCAGCTTGCTCAATTTCCAAGGAAAGATAGGATTTCAAACACCCGTTTTGATGGGTTTTACGGCTGGAGTCGTATGTTAAACTTAGTTTGCCAATTAACTGGATAATCTAGTGCCTGATTCTAATTCGCCATTATGCCAAGACGTCGTCGTAAGAAAAAACCGTTTTAAAAACGTGAGGCGTTCATTTGTGGCTCCCCTCTGAAGAAAATTGGAGTAGATGATAATATGTTGTCTTCACGCATTGGCGCCTTGTGCAGGAATATCCACGATTTGCTACACGACTCATAGCCCATAGTGACGTGAGAGCTCTCAGAGGTAGGACCTAAAGGGTTTTTAATGTAGGCCTCTTATCATGTTAATGCTACTTGAAATATGAGGGTGCCAGCCATCTGGAGTTTCATGCTAGCGGGGAAAGGATATCTTGGTCATGCTTGCCTCGAAGCATGACAGCATTATTTGGACACCGAGTTAGTTCACTTGCTGTCCCCTTGGGAAAAGTCTCTCACTGCTGCGATAGTGATAGTTTCCTTTTTATTCTCCAGAATTTTAATATGTTGATAGTCCATCCTTCGATGAAGGAATCAACACGCTTTGCGACTTTGGTCATGAATTGCTTCAAAATTCGTACTATTAAAGATGTCTTGTATATTGATGGAAACGCTCAGATCTAGTGTGCCAACAATTTTTGTTATCACCCCATCTGAATTTTCCAGTATAATAACCTTGTTACCTCAAATTACTTTGAAAATTATTTTTACGTTTCCCCAGCCACCTTGACACCGTCAAATAAATTTAAAGCTGTTACTTGTCCTTTATACAGATTAAACCTGATGATGTTTTTTTTTATATTTTATGTCACCCATTCATCTGCTCACACAAGGACAGTATACCATCTACACGTTGCAAGCCCAGAAAATAAATTTAATTATACACAGCCCGACTAGTGGCTTTATTCTATAATGACGAGTTTATTGTTTGGCCGCAAAAATTAAAGTGATGGTAGTGAGTCTGGTTTCTTTTAGTTCCTTGATTTCATAAAAGCATTTCATGGGATCAATAATTTTGGAATTTGTATTGTTATCTAATTGATATCAGAGATCGACTACGTCAGCTTCATGTCGGCGTCAATTTCGAGTTCACTTTGTGAACGATTCCATTTGATTCAAATTGAAAATTCGGAATTTTAGTTGGAACCCTCTATTTCGTCTCCTGCATTTTGCATTGAAAGGAATTGACAAACTTTGATTCACATCCTCAATTTAAAATTTAAAATTTGTAGGTGTCTAGAAAAATAATCAACAGTGTACCACACTGATGCTGTTGGAACTCACCCCAGTGCACCATTGATGAATGTTCATTATGATAGATTTTACCAATAATAGCCTAACAGGAAAGTCATTGGCGACACACTATCGACTCATCAGCGACGAGTCTAAGTAATTAATGGGGCCATACAGTGACCGTTTTTATACAGCAATGGCTCTTGTTCATATAAAATACTAGAAAAAAAGCAAGGCAAACTTATTTTCATAGTATTCGACATTATTTGTAATGCCTGAAACTTGTACAAAACCTATATGCAGTTTTTGCTTCTTAGGCTAAATGAAACAAAATTTTTATTTATTTTAGATATAATTTGATAATACATTTAATACTACAAAAAATTTGTTTATAAAATAGTAAAACACCACACTTTTCGAAAAAAAATTATTTCAGAAAAAAAAAAATTTTGGGTTTGGACTAAATAAATATTATAATTTGCTTAGTTATTTTATTATATTATTATTTGTATTTCGATTAAACCATCTAACTCTAACTATAAACTTCCAAAAATATCAACAACAAAAATGTTACCAAATACCATCAAATAAAATATTCTAAATTTACAATAAAATCACAGAATAGCACAAAACCTAAACTACACATAAAATAAATATTGAGAATTTTGTTTGTTTTAATTAAATTGTTTACAACTAATTCCAAATATTTTTGTTTGTTTCATGCCATCGATAAATTTAAATAAAACAAATCAAATCAAATCACTATACAACAACAAAATTCAGGGATACATTTTTTTCCTTAAAAATAAAAATAAATCTCAATATTACGCGCGATATCTCCCACTACAATTTATTTATTTTAAAAATAAATAGAAATAATGAAATAAAAATAAAAACAAATATAAAACATTTGTTAAGTTTTAAAATTAAAAATTCTCAGAATCTAATTTTTTTATTTTTAAAACAAAACAAACTAATGTTATATATAATTATTATTTATTATATAAATCTAAATTAAATTTTTATGTTTAGTATTTGTTGGTGTTTATTTTTTATCTGTTAGTTTTATTATCAGTTCTCTGTTTAGAAATTAATTATTATTATTATGAAAAAAAAGAATAAAGCAAAATTTAAAAAAATAAAATAAAAAATATCTTAATTTTATTTTTTTGTAACGGTTTTGACATTTGAAAGTCTAATGAGGTGGCAGAAAGTAATGAGAAAGATACGGTAAATTAAAATGTTCGCATAATGGGGTAGAAAGAGACAGACATATTTTTTTTCATTCTCTTTATTCCTCTTTCATTTTAATACGCAATATATAAATTGGCATGCCGTTATATTTAGTCGTGCAGTAACATTCGATGGTACAACAAGTGCTAGGTAGTCAAATTAATTTTCAATATTATTCAATTTAAAATGTTAGTATATGGTTAAACAGCAGACCATGCAACGAGACGCTGTACTAATACGGAACGTAACAGGTAAGATTTATTTTAAATACGTTAAATTTAAGTTGCAACATTGTTCAGGATCAATGATCTCGACGCAAACTTATTTTTTTCAAATCGAAATTTTAATTTCAATGAATATGGTTGCCAACAACTATCACTATGTCGATTATACCACTGTTGCATTGATCCTCGACTTTTTCGTGTAGGTATTTTCACTGCTGGACATTGATCACATTTTGGACACCATTCTGCTACCCACTGTCTACATCCGGACCAATAAAATCGATAACGAATATTTGTAAGTGTTTTGTTAATTCCAAGATGGCCTCCACTTCACTAATTTTAAAAATTGTTTAGCTTTACCATTCAAGCTCTCTCCTATTCGTTTTAAACAGCCATTATCTAAAAGGGGCTGTCCCACTGTGTCTAATAGCTCTTCACTAAGGGTGTCTTATCTGAAATCCCACTCAAAGTTGGTCGACGATCCGCGTCTAGTAATTGCTGCTTCAGAATTGATACATCCGTTCAGTCCTCATCGGGTAGCATTTTCAGCAGCACTGCGTCAGCTTTCTTCCGATGTTCGATGTCAAAGTCATAGCTCTACAATCATTCGATTTAGCGTTCCACCTGTCCCACCGGAGGCTTAAATTGTAGTAACCATTGAAACACCCCATGGTCTCTTCGTAAATAGAATTTTTGCCCATAGAGGTATTTATGTAAATGTTTAACGCATTCCACTATAGCCAATAACTCTTTTCACGTCACACAATAGTTACGCTCTCGTTTCGATAGGATTTTTGTGCAATATGCAATGACTCGCTCACGACCATCACTTGTGACCCCGCCTATACCATCATTGCTTGCATCGGCATCCAAAACAAATTTCAGTCCCTCCTTCCATTCAAACGGTTTGTTCTTCTTCGTTAATTCGTGTAGACGAATTATCTAGCACGAATCATCTACAATAGGTACACGATCCAAGGAAGCTTCGCAATTTATGTAAATTTTTGGGTCGTGCCATTCCTTTATCGTAGATATATTTGGTTCATCTGTATGAATTCCAGTGGCGCTTACTTTGTGATCCAAATACTTTACCTCTGTTCTCAAGAGTGAACATTTCTTAGGACTTAACTTTAACCCGGCGTAGTTTATTCGTTCGAAGAGTTCAGCTAGGTTTCTCACGTACTCTTCGAAAGTTTTTCCCATGACGATAATATCGTCTAAATATATAGGGTGGCCCAGAAATAACATTATGATTTAATTAATGAATAACTTTTTCATTTCTGATTTTATTTGAATTGGTTTTCTGATTTTTTTATTTATTAAAATTTAAATTATAGATTGGAAATATTTTCACATTATGTTTTGAAGATAATATCTTTCAAATGGTGTCCATTGTTTGCTTCGACCTGACGTGCTCTTTCCAGAGCATTTTCAGTAACTTTTCTTAGAATTTCAGGTGCCAGTGCCGTCACTTCTTCTCTTATATTCGTCTTAAGCTGTTTGATGGTTCTTGGCATACACCTTATCATTTAGGTAGTCCCAAAGAAACTGGACGAGCTGTGTGAGCTATGGCTCCATCTTGTTGGAACCACAATTCTGGATTGTTCTCTACCTCTGGCATCAATCATTGCCCGGTATTGAATGCCATTCACATTAACCGCAACTTGTTCGTTGTGTTCGAAAAAATATGCTCCAATAATCCTTTCTGAAGTATTTCCACACTATACTGTGCATCTAAGTGGATGCATTTGATCTTCAACAATTATTCTTGGATTTTGGGTGCCCTATATTCTGTAATTTTGTTTATGCACTTGAACATTGAAGTGAAAATATGGGTCTCATCGCTCATTATGAATTTGAGATTAAACTCATTGTTTTCTAGGCACAATTCTTGAAAACGGCGACTATAATGAATGCGTATTTATGCATCATTTGGTTTTAACTCGTGAACCGCCTAGACATCACCAATTGCTGAGAACGTCACCTGGTGGAAGTTTCGGCTATGTTCACATTATTTCGAACTGCACGAAGTCTTCCAGCACGCGGAAGATCACAGACACCCCTTGTTGTAGAAAACGCTGAACCAATCGGTAAATTGTTGGAGCGCTAGGTGCATTTCGAATATGAAAGAAATTTCGATATGATCTTTGTGTCTGAATAATCGAATGAGGACTTTCAAAATAAAATTGAACAACTTTGGGTCTTTGTTCAAAAAAAATTGATTCACTAATTAAATCATAACGTTACTTATGCACCACCCTCTCACTACATCTGTCGTCCTTCTTTTCGACCAACACTACCGGTGGCCTCCACGGATTCGATCCACGTCTTCTTGTTTTGCCAAAGGAATCTTCTAGGTGCTTGGCGAATCGGTGTCACTGTTCTGGTGTCAATTCTGTGTTTTACCGTAGCGGTCCTTCGATTATTTTCTGGTGTACTATCGAAAGTAGACATGTGTCGTTCTAGTAATCGCTGCGCTTCAGTTTTCTGCTCCTTAGTGAGATCTCTAGTCTAGTTCTGCATTTTACTCACCGGATTTTTCTGTTGGCATTTCACTATGGTACTTACCTCTTCAAATTTTCCAATGATTGTTCGAGAGATTTAGAGCTCTATTTGGAACTTAATCGTCGTGATTTGGTATTACTATTGCTTTCCCGATCACCACTTCTCTAATTCCTTGTTCCGGTTCATTAGCTTCTCCATAACTTGGGTGACCGATATTTGGTGACAATTTATCTCGGTTGGTCAATTAAGTTGTATCTCGACATTACCATAGCTCAGGACCCCTCGTCCAACATCCAATACCAAGCCATTCTCGTAAACTCCATATCTAGAATGACCTCATCGACAATATCGGCGAGCAGTACTTCGTGTTGAAAACTGGTATCCCGAATACTTATATTCACTATACACCCGTTAGCTGATTGTGTGCTTCCACTGATCAGATCCTATCGCAAACTCGTGTGTGTTGCACCTGTGTCTAAAGTAATCACACAATTTTTCTTATCAATATCATCTCTTATATTGTTAAGCTGTCACCACTTCGTATTAATCGGCAAATACGGATGTATGTTATGGGATAATCAGTTGTGAGAATGTAGTTTCTGGTTCTTTAAGCTGGCTGGTTGAAGTTTAACGACCCTTTACTTTAGCCCTCGTCCTTTTTGAATGCTTATCTTCCTTAGATTTCCGCTGCATTGGATATTGTGACCTACTTCCCTTTGGTCAGCTTGTCACATGTCCAACAGGTAATCCTACTGTAATGGTATCTGGGCGTCGCTCGCTCGATACTCTTCTCGGTGTTTATTTTATAACCCACCGTACTTTAAGTGATGGCTTTATAATAGCTTGTGCAGTCTCATTAATTAAATAAAGCACAAGCAGTCGTTTCAGCGAAAGTTGCCTTTGATGACAGAACCATTGCTCTGCGTATCTCTATGTATCTCGACTGCCGCCGATGAAATCATTATTATTCTCCCCATATAATCGATGAACATATTTCAGTACGCCAAATGCACTAGTTGCTCGATCTCCGCTGCGTAACTGATGCGATCATTTTCGGAAATTGTTTGCAATGTTTCGGCTGCTCTCTTTAGGAGCTACTATTAATTCTGCGACACGAGTTACTTCGTCCCATATATTTCTGTTGGCAGCCATCTCAAATTGGAATATAAAACTTCCAAATGAAGTTGTTCCATCGAGTGACGGTGGCTTGAACTTATTCGAGTATACTTCCTGGACTACCTGCGATGTTGTTTCATTTGCTTTCAGGCAAAGAAGATCTTTTTCGAGACGTTAAACCTCAAACTGCGACTTCTGTTCAACATCGAGACCATTCGACCGCACCAGATCAATTTTCTGTTTAAATTCCTGAACATTCGATTATTGTTGAACTTCGTTTTGCACTTTCTCAATTGGACACACTAGAAACCTTTTATTTATTTTCTTCTCGAATCTTTCGTTGCCTATTTATTTGTCAATTCAATTTCTTGTTTCACGCTGTTTAATTAGGCCCATCTTCTAATATTCACAATCCCACCGCTGTCACCAATTGTTAAGAATTTGCCCTTATTAATATTTAGCACTGTTCACTTTCGCATTTAATAAGTCGCGTGCCGAATCTCCCAAATGACTGACTAAAACTGACCCTTTGTGTTTGTTGCATTCGTATTGATACATCGATCGAATACGATACCCAACCCTAAATGTTACCAATCTCACGAAAGATGTTAATAATGTTCTAATCCTTAATAGAGCAATTTCTGTTGAATAAATGTCTGGCCAATGCCGAATTAATTGCCCATCAACTCAATAGGCGAGTTCGTAACATTACCCTCTCCCCCCACCCACCTAAACCTGTTCATCCCGAACAGGATCCAAACTACCACCTATGTATGTATAGTGCCAATCGTTCCAAATGCCTGTTCCTTTTTTTATTCTGTAAACTACGTCGTTTCTCACTTACGTGGTTTAACATTTTCTTCGTTGCGGATTGTAGAAACACACCAGTTGTCCTTCTTCGAAAGTTTTATTATTTGCACGTATGTCTTGCAGAGCCTTCTTTCGAGTGCTTGCTAGTTGAATTTTTTCTCGTACAAATTTGTTTCTCTCATCAAGTTCTTCTTGCATTTTATCGACGTCATCTTGCCCATATAACGCTGATGATTGAACAGCTCCAAACTTAATATTTGCTGGTAATCGTAGTTTATTCCCGAAAATTAGTTTAGCTGCTGTAACCCTGGTCGTGTATATGTCGATCTCAGTCACACTGATTTTTATTCACAACCTTTGCTAAATATTTCTCCAGTGTACTGTTAAATGGAAAGATTTCCATACCATCTGATTCAGGATGCAAAGGTGTTGTTCTTGTCTTATTTATGTCAAACAACCGACAAATTTTCTCGAATATCACCGATTCAAAATTTCCTTAAAATACTGTTGCATTGATCCTCCACTGTTTCGTGTAGGTCTTTTCACTGCTGCATATTGATCGCATTTTGGACACCATTCTGCTACCGGCTGTCTACATCCGGATCAATAAAATCGTTGACGAATATTTGTGAGTGTTTTATTAATTCCGAGATGACCTCCACTTACTGTTCCATGATACTCCTCAAGTATTTGACTAATTCTATTTTTCAGCACTACTTTTAAAAATTGCTTTACCATCCCAGCTCTACCATATACGTTTTAAGCAGCCATTGTCTAAAAGAAGGCTGTCACACTGTGCACAAATGTGAAGACTTCAGCTCACTGGTTTCTCACTTACTCTTCGAAAGTTTTCCCATGACGATAATATCGTCGAAATATTCAAGACACGTTCTCCAGTGTAATCCTTTTAGTCCGCGCTCCATTAATCGTTCAAAAGTCACTGGGGCCTTACTCATCAACCCGTTGCCCTCTTGAACTACTATGGAGAACATTCTGCTACCCGATAATGTGTCTAATGTATAATCGATTCGTAGTAATGGATATCTATCCTTTTCGTCACCAACTCAACCGGTGAGCTCCACGGACTGTTCGATGACTCGATAGCTCCCAGCTCGCATATCCTTAATCGTTCGATCCACTTCTTCTTGTTTTGCCAAAGGAAATCTTCTAGATGCTTGGCGAATCGGCGTTACTGTTCTGGTGACAATTTTGTGTTTTACCATAGTGGGCCTTCCATTAAGTTCTTGTGTACTATACAGATAATAGACATGTTTCGTTCAGGGGCCAGGATTTCATTAAAACAAAATGAACCAAAAGATTTTGAGAAAAATTGATGAGGAGGCAGACAATTCATTTAGGAGTTACTCAAAGGGGTCGTGATGTTGCACCAGGTTGTGTGGTGTTGGACCATGTTGTGTCATATTGCACCGTGTTGCGTCATACTCCACTATGTTTCATGATGTTGCACAATGTTGCGTGGTATTGTTCTATGTTGCTTGATCTTGCACCATGTTTCTAGATGTTGCATCTTGTTGAGGGACGTATTGTGGCATGTTGCACAATGTTGCAAAACGTTTGTAAAATGTTGGTTATTTGGAATAACACTTTATTTTTAATTTTTTAATTTTTTAGGTGTTGATACATCGAATTAAACCTTAAAAACTAAATTACAAGGTTTTCTTAATTACTTATTCTAATATAAAAATGTTTATTATGCAAAAAGTTGAACTCTATATCTTTACGCGTCGTTTGGCCACGTTGACTCTTGTCATCAGTTTTATGGGATGCAACGGTTCAGGTTTCTTATACATGTTTGTTCTTATCATTTCCTAAAGTGTGGGAAATACATCTATGCAAAGGGCGTCCTCGTCGTTTAATTACATGCCGGCTTTTACAACCAGGTATGACCATCGTGTTTTATGTGGTTCCGGTGTTGAAACGGTAGTTTTCTCTATTTTTACTGTACCAGGTTGTCTACTAAAAATAATTATAAATTATTAGTATATTACTATTCTAACTGGTTTGGTACCCGATTTGTTTTAGGTTTACATTTCATATCTGGTTTCCTTGAATGTTCTCCTGATGTATCGTCCCAATGTGATTAATTGACGGATTGCTTGTTTGTTGTAGAAAGCCCCTTGCATTTTCTGTACTTTGCTTTTTATTTCGTATGACTCGACTGGCACTGCTTGTTGTTAATTGTTATGATGCAATTCCCGAATGTTATTAGAAAATTTTCGGATGGTATTCGGTCATTAGGTCCGGTCTGAAGACAGTGTCTTGTTTTTTGCGTTGTTAATTGTGAGTTTATTTTCGGAGACGAATTCCATTCTCGTCTCCACTTCCGATGTTACATTGCAGTGACTTTCAGTTCCCATCACTCGTGGTTTGATACAATTATTCCGGAGTTCTTGTATATCCAGGTGCTTCTTTACGAAGGTTTTATGGGCTGATGTTACGTATATTTTAGCGTTGTATTCAATGAGATGTTGCGAATGATCTGCAATGACTGTATTGTGGATGATTAATTAATTTCGGCACTTGGAGTATGTACAACAGCGTTTAGTCATTTATGGCTCTTTTTGGTGTCACATATTTTAACACTAGTAGTTCCTTAATTGTGGTTTTTTCACCCAACGTGAGAATTTTACTGCTTGCAGAATTGTCTTAATTATCTCTATATCGACTATCGTTGCTATCATCTCTATCTTCGTTAGAGATTGCACGGTTTCCGTGACTATGTGCATCCTGTTATTGATTTGCTTCGTTGATGATTTACTTCATTTGGCGTGAAGCCAGTCGCTGAATGCACGGAGTTGTTATAAAGTACAACCGACAATTCCATTTAACATCCATTTGGAAAAGTTCCTTTATAGTGTCGATCGATAAGAACGGCTGCAAATCAGACATTTGTAATTACAGACCGATTGTAAAATTTTCCTGTATTCTCAAGATGTATGATTCACCGTACTTTTATTGTAAACCGTTGTTTTTGACAATCGGCATGAGTTCCTCAAAGCCCGGTCCACGACCACAAACCTTACTGAATTCACTTCACTAACATTAAATACCATGGAGACAGGAAATGAGGTTGATGTTATTTTCACCGATTTTTGTAAAGCGTTTGACAGAATTTCTCATGAAGTTATTTTGTTTAAGCTTAGGACTCTTGGCTTCCCACTCCAAATTTTCCATTGGATGGACTCTATCAGGTCATTTCCCAGCAACATCTGGTGTGCCCAAGGCAGCCGTCTAGGACTGATTTTTTTATTCTGTCTATCAACGACCTTGAAAGTTTAATTAAAAATTCATCGATATCTATTTACGCCAATGACAAGAAGATTTACAAACGGATTCCAATCACAGTCCCGTTCTAGTGATTATATTATATTAACAATGATGCCGTTACCAGAGCCAGTCATTTGTGACAGTGAATTGAATTTCAGATATCACATCAAACGTATTATCAAACAAGCAAAGTGTATGCTCGATTTCGTCATCAGTTGGTCGTAAGAATCCGATAATCCGTAAGTACGAAGTATTTTTCGATTATGCTAGTCAGGTGTGGTCACTTTATCATTAGGTACATATAAAGAGGATTCAAGCAGTTCAACGTAGATTTCTGCTTTGTGAATTCGAGACTCCGCGCGGTTGGGAGGGGTTATCGGTCGTTGAGAATTTTTATTATTACACAGGGCACATTCCAGTTCTCTTTTCTGATTTGAAAACATCGATTTCATTCTTGATAGCATGCAGCATGGCATTTTCAATGACGATCTTAAAATTTGCATCATCCAGTTTGCTAAGCGACAGAATTTTGTTCGTTAATTATGGTGTGTGACAGTCGTTGTTGATATCTAATTCGTGTGCTTTCCGCCCTTCGCCAAACGATAACACCAAACGATTGTTTGACAGCTTGAATTTCTTGTTCAGCAATAATTGTTGCATCGGAGGTTTGGCTGTTACTTATTCATTCACTAACACATGCTTGTTTCTGTGATGATCCATCGGCAGACTTATTCGTTTTCGGTGATTGTGGACACTTATTTGCCTTATTTCCAATCTGTAATAAGACTGTAATACAGTTTGATTTCTTAATAGCGTTATATATTTATTCTTAACAGACAGTTGTTTTGTCAATGGGAATTGATCACTCCTCGTTTTCTTCTACGGTGCTCTATTTATTACCAGCCAATATTTCAAATAACATTTGAATTTCGTCTATGCTTCAAACACCTTCTAAGTGCAAAGCAGAGTGTTAACGATAACGTATGACGTCTTGTTCCAGTTTAAACCAAAATTAGTTACACTGATTTATTGCAGATCACAATCATATAGAAATGCTCGAGAGACTCTTCCTCCGAGTTTTTATTTTATTTGCTCGTATTATTAGTTTGCTTTACACTTCCTAATTTCATGCCATAAATCTGAATTTTATCTTAAAATACAAAATTGTATTAGCAGAGCGTAGTTTCGATCTACGGACCTCTGGGTTATGGGCCCAGCACGCTTCCACTGCGCCACTCTGCTATGTTAACACCCTATGAATACACCAATAATATTTTGTATTATAGACATTCATATCGCTTTATTTAAATAAGGAGATAAGATAAAATAACAATGACAAGATAACAACAAATTCAGTTGATATGCAAATTAGCAGTTATTGGTTTTGATTACACACTTGAAGTTGTCTTAACTAAAATTAGGCTTGAAAAAAAAGTTAAAAACGCAACAATATCATCATTTTTTATCAAATTATTTTTTTAACCCCTTTTGATTCTAAATGATCCTTAATTGTATTTTAAATAATAAGGGGTTTGCCGGGTTTTTGTAATTAGATAAACATCTAACCATATATATATAAAAATTAGTGTCAACTATCATGATACTATCGCAACAGTTTAAATGCAACTTTCATAGTCAACTACATTAAACCTGCACCGACCAAATTAGCCTTTCCCGTTTTCGAGGAACGAGTGGCCGGTTTAGCGTATAATTAAACATGCACCACCAAAATTGTAACTTTTGATGTAACAATGATATCGGTATGTTTCTTGGACCAAAATGTATTACAAATTAATTACATTTCATTGGTAAGTTCGGGATCACCTCTATATCTTTCCTAAGCGTAAATAAGGTCAAATGTTGTTCCAGAAGTCTTGTATAGGGTAGGTCAACATTATCCAGGTGTGTAATAAATTATTTTTGTGTCAGATTATTCGGAATTTTCTTCAGATGGTAAAGGCTTGTGTGTGTGTGTGATATGTGATTTAAGCGTTGGATTTACCACGGATATCGCGCCATCAATATCCCAGTCGGACATTGGATCAAATCTTACTCCATGGACCTTGTGGGGGGGAAATTAGCCTTACTCAGGCGTGTAATAAATTATTTTTGTGACAGATTAAACGGCATTGGCTTCGTACAATATAGGGGCTTCAGATATGTAATATCAAGATCGAAATCGACCTTCATATTACATAATCTGACACAAAAATAATTTATTATACACACATTTATAAGGTTGATCTGCCCTCCACAAGGTCCATGGAGTAACATTTGAGCCAACATCTGGTGGCGTCCTGCTGTAATAAATTATTAAAGATGGTAAAACTGACTTTGAGTAATTACTTTACTGTATGAAGCCAATCCGGGTAAGGTAGATTTGCTCTCTACGCAAGGCCCTTGGAGTAACATTTTTTTTTTAGTTAATAAATTTATTTATTTATCCAATATTACTACTGATTCAGAGATCATTTTACAATAATTTCTTATTCTAATTAGAACTACCCAGCTCCAGCGGTTTCTGCCTTTGGCGTCTCCCCGCTCAGTTGATGGTGTCCAACATACGATGGATATCTGCATTTTCACGTCCAGATAATCGCTGCACATGTTCCTTGCTTGTTTCTTTGTCGGTAACGTATTCCATCTTCAAGTCTCTAGAAAGGTTGTCATTCCGAAAGTTGAATACCATAGCTCTATACTGGTTTGTACAGAAGCACTTTGTTGTGTTACAGAATTTCTACCCATTCTTTTTTTTTCTTAATGTAATTTTTCCATCTTAGCTTAGCATCGAGGATCATGTCAAGGTAAATATTTTACTGTATTTGCATATGGAATTTGGTTTGATCTGAGAACTTTGGGAATACAGTTTACATTTTGTAAACTTTTGTTTGTAAAGCTGACGTGTACTGATTTAGCTTCATTTGATAGGATGCGCCATTTTTTGGTCCAGTTGCGCACAGTGTTAATCGCATTTTAAAGTTTGCTTGTTGTTTTCGAAATATCTTTTCCAACTGCTAGGATAGCTGTGGTACACCTGCTACTCAAATTTGACTCTCAAAGTGGTGATCTGCTATGAAGGATTTAAGAACTAGATACAAATGCTTAGGCAAAACTCGGTGCATTTTAAATTCAAGCCCTTGGTGCCAAACTTTGTCTAAAGGTTGAGCGACATCTAACAAGATACTGGAGCATTTCTTCTTATTCTCAAGTGCATCCTCAATCATATCCGTTATTCTGTGAACTTGTTCAACAGTAGAGTGATTTTCTCTAAAATTGGTGTTCTTGGAATTATAGGTTTGAGTCTATTGAGCAATAGTTTTTCAAATATTTTTGATATGACCGGAATTAGTGATATCGTGGTGAGTGATGCCGGTGTAATAAACTATTAAAGTCAATTTCATCTAACCTGATACAAAAATAATTAATTACCCACCTGAGTAAGGTTGATTTGCCCTCCACAAGGCTCGTGAAGTAAAAATTGACTCAATATTTGGTCACGGTCTGGTGTAATAAATTGATAAAGGTAGTAAATTCGACCGTTAAATTACATATTTGAGGTATTTGTCATCTGAATCCAATTCCATCTAACCTGACACAAAGGTCATTAGGCGTAGGCGCTGAATTCAGTAACGGCAGCATCACCTTCCCATTATTGCAGAGAAGTTATTAATTTTCTTGCAATGTTTTCTTTCTTTTCACTTTAATACTTACGGTGACCTACGTATATATGAAGCTGTTTTCAGTGATTGTCCCTGAGCTTTGTTGATTGTCATTGCGAACGCAAGGCGCAATGAAAATTGTGGCAAAACGATGGATTCATAGGAATGCTTGGAATTTGTACATTTTCTCCGTTAATTTTACCAGTAAAAATCGTTGCTGCAATCACTTTCGGCATCAGTTCTTCACTCTAAAGATTTAAGAAACTCTATTGGATAACTGACAGCTGGATCCTCATCAATAACCGTGTAAATAGGTTTGTATTTCATTGGTTGCCGGCGAGTTGCGATTGAACGCGACGATATCGAGTGCCTATTTCATTTTTAAATTTTCTAATCTACTTCATTTACTGTGGGTCATGGAACAAGTATTGTATATTAGCTGTGTATCTCTATAAGATTCCGTTCTTCCACCATTCGATCGCCACGTGACTGAATTTTCTTATGTTGCAAGAACGTACTTGATTCGACTATAGGTTATACATTATATCAAGTTCCGAGGGGGATTGGCTGTGATGTAGTATCCGCGCTATGAACTCGATCGTGGATTGTTTGTTGTTCGGTGTAGTGGATAGTGTAACCATTGATGGTATAAGGTATTATGGATTCCACTCCCAGTCCATCTAAGCTCTTGTAAGTCTTGCCATTTCTTAACCGATTATGATAAAATTGGGTATGGTGAATGGAAATAGGATTCTAATATGGCTTTGGAGGAAGGTCTATAATATGGTCTAGGCTGGAATTGAGTCATTTCTTAATCGATTATTGTGAAATTGGTTCTGGTGTTTCGAAATTGGATTCTGAAATGATATTTGAAAGATTTTTTGATTTCACGACGATCGTCTAAGAAATATCCCAATTCCGTCTTATTTGGCCATTTTGTGAAACAAAAATAATTGATTTAAAAGTTGCTCATAGTGCCTTCCCAGTTGGCCATATTACAGAACTTATTTCAGAAATAATTGTGAATCTAATTTTCATCTTCCATACCAAATTTTATTATTATCGGCTTAGAATCGTTCACGATTAAATATGTATACGATGATGTGGCCTATAAATATAATAACCTCAAGTTTCTGCTGGAACTTAGGGCCATTCATCATTGAGTTCTAAGTCGATAGATTCTCGGACGCACAAGAATTTAACGAAAACGGAAATAAACTGTTAGATGCAGCGGAGATCTAACACTAGTCTATCTTCTATGGTGATGCACTCGTTCTTAAAGTTTTCGTATACGGTCGTACTCGTTGCAGCTACATCTGCAACTGGGGTTGTATTAATTCAAAAAACATTTTCCGTTGAACGATTGCCATTGCCAAATACATTTAAGAGCGACAATCGAACCTCCGTTAGTAAAGCGTTCAGTACGGAAGTAGAATTTTTGAAAATAATGTGAAAGGGAAGCAATTTGTGAATTAGTTATGTTAAAATATTTGTCAACTTATCGATAAACCAACCTTCACTCGCGAAACTGTTGAAGTACCAGACGATGGATATATGAAGTTGCAGAACAACGTCAGGAGTATTCACGGGTTGATGAGACATCATCAGAATCGACGTAGAAAAAGAAAATCTAGAATAAGTACCGATAAAAAATCTCCAACACATGCAGCTAAACCACGAAACTGAGAGATTAAAGAACATTAAATACAATGGCCTTGTCTTTTTTATGTAGTGCTCGAAACGAATGTGGCAACATCCGCAGAAAGTGTAGAAGGCGTTATTAGCAACACTACCTTCCTTTGCTTGTCTACCAACTACTACATTGTAAAGAACAACTGTGGGACTAAAAGCGTTGACGTTTAGCACCATAATATCTCCCGCTGCAATACTTCTTACTGCGAAAATATGACCAAAATTCAAATATATAGGAAATAAAGAAGAAATCTGCGTTTTAACATTATTCCTGGAATTAAGATGCCGCAGTAGTTGCTTACATAAAAAATATTCGTTAAATTCAAAACACGATTACAGCGACGCTTTTAGTTGGGGTACTGAAGTTCATTTACTAAACAGTACAACAACAACAAACTTGTGAAATGTTGACGACCAACTTCCGATATACATCAGATTTGTAGTTATCGAAGTTTATTGAAAATCCGCTAGATGGAATCCGTGATGCTCCAATCGTCAATTAAGAAGGAACAGCATTCCAACATGGTTCCTGGACTTCAGATGTCGCAGTAGTAGTTTTGTAATATAAAATATTCGAAAAATTTAAAACACTATTAGGATGACAGCTTTGGTCGTGGTATCCGAATCGGAACATGGCCTCTAATCCGTATGGTCTCGTTTAATAGTTTGGAGAAGTGTAGTCTAATCTTAGGGAACCATTTATTAGCTAGAAACAACCAGTAAAATTGGTGTTCATTGTAAAAGTCAATGGGCGCATTCAGGGCACCCAACAGTTGGGAACATGTTGAGTAAAATCAAAGCCAACGTTATGAAAATGTTTAGAACTATGAAATTTTGAAATCAAATTGGCGATGATTTCACTAATCATGATGCCAACAGTTGGCGGTGGTCCTGAATGCGCCCAATGGCAGCTAAAGATTTCAGATATTTTGATGTAACGGAAACAATTGTATAAAATATCTGTCATACCATCAGAAATGAATTATATGAGGAAGACGATGCCATACGTGTTAATGAGCCGGGAATATCGGAAACGGAGTGTTATACAACTATAATTTCATTGAGCATGGCTCTGATGTGGCTGAACATCGTATAGGAAGGAATGCTGGCTGGGACGAATTCATTTTTTGGTACAGTGGCCCATTTGAGATTAGAACGGAATTTGTTGGATATGACCTTGGGATGGGTCTAAAGAATACATCGACATGGAGATGATGGATTTATGGTCCAGAAAAGAAATATGTGGAGCATGTTGAGTGGAGATTGGACGGACAATTATTAAAAATGATGAAGTTGAAAATTCTCCGGCTGCAGATAACCCGTGGTGGAGTGATGTCGACGCTAAAAGACTGGCACAAAAATTCGAGGGATAATACAACAGTAGTGTCAGGTTGGGTCACCACTCGAGAGAATACTATCATATTACGGATAGCGGCCATAGGTTGGGCAATTACACAACTTTCGTCACACCAACTGAAGAATGTATCGAAGAGCCAAGTCTGCAATGAGCATTTGGTCGGGCGTTAATTTGTGGACCAACCATAGGTCATTTTATTAATGTCCGTTTTAGACACGCGTTGAAGCCGATATGCATTTGGTGAGTTTGTCGAAAATCTTCGGTCCACTAATTTTACATGTTACAGGTACAAAACGTTAGTTCATCGTAATAGTTCCTTTCAAAACAGATAATTTTGATAATATGGCCTTCGTTTAATTTATTCGGAAATTAATCGTTCACGCTGCACTATACCCGGCTCATTCCGATCGACATTTTTTCATTGTTAACAGCAAAACAATCTTGCTAATTGGTCTCGAGCTTCTGTTAGTTATTTCAATAACGTTATGTATATAAAAATTTGGTTAGCATAGCGTAGTTTCGATCTACGGACCTCTGTGTGTTGTGCCCAACACGTCAAAATGTACACAATCTGTTATTAAGACCTTTTGTTGAAATAACTACCAACAACAATTTGAATTAGTATACTGAGTGCTTGGCATTGGGTTCCAGCACTTATCAAAATTTCAATAAAATGGCACGATACTATCGCGACACTTTGACTGCAACAACATGCAACATTCCTTTAAGAAATTTATTCACATCCTTAATTAAATCAATTTATTATTATTTCTGGTATGCAAAAATTATACATTAATTAAACAAAATAATTTTAGATTATCAAATAAATATCTATAAGATCCAAAAATAACACCTCTATGTTAATTTGGTACATAAGAAAAAAAAAATGTTTAAACCAAAAAATTGTTTGTATTGTGTTTTAAGCAGTCCCTTGATCCTTCTCACTCTGTAAAAATTTTTGCAATCGTCTACGTCGTATCTCTTCGGTTTCGGGTACATCTCCGATCGTATCACTACTAAAATTAAAATTCATTTGACTAGTACTAGGTGTAGATTCCTTACTTGATGACGGAGCCGATGGTATATCCAAGTGTTCTTCACTGCCAATATCTTCGATTTTTATATTGTCGATGGCGATGGAGGACGATGGTTTTGGCGAGTCAGATAATTTTGTTGGTGTACTAGTTTCTGGTGTAACAATAGGAACTACCGGTACCGATGCTTCTGGTGCAACAACCGCAACAGGAGTCTCCACCAGTGGAATTAAGGGTGGAATTGGTGCAATTATTGGAGGTGGGGGTAATCGGGCAACTACACTATTATACTGATTCATTAGTGCAACGGATGCATTCAACATAAGCTGTATGTTTCGCAGTAATTTAATTCGTTCTTCCACATGTTGACGCTCGGTACCTTCTAATGCACGTAACTCGTCCTCCGATAGGGTCTCTAATGCGGGCGGCATTGGCGGTGGCGGCAATGCATACGGTGCCATAAACGGTAATGGTGGTGGCATAACAGGAACAGCATTTCCTTCCATATTTATCGGTGCAGCCGTTGGAAGCGGGAAATTCATTTGGGGTGGTACAAAGTTCGGCGGAAATAAACTAGCAAATGGATTAATATTTTCGGCATTATTGTTAACATTGTTGTTTTGATTCATATTTCGATTTTGCTCGTTTTGATTATTTGGTGCGGCATTCTGTGCAACTGGTGCCACCCGCTGCGGCTCAGCCACTGTGATTGGTGTACGTAAAATATTTAACCGACAAGTTGGACACGTTTGTTGCCGCTGGAACCAAGACCGCAAACATGCTGTGTGGAATATATGACCACAAGGTAATTTCTTCGACGTGTTCACCATATCCTCACGGCAAATAATACAAATATTATCGGATAGAGCTAATTCTTCGGGCGTTGCATCCGGATACAAAGTGTTCATGTTACGGATGGCTCGGCGTGATAATATTACATCGTCTAAAGCCTTTTTAAAGCTTCGAATTGTGTAGTACATCGGTCTGAATGCAAATAATGGTAGTGTGTAGAGTCGCACCATGATGAAAACGAACAGCACGTACAAAATGACACGACCTAAACCGATTACGAGTTCGGTGTATAGCAGGAATACAGCCTTATTGTCCCAAGGGGTTTCCGACCGCATTTCAGTGGCATGTAAAATATATTTAATCGCAATATTTGCGACTACCGTGATAAGAATGGCGTATTCAAATCCGAATACTAGTTGTACTGTAGCACCTTTCGTAACAGTCGAGTGATAAGCATGACTTATCATAACGTAATCTAAGCAGGCAAGTACAATAAGCAGACTTGCGACACGGACATGAAATAGCCATCCGATCACTGGACTTCGTTCCATCTAGAAATTTAAATAAACATAATCATGCCATCAAATTTTTAAATATTTTATACTCACATAATCTACACGGTCCTCAGCTAGCCAATGAAAAGATTTTAAAAATAGAAGCACTGTAAACAGGGCCACAAATTTCGGATTAAAATCATCCCGGAACACAGTAAACGCAAGACACGTTTCAGTGAGTGCGTACCAAAATCGTTCCATTAGATGTTCAAATTCAGCCGCTCGAAGCGATCCTAAGAATATCTACAAATTACGATAAGGTTACTGATCAAATTTAGATTCCCGGGGATCAATTATTCTATATATCTTACCTTTCTCATTAATTTTCCTAGCATTAATACAAAAACTAAAGATTGTACATATATCACCTGTAATATAGGAAATTGTTAATCACGGGATGATTATTTCTATGGGCAGAAAACTTACGGCCATACTCGGATTCGACTTTGTGATGTACACCACCGATGGATAAAACTGTTTCTTTTGATAGTATGCATTCCCGATTACGGCTGTAGTTAATCCGATTGTTAACAATGATAATCCGATGGACCTCATTGCTTTTATCATTTAAAAACTAATCTATATTATTTTATTAATTTTATTTAATAATTTTCCCCGATTTTGTATTTTCGCTCAATATGTCAGTCACCAAATTGTTTGATTACACGTAATTTTTTTAATTTCGGAACTGTCAACACAACACCCAACCACTTTGTGATGATTAAATTGCTTTAGTAGTTGTGTCGATAAGAAAATTGTCGACAAATATAAAATTACAATTTTAAGACAATTTTTAAAAATTAATTAACATTAATTACTAATTATTACACAAGATGTATGTTTAAAAGCTAGACTACGTGA
Organism: Nephrotoma guestfalica; assembly: GCA_963691935.1. Classification (NCBI taxonomy): domain Eukaryota; kingdom Metazoa; phylum Arthropoda; class Insecta; order Diptera; family Tipulidae; genus Nephrotoma; species Nephrotoma guestfalica. The sequence goes on from OY829913.1 coordinate 269,132,036, forward strand.
ATATTTATCGTACGTGTTTATTTACATTTCGATTTACACCTATACATAAACGACGGCCGTGCTGTTGGCTACACTGGCTGTCAACTGACATACAGTGCTACACGAAGAAATCAAAACAATTGTTTTATACAATTTTTTAAATAAAACTTTATTTAATTTCTAGGTTTCCGGAATTTTGTTTGAATCCATATTCGATACATTTTTAACATTCGCTGTCGATTCACTTGAAGCCGACGATCGACAAGATTTTGCTCTTCAACGAATCCCGCCCCAGTGAACAAATTTTTGAGCTCGTCCTGTGTAAAAAAATAGACACATGTACCATCACCACGTACATAGAAATTGTCTTGTAAACACTTTCCTGGTTTAAAACGTATTTGAGCCAGATCATAGCGACCATAATCGCGCAGTAAAACAACACCGCCCGGTTTAAGATATTTGAAACATTGATTTGCGAGGTGCTGAAATTTATCCGGATGTATCGCAGACAGTACGAAAATTAGAATTATAATATCTATACTACTTTCCGTAAATGGTACAGCCCATGTTTCGCTCGTAGCATCCAACACAAAAACTGAACATCTGTCATCATATTCAGGATGTTCTTTGAGGATATCGATGGCTTTAGGTGAAAAATCGCAGCCGTACACTTTTAAATTCTTCTCGGTGCTGTACTTCAGTATCGGAATAATAGTATTTCCAACTCCACATCCAATTTCGAATATCTTTCTGTCATCTTGAACGACACAAGTACTATTATCTAGATTTAATTGCCTGCAACTATCCTCGGGATACACCCGTTCCGGGGCGTTTTTATAGTGCGGTGCTATTTCTGGAAATTCAGTAAAAATCCACTGCCGATCTTTAAAAAATCGATTCTGATGTATATCATAGAACTCGTCCCAATAACGATCGGCTTCCATTTCATACTTGCGAACCTCGTCCTCGCTCATTGTGATCACTGAATTTTTAGCAACGAAGTGTTTGGCTTGATTCTCTTGTTCCTCATCCCATTCCACATTATCCCTGTAAATAAAAATTAAATTTAGTTTAGTGTTTTAGTCATCAAACACTTAAAATACCAAGCATTAAAACTATAAATATCCGAATTATTTTGCACGAATCGCCCACCGTGCCTTGGCTTTTTACGAAAACGTGTATATTCAGAGTTGAAACGAATTTTTAGGCTAAATCCATTTCGAAATAAAATTTTAGTATTACGAATTACCATACCAAGCATTGTGTTCGAATACATTTGTGGATGCGCCAACGAATCGAGTTCCAAATTGTGGCCGTTTTGTGTTTTCTGCAGTTTCGTCTGACATTTTAAAGTTGAGGTTATGTTTTTGAGAAGAAAAGACATAACGATGTTATAGGGTTTTCATTTGCTATTCGAGGGTCAACTTTTACCCAAACGACCATAAAATGTGAAGCAAAAATATAACGGCGAAATTGTACCGGAATACAGTAGTGTAAAGGTAAACCGGAATACAGTAGTATAAAGGTAAACCGAAATACGACAAAATATCCGTTTTTCGGAAATAGCTCATGAATCCTTTTGAGTAATTTTAATTTTTTTAATGTTAGTTACTTACAAAAGTTACTATACAAAGTACAAACTGACTATACAAAGAGTAAGATTACATTTCGCGTATGAATATTTATATTCAGCAAAATTTAATGATGTATTTTTGGCAGATCTGACATTTTTGTTGCTTCTTTTTGTACAATTTGTACTTTAAAAATTTGTAATTTAATATTTCTGACCCTTCTAATTTAATACAAAGATAGAAACAAAAAACGACAAAAACAAAAATACCCTAAAGTTACTCTACATGTTCGGAAATAGATTTGGTAATTTATTGTCAGCAAGCTACCTAAAAGTTACCATGGGCTGTTTGCGAAAACGGCTAATAAAACAGAAATATTTTAGTCAATCAATTGAAAGTCAATAATTAGGCACACTATATATTTATGTCGATTTTTTTTTCTGAATTATGTTAACAGTTTAGTCCAATTTACACGCCACTTTATTCAAAATTAACTACCCATTCCTACCCAAGGCGGTAACCATCGGTATCCATCTGGGATTTTCGCAAAAAAATTGAAATTTTTTTATTGTTGAATTTCCGGTTCAAAATGATTATGGGTAATGGAAATGACATGTCTAGCAAGAAACTAACGGTAGATTAATCATGGAAGTGCGGTTATTGGAAAAATCGTATTTTGAATCCGGTCACTTATTGTAATGGAGCCTGGACTGCAGGCGAATATGTATGACGACATATTGCAACAAATTGAATTCAGCGCGACTCTAAATTACATAACTAACCCGAAATAACCGAAACTTACGGTATCTGTGGCAATAAATTTCATCCGTTCAAAATCGGTAAGGCTAACCATCAGGGATTTTCGCAGAAAAATTGAAAAAATTTTATTGTTGAGTTTCCGGTTCAAAATGATTATGGGTAATGGAAATGACATATCTAGCAAGAAACTAACGGTATATTAACCATGGAACGTGCGGTTATTGGAAAAATCGTATTTTGAATCCGGTTACTTATTGTAATGGAACCTGGACTGCAGGCGAATATGTATGACGACATATTGCAACAAATTGAATTCAGCGCAACTCAAAATTACATAACTAACCCGAAATAACCGAAACTTACGGTATCTGTGACAATAAATTTTATCCGTTCAAAATCGGTAAGGCTAACCATCAGGGATTTTCGCAAAAAAATTGAAAAATTTTATTGTTGAGTTTCCGGTTCAAAATGATTATGGGTAATGGAAATGACATATCTAGCAAGAAACTAACGGTATATTAACCATGGAACGTGCGGTTATTGGAAAAATCGTATTTTGAATCCGGTTACTTATTGTAATGGAACCTGGACTGCAGGCGAATATGTATGACGACATATTGCAACAAATTGAATTCAGCGCAACTCAAAATTACATAACTAACCCGAAATAACCGAAACTTACGGTATCTGTGACAATAAATTTTATCCGTTCAAAATCGGTAAGGCTAACCATCAGGGATTTTCGCAAAAAAATTGAAAAATTTTATTGTTGAGTTTCCGGTTCAAAATGATTATGGGTAATGGAAATGACATATCTAGCAAGAAACTAACGGTATATTAACCATGGAAAGTGCGGTTATTGGAAAAATCGTATTTTGAATCCGGTTACTTATTGTAATGGAACCTGGACTGCAGGCGAATATGTATGACGACATATTGCAACAAATTGAATTCAGCGCAACTCAAAATTACATAGCTAACCCGAAATAACCGAAACTTACGGTATCTGTGACAATAAATTTTATCCGTTCAAAATCGGTAAGGCTAACCATCAGGGATTTTCGCAAAAAAATTGAAAAATTTTATTGTTGAGTTTCCGGTTCAAAATGATTATGGGTAATGGAAATGACATATCTAGCAAGAAACTAACGGTATATTAACCATGGAACGTGCGGTTAATGGAAAAATCGTATTTTGAATCCGGTTACTTATTGTAATGGAACCTGGACTGCAGGCGAATATGTATGACGACATATTGCAACAAATTGAATTCAGCGCAACTCAAAATTACATAACTAACCCGAAATAACCGAAACTTACGGTATCTGTGACAATAAATTTTATCCGTTCAAAATCGGTAAGGCTAACCATCAGGGATTTTCGCAAAAAAATTGAAAAATTTTATTGTTGAGTTTCCGGTTCAAAATGATTATGGGTAATGGAAATGACATATCTAGCAAGAAACTAACGGTATATTAACCATGGAAAGTGCGGTTAATGGAAAAATCGTATTTTGAATCCGGTTACTTATTGTAATGGAACCTGGACTGCAGGCGAATATGTATAACGACATATTGCAACAAATTGAATTCAGCGCAACTCAAAATTACATAGCTAACCCGAAATAACCGAAACTTACGGTATCTGTGACAATAAATTTTATCCGTTCAAAATCGGTAAGGCTAACTAACCATCAGGGATTTTCGCAAAAAAATTGAAAAAATTTATTGTTGAGTTTCCGGTTCAAAATGATTATGGGTAATGGAAATGACATATCTAGCAAGAAACTAACGGTATATTAACCATGGAACGTGCGGTTATTGGAAAAATCGTATTTTGAATCCGGTTACTTATTGTAATGGAACCTGGACTGCAGGCGAATATGTATGATGACATATTGCAACAAATTGAATTCAGCGCAACTCAAAATTACATGACTAACCCGAAATAACCGAAACTTACGGTATCTATGACAATAAATTTTATCCGTTCAAAATCGGTAAGGCTAACAACCATCAGGGATTTTCGCAAAAAAATTGAAAAAATTTATTGTTGAGTTTCCGGTTCAAAATGATTATGGGTAATGGAAATGACATATCTAGCAAGAAACTAACGGTATATTAACCATGGAACGTGCGGTTAATGGAAAAATCGTATTTTGAATCCGGTTACTTATTGTAATGGAACCTGGACTGCAGGCGAATATGTATGACGACATATTGCAACAAATTGAATTCAGCGCAACTCAAAATTACATGACTAACCCGAAATAACCGAAACTTACGGTATCTATGACAATAAATTTTATCCGTTCAAAATCGGTAAGGCTAACAACCATCAGGGATTTTCGCAAAAAAATTGAAAAATTTTATTGTTGAGTTTCCGGTTCAAAATGATTATGGGTAATGGAAATGACATATCTAGCAAGAAACTAACGGTATATTAACCATGGAAAGTGCGGTTAATGGAAAAATCGTATTTTGAATCCGGTTACTTATTGTAATGGAACCTGGACTGCAGGCGAATATGTATGACGACATATTGCAACAAATTGAATTCAGCGCAACTCAAAATTACATAGCTAACCCGAAATAACCGAAACTTACGGTATCTGTGACAATAAATTTTATCCGTTCAAAATCGGTAAGGCTAACCATCAGGGATTTTCGCAAAAAAATTGAAAAATTTTATTGTTGAGTTTCCGGTTCAAAATGATTATGGGTAATGGAAATGACATATCTAGCAAGAAACTAACGGTATATTAACCATGGAACGTGCGGTTATTGGAAAAATCGTATTTTGAATCCGGTTACTTATTGTAATGGAACCTGGACTGCAGGCGAATATGTATGACGACATATTGCAACAAATTGAATTCAGCGCAACTCAAAATTACATAACTAACCCGAAATAACCGAAACTTACGGTATCTGTGACAATAAATTTTATCCGTTCAAAATCGGTAAGGCTAACCATCAGGGATTTTCGCAAAAAAATTGAAAAATTTTATTGTTGAGTTTCCGGTTCAAAATGATTATGGGTAATGGAAATGACATATCTAGCAAGAAACTAACGGTATATTAACCATGGAACGTGCGGTTATTGGAAAAATCGTATTTTGAATCCGGTTACTTATTGTAATGGAACCTGGACTGCAGGCGAATATGTATGACGACATATTGCAACAAATTGAATTCAGCGCAACTCAAAATTACATAACTAACCCGAAATAACCGAAACTTACGGTATCTATGACAATAAATTTTATCCGTTCAAAATCGGTAAGGCTAACCATCAGGGATTTTCGCAAAAAAATTGAAAAAATTTATTGTTGAGTTTCCGGTTCAAAATGATTATGGGTAATGGAAATGACATATCTAGCAAGAAACTAACGGTATATTAACCATGGAACGTGCGGTTATTGGAAAAATCGTATTTTGAATCCGGTTACTTATTGTAATGGAACCTGGACTGCAGGCGAATATGTATGACGACATATTGCAACAAATTGAATTCAGCGCAACTCAAAATTACATAACTAACCCGAAATAACCGGAACTTACGGTATCTGTGACAATAAATTTTATCCGTTCAAAATCGGTAAGGCTAACCATCAGGGATTTTCGCAAAAAAATTGAAAAATTTTATTGTTGAGTTTCCGGTTCAAAATGATTATGGGTAATGGAAATGACATATCTAGCAAGAAACTAACGGTATATTAACCATGGAAAGTGCGGTTATTGGAAAAATCGTATTTTGAATCCGGTTACTTATTGTAATGGAACCTGGACTGCAGGCGAATATGTATGATGACATATTGCAACAAATTGAATTCAGCGCAACTCAAAATTACATAACTAACCCGAAATAACCGAAACTTACGGTATCTGTGACAATAAATTTTATCCGTTCAAAATCGGTAAGGCTAACCATCAGGGATTTTCGCAAAAAAATTGAAAAAATTTATTGTTGAGTTTCCGGTTCAAAATGATTATGGGTAATGGAAATGACATATCTAGCAAGAAACTAACGGTATATTAACCATGGAACGTGCGGTTATTGGAAAAATCGTATTTTGAATCCGGTTACTTATTGTAATGGAACCTGGACTGCAGGCGAATATGTATGACGACATATTGCAACAAATTGAATTCAGCGCAACTCAAAATTACATAACTAACCCGAAATAACCGAAACTTACGGTATCTGTGACAATAAATTTTATCCGTTCAAAATCGGTAAGGCTAACCATCAGGGATTTTCGCAAAAAAATTGAAAAATTTTATTGTTGAGTTTCCGGTTCAAAATGATTATGGGTAATGGAAATGACATATCTAGCAAGAAACTAACGGTATATATTAACCATGGAACGTGTGGTTATTGGAAAAATCGTATTTTGAATCCGGTTACTTATTGTAATGGAACCTGGACTGCAGGCGAATATGTATGACGACATATTGCAACAAATTGAATTCAGCGCAACTCAAAATTACATAACTAACCCGAAATAACCGAAACTTACGGTATCTGTGACAATAAATTTTATCCGTTCAAAATCGGTAAGGCTAACCATCAGGGATTTTCGCAAAAAAATTGAAAAATTTTATTGTTGAGTTTCCGGTTCAAAATGATTATGGGTAATGGAAATGACATATCTAGCAAGAAACTAACGGTATATTAACCATGGAACGTGCGGTTATTGGAAAAATCGTATTTTGAATCCGGTTACTTATTGTAATGGAACCTGGACTGCAGGCGAATATGTATGACGACATATTGCAACAAATTGAATTCAGCGCAACTCAAAATTACATAACTAACCCGAAATAACCGAAACTTACGGTATCTGTGACAATAAATTTTATCCGTTCAAAATCGGTAAGGCTAACCTTCAGGGATTTTCGCAAAAAAATTGAAAAAATTTATTGTTGAGTTTCCGGTTCAAAATGATTATGGGTAATGGAAATGACATATCTAGCAAGAAACTAACGGTATATTAACCATGGAAAGTGCGGTTAATGGAAAAATCGTATTTTGAATCCGGTTACTTATTGTAATGGAACCTGGACTGCAGGCGAATATGTATGACGACATATTGCAACAAATTGAATTCAGCGCAACTCAAAATTACATAACTAACCCGAAATAACCGAAACTTACGGTATCTGTGACAATAAATTTTATCCGTTCAAAATCGGTAAGGCTAACCATCAGGGATTTTCGCAAAAAAATTGAAAAATTTTATTGTTGAGTTTCCGGTTCAAAATGATTATGGGTAATGGAAATGACATATCTAGCAAGAAACTAACGGTATATTAACCATGGAACGTGCGGTTATTGGAAAAATCGTATTTTGAATCCGGTTACTTATTGTAATGGAACCTGGACTGCAGGCGAATATGTATGACGACATATTGCAACAAATTGAATTCAGCGCAACTCAAAATTACATAACTAACCCGAAATAACCGAAACTTACGGTATCTGTGACAATAAATTTTATCCGTTCAAAATCGGTAAGGCTAACCATCAGGGATTTTCGCAAAAAAATTGAAAAATTTTATTGTTGAGTTTCCGGTTCAAAATGATTATGGGTAATGGAAATGACATATCTAGCAAGAAACTAACGGTATATTAACCATGGAACGTGCGGTTATTGGAAAAATCGTATTTTGAATCCGGTTACTTATTGTAATGGAACCTGGACTGCAGGCGAATATGTATGACGACATATTGCAACAAATTGAATTCAGCGCAACTCAAAATTACATAACTAACCCGAAATAACCGAAACTTACGGTATCTGTGACAATAAATTTTATCCGTTCAAAATCGGTAAGGCTAACCATCAGGGATTTTCGCAAAAAATTGAAAAATTTTATTGTTGAGTTTCCGGTTCAAAATGATTATGGGTAATGGAAATGACATATCTAGCAAGAAACTAACGGTATATTAACCATGGAACGTGCGGTTATTGGAAAAATCGTATTTTGAATCCGGTTACTTATTGTAATGGAACCTGGACTGCAGGCGAATATGTATGACGACATATTGCAACAAATTGAATTCAGCGCAACTCAAAATTACATAACTAACCCGAAATAACCGAAACTTACGGTATCTGTGACAATAAATTTTATCCGTTCAAAATCGGTAAGGCTAACCATCAGGGATTTTCGCAAAAAATTGAAAAATTTTATTGTTGAGTTTCCGGTTCAAAATGATTATGGGTAATGGAAATGACATATCTAGCAAGAAACTAACGGTATATTAACCATGGAACGTGCGGTTATTGGAAAAATCGTATTTTGAATCCGGTTACTTATTGTAATGGAACCTGGACTGCAGGCGAATATGTATGACGACATATTGCAACAAATTGAATTCAGCGCAACTCAAAATTACATAACTAACCCGAAATAACCGAAACTTACGGTATCTGTGACAATAAATTTTATCCGTTCAAAATCGGTAAGGCTAACCATCAGGGATTTTCGCAAAAAAATTGAAAAATTTTATTGTTGAGTTTCCGGTTCAAAATGATTATGGGTAATGGAAATGACATATCTAGCAAGAAACTAACGGTATATTAACCATGGAACGTGCGGTTATTGGAAAAATCGTATTTTGAATCCGGTTACTTATTGTAATGGAACCTGGACTGCAGGCGAATATGTATGACGACATATTGCAACAAATTGAATTCAGCGCAACTCAAAATTACATAACTAACCCGAAATAACCGAAACTTACGGTATCTGTGACAATAAATTTTATCCGTTCAAAATCGGTAAGGCTAACCATCAGGGATTTTCGCAAAAAAATTGAAAAATTTTATTGTTGAGTTTCCGGTTCAAAATGATTATGGGTAATGGAAATGACATATCTAGCAAGAAACTAACGGTATATTAACCATGGAACGTGCGGTTATTGGAAAAATCGTATTTTGAATCCGGTTACTTATTGTAATGGAACCTGGACTGCAGGCGAATATGTATGACGACATATTGCAACAAATTGAATTCAGCGCAACTCAAAATTACATAACTAACCCGAAATAACCGAAACTTACGGTATCTGTGACAATAAATTTTATCCGTTCAAAATCGGTAAGGCTAACCATCAGGGATTTTCGCAAAAAAATTGAAAAATTTTATTGTTGAGTTTCCGGTTCAAAATGATTATGGGTAATGGAAATGACATATCTAGCAAGAAACTAACGGTATATTAACCATGGAACGTGCGGTTATTGGAAAAATCGTATTTTGAATCCGGTTACTTATTGTAATGGAACCTGGACTGCAGGCGAATATGTATGACGACATATTGCAACAAATTGAATTCAGCGCAACTCAAAATTACATAACTAACCCGAAATAACCGAAACTTACGGTATCTGTGACAATAAATTTTATCCGTTCAAAATCGGTAAGGCTAACCATCAGGGATTTTCGCAAAAAAATTGAAAAATTTTATTGTTGAGTTTCCGGTTCAAAATGATTATGGGTAATGGAAATGACATATCTAGCAAGAAACTAACGGTATATTAACCATGGAACGTGCGGTTATTGGAAAAATCGTATTTTGAATCCGGTTACTTATTGTAATGGAACCTGGACTGCAGGCGAATATGTATGACGACATATTGCAACAAATTGAATTCAGCGCAACTCAAAATTACATAACTAACCCGAAATAACCGAAACTTACGGTATCTGTGACAATAAATTTTATCCGTTCAAAATCGGTAAGGCTAACCATCAGGGATTTTCGCAAAAAATTGAAAAATTTTATTGTTGAGTTTCCGGTTCAAAATGATTATGGGTAATGGAAATGACATATCTAGCAAGAAACTAACGGTATATTAACCATGGAACGTGCGGTTATTGGAAAAATCGTATTTTGAATCCGGTTACTTATTGTAATGGAACCTGGACTGCAGGCGAATATGTATGACGACATATTGCAACAAATTGAATTCAGCGCAACTCAAAATTACATAACTAACCCGAAATAACCGAAACTTACGGTATCTGTGACAATAAATTTTATCCGTTCAAAATCGGTAAGGCTAACCATCAGGGATTTTCGCAAAAAAATTGAAAAATTTTATTGTTGAGTTTCCGGTTCAAAATGATTATGGGTAATGGAAATGACATATCTAGCAAGAAACTAACGGTATATTAACCATGGAACGTGCGGTTATTGGAAAAATCGTATTTTGAATCCGGTTACTTATTGTAATGGAACCTGGACTGCAGGCGAATATGTATGACGACATATTGCAACAAATTGAATTCAGCGCAACTCAAAATTACATAACTAACCCGAAATAACCGAAACTTACGGTATCTGTGACAATAAATTTTATCCGTTCAAAATCGGTAAGGCTAACCATCAGGGATTTTCGCAAAAAAATTGAAAAATTTTATTGTTGAGTTTCCGGTTCAAAATGATTATGGGTAATGGAAATGACATATCTAGCAAGAAACTAACGGTATATTAACCATGGAACGTGCGGTTATTGGAAAAATCGTATTTTGAATCCGGTTACTTATTGTAATGGAACCTGGACTGCAGGCGAATATGTATGACGACATATTGCAACAAATTGAATTCAGCGCAACTCAAAATTACATAACTAACCCGAAATAACCGAAACTTACGGTATCTGTGACAATAAATTTTATCCGTTCAAAATCGGTAAGGCTAACCATCAGGGATTTTCGCAAAAAAATTGAAAAATTTTATTGTTGAGTTTCCGGTTCAAAATGATTATGGGTAATGGAAATGACATATCTAGCAAGAAACTAACGGTATATTAACCATGGAACGTGCGGTTATTGGAAAAATCGTATTTTGAATCCGGTTACTTATTGTAATGGAACCTGGACTGCAGGCGAATATGTATGACGACATATTGCAACAAATTGAATTCAGCGCAACTCAAAATTACATAACTAACCCGAAATAACCGAAACTTACGGTATCTGTGACAATAAATTTTATCCGTTCAAAATCGGTAAGGCTAACCATCAGGGATTTTCGCAAAAAAATTGAAAAATTTTATTGTTGAGTTTCCGGTTCAAAATGATTATGGGTAATGGAAATGACATATCTAGCAAGAAACTAACGGTATATTAACCATGGAACGTGCGGTTATTGGAAAAATCGTATTTTGAATCCGGTTACTTATTGTAATGGAACCTGGACTGCAGGCGAATATGTATGACGACATATTGCAACAAATTGAATTCAGCGCAACTCAAAATTACATAACTAACCCGAAATAACCGAAACTTACGGTATCTGTGACAATAAATTTTATCCGTTCAAAATCGGTAAGGCTAACCATCAGGGATTTTCGCAAAAAATTGAAAAATTTTATTGTTGAGTTTCCGGTTCAAAATGATTATGGGTAATGGAAATGACATATCTAGCAAGAAACTAACGGTATATTAACCATGGAAAGTGCGGTTAATGGAAAAATCGTATTTTGAATCCGGTTACTTATTGTAATGGAACCTGGACTGCAGGCGAATATGTATGACGACATATTGCAACAAATTGAATTCAGCGCAACTCAAAATTACATAACTAACCCGAAATAACCGAAACTTACGGTATCTGTGACAATAAATTTTATCCGTTCAAAATCGGTAAGGCTAACCATCAGGGATTTTCGCAAAAAAATTGAAAAATTTTATTGTTGAGTTTCCGGTTCAAAATGATTATGGGTAATGGAAATGACATATCTAGCAAGAAACTAACGGTATATTAACCATGGAACGTGCGGTTATTGGAAAAATCGTATTTTGAATCCGGTTACTTATTGTAATGGAACCTGGACTGCAGGCGAATATGTATGACGACATATTGCAACAAATTGAATTCAGCGCAACTCAAAATTACATAACTAACCCGAAATAACCGAAACTTACGGTATCTGTGACAATAAATTTTATCCGTTCAAAATCGGTAAGGCTAACCATCAGGGATTTTCGCAAAAAAATTGAAAAATTTTATTGTTGAGTTTCCGGTTCAAAATGATTATGGGTAATGGAAATGACATATCTAGCAAGAAACTAACGGTATATTAACCATGGAACGTGCGGTTATTGGAAAAATCGTATTTTGAATCCGGTTACTTATTGTAATGGAACCTGGACTGCAGGCGAATATGTATGACGACATATTGCAACAAATTGAATTCAGCGCAACTCAAAATTACATAACTAACCCGAAATAACCGAAACTTACGGTATCTGTGACAATAAATTTTATCCGTTCAAAATCGGTAAGGCTAACCATCAGGGATTTTCGCAAAAAAATTGAAAAATTTTATTGTTGAGTTTCCGGTTCAAAATGATTATGGGTAATGGAAATGACATATCTAGCAAGAAACTAACGGTATATTAACCATGGAACGTGCGGTTATTGGAAAAATCGTATTTTGAATCCGGTTACTTATTGTAATGGAACCTGGACTGCAGGCGAATATGTATGACGACATATTGCAACAAATTGAATTCAGCGCAACTCAAAATTACATAACTAACCCGAAATAACCGAAACTTACGGTATCTGTGACAATAAATTTTATCCGTTCAAAATCGGTAAGGCTAACCATCAGGGATTTTCGCAAAAAAATTGAAAAATTTTATTGTTGAGTTTCCGGTTCAAAATGATTATGGGTAATGGAAATGACATATCTAGCAAGAAACTAACGGTATATTAACCATGGAACGTGCGGTTATTGGAAAAATCGTATTTTGAATCCGGTTACTTATTGTAATGGAACCTGGACTGCAGGCGAATATGTATGACGACATATTGCAACAAATTGAATTCAGCGCAACTCAAAATTACATAACTAACCCGAAATAACCGAAACTTACGGTATCTGTGACAATAAATTTTATCCGTTCAAAATCGGTAAGGCTAACCATCAGGGATTTTCGCAAAAAATTGAAAAATTTTATTGTTGAGTTTCCGGTTCAAAATGATTATGGGTAATGGAAATGACATATCTAGCAAGAAACTAACGGTATATTAACCATGGAAAGTGCGGTTAATGGAAAAATCGTATTTTGAATCCGGTTACTTATTGTAATGGAACCTGGACTGCAGGCGAATATGTATGACGACATATTGCAACAAATTGAATTCAGCGCAACTCAAAATTACATAACTAACCCGAAATAACCGAAACTTACGGTATCTGTGACAATAAATTTTATCCGTTCAAAATCGGTAAGGCTAACCATCAGGGATTTTCGCAAAAAAATTGAAAAATTTTATTGTTGAGTTTCCGGTTCAAAATGATTATGGGTAATGGAAATGACATATCTAGCAAGAAACTAACGGTATATTAACCATGGAACGTGCGGTTATTGGAAAAATCGTATTTTGAATCCGGTTACTTATTGTAATGGAACCTGGACTGCAGGCGAATATGTATGACGACATATTGCAACAAATTGAATTCAGCGCAACTCAAAATTACATAACTAACCCGAAATAACCGAAACTTACGGTGTCTGTGACAATAAATTTTATCCGTTCAAAATCGGTGAGGCTAACCATCAGGGATTTTCGCAAAAAAATTTAAAAATTTTATTGTTGAGTTTCCGGTTCAAAATGATTATGGGTAATGGAAATGGCATATCTAGCAAGAAACTAACGGTATATTAACCATGGAACGTGCGGTTATTGGAAAAATCGTATTTTGAATCCGGTTACTTATTGTAATGGAACCTGGACTGCAGGCGAATATGTATGACGACATATTGCAACAAATTGAATTCAGCGCAACTCAAAATTACATAACTAACCCGAAATAACCGAAACTTACGGTATCTGTGACAATAAATTTTATCCGTTCAAAATCGGTGAGGCTAACCATCAGGGATTTTCGCAAAAAAATTGAAAAATTTTATTGTTGAGTTTCCGGTTCAAAATGATTATAGGTAATGGAAATGACATATCTAGCAAGAAACTAACGGTATATTAACCATGGAAAGTGCGGTTATTGGAAAAATCGTATTTTGAATCCGGTTACTTATTGTAATGGAACCTGGACTGCAGGCGAATATGTATGACGACATATTGCAACAAATTGAATTCAGCGCAACTCAAAATTACATAACTAACCCGAAATAACCGAAACTTACGGTATCTGTGACAATAAATTTTATCCGTTCAAAATCGGTAAGGCTAACCATCAGGGATTTTCGCAAAAAAATTGAAAAATTTTATTGTTGAGTTTCCGGTTCAAAATGATTATGGGTAATGGAAATGACATATCTAGCAAGAAACTAACGGTATATTAACCATGGAACGTGCGGTTATTGGAAAAATCGTATTTTGAATCCGGTTACTTATTGTAATGGAACCTGGACTGCAGGCGAATATGTATGACGACATATTGCAACAAATTGAATTCAGCGCAACTCAAAATTACATAACTAACCCGAAATAACCGAAACTTACGGTATCTGTGACAATAAATTTTATCCGTTCAAAATCGGTAAGGCTAACCATCAGGGATTTTCGCAAAAAAATTGAAAAATTTTATTGTTGAGTTTCCGGTTCAAAATGATTATGGGTAATGGAAATGACATATCTAGCAAGAAACTAACGGTATATTAACCATGGAAAGTGCGGTTAATGGAAAAATCGTATTTTGAATCCGGTTACTTATTGTAATGGAACCTGGACTGCAGGCGAATATGTATGACGACATATTGCAACAAATTGAATTCAGCGCAACTCAAAATTACATAACTAACCCGAAATAACCGAAACTTACGGTATCTGTGACAATAAATTTTATCCGTTCAAAATCGGTAAGGCTAACCATCAGGGATTTTCGCAAAAAAATTGAAAAATTTTATTGTTGAGTTTCCGGTTCAAAATGATTATGGGTAATGGAAATGACATATCTAGCAAGAAACTAACGGTATATTAACCATGGAACGTGCGGTTATTGGAAAAATCGTATTTTGAATCCGGTTACTTATTGTAATGGAACCTGGACTGCAGGCGAATATGTATGACGACATATTGCAACAAATTGAATTCAGCGCAACTCAAAATTACATAACTAACCCGAAATAACCGAAACTTACGGTATCTATGACAATAAATTTTATCCGTTCAAAATCGGTAAGGCTAACCATCAGGGATTTTCGCAAAAAAATTGAAAAAATTTATTGTTGAGTTTCCGGTTCAAAATGATTATGGGTAATGGAAATGACATATCTAGCAAGAAACTAACGGTATATTAACCATGGAACGTGCGGTTATTGGAAAAATCGTATTTTGAATCCGGTTACTTATTGTAATGGAACCTGGACTGCAGGCGAATATGTATGACGACATATTGCAACAAATTGAATTCAGCGCAACTCAAAATTACATAACTAACCCGAAATAACCGAAACTTACGGTATCTGTGACAATAAATTTTATCCGTTCAAAATCGGTAAGGCTAACCATCAGGGATTTTCGCAAAAAAATTGAAAAATTTTATTGTTGAGTTTCCGGTTCAAAATGATTATGGGTAATGGAAATGACATATCTAGCAAGAAACTAACGGTATATTAACCATGGAAAGTGCGGTTAATGGAAAAATCGTATTTTGAATCCGGTTACTTATTGTAATGGAACCTGGACTGCAGGCGAATATGTATGACGACATATTGCAACAAATTGAATTCAGCGCAACTCAAAATTACATAACTAACCCGAAATAACCGAAACTTACGGTATCTGTGACAATAAATTTTATCCGTTCAAAATCGGTAAGGCTAACATCAGGGATTTTCGCAAAAAAATTGAAAAATTTTATTGTTGAGTTTCCGGTTCAAAATGATTATGGGTAATGGAAATGACATATCTAGCAAGAAACTAACGGTATATTAACCATGGAACGTGCGGTTATTGGAAAAATCGTATTTTGAATCCGGTTACTTATTGTAATGGAACCTGGACTGCAGGCGAATATGTATGACGACATATTGCAACAAATTGAATTCAGCGCAACTCAAAATTACATAACTAACCCGAAATAACCGAAACTTACGGTATCTGTGACAATAAATTTTATCCGTTCAAAATCGGTAAGGCTAACCATCAGGGATTTTCGCAAAAAAATTGAAAAATTTTATTGTTGAGTTTCCGGTTCAAAATGATTATGGGTAATGGAAATGACATATCTAGCAAGAAACTAACGGTATATTAACCATGGAAAGTGCGGTTAATGGAAAAATCGTATTTTGAATCCGGTTACTTATTGTAATGGAACCTGGACTGCAGGCGAATATGTATGACGACATATTGCAACAAATTGAATTCAGCGCAACTCAAAATTACATAACTAACCCGAAATAACCGAAACTTACGGTATCTGTGACAATAAATTTTATCCGTTCAAAATCGGTGAGGCTAACCATCAGGGATTTTCGCAAAAAAATTGAAAAATTTTATTGTTGAGTTTCCGGTTCAAAATGATTATAGGTAATGGAAATGACATATCTAGCAAGAAACTAACGGTATATTAACCATGGAAAGTGCGGTTATTGGAAAAATCGTATTTTGAATCCGGTTACTTATTGTAATGGAACCTGGACTGCAGGCGAATATGTATGACGACATATTGCAACAAATTGAATTCAGCGCAACTCAAAATTACATAACTAACCCGAAATAACCGAAACTTACGGTATCTGTGACAATAAATTTTATCCGTTCAAAATCGGTAAGGCTAACCATCAGGGATTTTCGCAAAAAAATTGAAAAATTTTATTGTTGAGTTTCCGGTTCAAAATGATTATGGGTAATGGAAATGACATATCTAGCAAGAAACTAACGGTATATTAACCATGGAACGTGCGGTTATTGGAAAAATCGTATTTTGAATCCGGTTACTTATTGTAATGGAACCTGGACTGCAGGCGAATATGTATGACGACATATTGCAACAAATTGAATTCAGCGCAACTCAAAATTACATAACTAACCCGAAATAACCGAAACTTACGGTATCTATGACAATAAATTTTATCCGTTCAAAATCGGTAAGGCTAACCATCAGGGATTTTCGCAAAAAAATTGAAAAAATTTATTGTTGAGTTTCCGGTTCAAAATGATTATGGGTAATGGAAATGACATATCTAGCAAGAAACTAACGGTATATTAACCATGGAAAGTGCGGTTATTGGAAAAATCGTATTTTGAATCCGGTTACTTATTGTAATGGAACCTGGACTGCAGGCGAATATGTATGACGACATATTGCAACAAATTGAATTCAGCGCAACTCAAAATTACATAACTAACCCGAAATAACCGAAACTTACGGTATCTATGACAATAAATTTTATCCGTTCAAAATCGGTAAGGCTAACCATCAGGGATTTTCGCAAAAAAATTGAAAAATTTTATTGTTGAGTTTCCGGTTCAAAATGATTATGGGTAATGGAAATGACATATCTAGCAAGAAACTAACGGTATATTAACCATGGAACGTGCGGTTATTGGAAAAATCGTATTTTGAATCCGGTTACTTATTGTAATGGAACCTGGACTGCAGGCGAATATGTATGACGACATATTGCAACAAATTGAATTCAGCGCAACTCAAAATTACATAACTAACCCGAAATAACCGAAACTTACGGTATCTGTGACAATAAATTTTATCCGTTCAAAATCGGTAAGGCTAACCATCAGGGATTTTCGCAAAAAAATTGAAAAATTTTATTGTTGAGTTTCCGGTTCAAAATGATTATGGGTAATGGAAATGACATATCTAGCAAGAAACTAACGGTATATTAACCATGGAACGTGCGGTTATTGGAAAAATCGTATTTTGAATCCGGTTACTTATTGTAATGGAACCTGGACTGCAGGCGAATATGTATGACGACATATTGCAACAAATTGAATTCAGCGCAACTCAAAATTACATAACTAACCCGAAATAACCGAAACTTACGGTATCTGTGACAATAAATTTTATCCGTTCAAAATCGGTAAGGCTAACCATCAGGGATTTTCGCAAAAAAATTGAAAAATTTTATTGTTGAGTTTCCGGTTCAAAATGATTATGGGTAATGGAAATGACATATCTAGCAAGAAACTAACGGTATATTAACCATGGAAAGTGCGGTTAATGAAAAAATCGTATTTTGAATCCGGTTACTTATTGTAATGGAACCTGGACTGCAGGCGAATATGTATGACGACATATTGCAACAAATTGAATTCAGCGCAACTCAAAATTACATAACTAACCCGAAATAACCGAAACTTACGGTATCTGTGACAATAAATTTTATCCGTTCAAAATCGGTGAGGCTAACCATCAGGGATTTTCGCAAAAAAATTGAAAAATTTTATTGTTGAGTTTCCGGTTCAAAATGATTATAGGTAATGGAAATGACATATCTAGCAAGAAACTAACGGTATATTAACCATGGAAAGTGCGGTTATTGGAAAAATCGTATTTTGAATCCGGTTACTTATTGTAATGGAACCTGGACTGCAGGCGAATATGTATGACGACATATTGCAACAAATTGAATTCAGCGCAACTCAAAATTACATAACTAACCCGAAATAACCGAAACTTACGGTATCTGTGACAATAAATTTTATCCGTTCAAAATCGGTAAGGCTACATCAGGGATTTTCGCAAAAAAATTGAAAAATTTTATTGTTGAGTTTCCGGTTCAAAATGATTATGGGTAATGGAAATGACATATCTAGCAAGAAACTAACGGTATATTAACCATGGAACGTGCGGTTATTGGAAAAATCGTATTTTGAATCCGGTTACTTATTGTAATGGAACCTGGACTGCAGGCGAATATGTATGACGACATATTGCAACAAATTGAATTCAGCGCAACTCAAAATTACATAACTAACCCGAAATAACCGAAACTTACGGTATCTGTGACAATAAATTTTATCCGTTCAAAATCGGTAAGGCTAACCATCAGGGATTTTCGCAAAAAAATTGAAAAATTTTATTGTTGAGTTTCCGGTTCAAAATGATTATGGGTAATGGAAATGACATATCTAGCAAGAAACTAACGGTATATTAACCATGGAACGTGCGGTTATTGGAAAAATCGTATTTTGAATCCGGTTACTTATTGTAATGGAACCTGGACTGCAGGCGAATATGTATGACGACATATTGCAACAAATTGAATTCAGCGCAACTCAAAATTACATAACTAACCCGAAATAACCGAAACTTACGGTATCTATGACAATAAATTTTATCCGTTCAAAATCGGTAAGGCTAACCATCAGGGATTTTCGCAAAAAAATTGAAAAAATTTATTGTTGAGTTTCCGGTTCAAAATGATTATGGGTAATGGAAATGACATATCTAGCAAGAAACTAACGGTATATTAACCATGGAACGTGCGGTTATTGGAAAAATCGTATTTTGAATCCGGTTACTTATTGTAATGGAACCTGGACTGCAGGCGAATATGTATGACGACATATTGCAACAAATTGAATTCAGCGCAACTCAAAATTACATAACTAACCCGAAATAACCGAAACTTACGGTATCTATGACAATAAATTTTATCCGTTCAAAATCGGTAAGGCTAACCATCAGGGATTTTCGCAAAAAAATTGAAAAAATTTATTGTTGAGTTTCCGGTTCAAAATGATTATGGGTAATGGAAATGACATATCTAGCAAGAAACTAACGGTATATTAACCATGGAACGTGCGGTTATTGGAAAAATCGTATTTTGAATCCGGTTACTTATTGTAATGGAACCTGGACTGCAGGCGAATATGTATGACGACATATTGCAACAAATTGAATTCAGCGCAACTCAAAATTACATAACTAACCCGAAATAACCGAAACTTACGGTATCTGTGACAATAAATTTTATCCGTTCAAAATCGGTAAGGCTAACCATCAGGGATTTTCGCAAAAAAATTGAAAAATTTTATTGTTGAGTTTCCGGTTCAAAATGATTATGGGTAATGGAAATGACATATCTAGCAAGAAACTAACGGTATATTAACCATGGAAAGTGCGGTTAATGGAAAAATCGTATTTTGAATCCGGTCACTTATTGTAATGGAACCTGGACTGCAGGCGAATATGTATGACGACATATTGCAACAAATTGAATTCAGCGCAACTCAAAATTACATAACTAACCCGAAATAACCGAAACTTACGGTATCTGTGACAATAAATTTTATCCGTTCAAAATCGGTAAGGCTAACCATCAGGGATTTTCGCAAAAAAATTGAAAAATTTTATTGTTGAGTTTCCGGTTCAAAATGATTATGGGTAATGGAAATGACATATCTAGCAAGAAACTAACGGTATATTAACCATGGAACGTGCGGTTATTGGAAAAATCGTATTTTGAATCCGGTTACTTATTGTAATGGAACCTGGACTGCAGACGAATATGTATGACGACATATTGCAACAAATTGAATTCAGCGCAACTCAAAATTACATAACTAACCCGAAATAACCGAAACTTACGGTATCTGTGACAATAAATTTTATCCGTTCAAAATCGGTGAAGCTAACCATCAGGGATTTTCGCAAAAAAATTTAAAAATTTTATTGTTGAGTTTCCGGTTCAAAATGATTATGGGTAATGGAAATGACATATCTAGCAAGAAACTAACGGTATATTAACCATGGAACGTGCGGTTATTGGAAAAATCGTATTTTGAATCCGGTTACTTATTGTAATGGAACCTGGACTGCAGGCGAATATGTATGACGACATATTGCAACAAATTGAATTCAGCGCAACTCAAAATTACATAACTAACCCGAAATAACCGAAACTTACGGTATCTGTGACAATAAATTTTATCCGTTCAAAATCGGTGAGGCTAACCATCAGGGATTTTCGCAAAAAAATTGAAAAATTTTATTGTTGAGTTTCCGGTTCAAAATGATTATAGGTAATGGAAATGACATATCTAGCAAGAAACTAACGGTATATTAACCATGGAAAGTGCGGTTATTGGAAAAATCGTATTTTGAATCCGGTTACTTATTGTAATGGAACCTGGACTGCAGGCGAATATGTATGACGACATATTGCAACAAATTGAATTCAGCGCAACTCAAAATTACATAACTAACCCGAAATAACCGAAACTTACGGTATCTGTGACAATAAATTTTATCCGTTCAAAATCGGTAAGGCTAACCATCAGGGATTTTCGCAAAAAAATTGAAAAATTTTATTGTTGAGTTTCCGGTTCAAAATGATTATGGGTAATGGAAATGACATATCTAGCAAGAAACTAACGGTATATTAACCATGGAACGTGCGGTTATTGGAAAAATCGTATTTTGAATCCGGTTACTTATTGTAATGGAACCTGGACTGCAGGCGAATATGTATGACGACATATTGCAACAAATTGAATTCAGCGCAACTCAAAATTACATAACTAACCCGAAATAACCGAAACTTACGGTATCTATGACAATAAATTTTATCCGTTCAAAATCGGTAAGGCTAACCATCAGGGATTTTCGCAAAAAAATTGAAAAAATTTATTGTTGAGTTTCCGGTTCAAAATGATTATGGGTAATGGAAATGACATATCTAGCAAGAAACTAACGGTATATTAACCATGGAAAGTGCGGTTATTGGAAAAATCGTATTTTGAATCCGGTTACTTATTGTAATGGAACCTGGACTGCAGGCGAATATGTATGACGACATATTGCAACAAATTGAATTCAGCGCAACTCAAAATTACATAACTAACCCGAAATAACCGAAACTTACGGTATCTATGACAATAAATTTTATCCGTTCAAAATCGGTAAGGCTAACCATCAGGGATTTTCGCAAAAAAATTGAAAAATTTTATTGTTGAGTTTCCGGTTCAAAATGATTATGGGTAATGGAAATGACATATCTAGCAAGAAACTAACGGTATATTAACCATGGAAAGTGCGGTTATTGGAAAAATCGTATTTTGAATCCGGTTACTTATTGTAATGGAACCTGGACTGCAGGCGAATATGTATGACGACATATTGCAACAAATTGAATTCAGCGCAACTCAAAATTACATAACTAACCCGAAATAACCGAAACTTACGGTATCTGTGACAATAAATTTTATCCGTTCAAAATCGGTAAGGCTAACCATCAGGGATTTTCGCAAAAAAATTGAAAAATTTTATTGTTGAGTTTCCGGTTCAAAATGATTATGGGTAATGGAAATGACATATCTAGCAAGAAACTAACGGTATATTAACCATGGAACGTGCGGTTATTGGAAAAATCGTATTTTGAATCCGGTTACTTATTGTAATGGAACCTGGACTGCAGGCGAATATGTATGACGACATATTGCAACAAATTGAATTCAGCGCAACTCAAAATTACATAACTAACCCGAAATAACCGAAACTTACGATATCTGTGACAATAAATTTTATCCGTTCAAAATCGGTAAGGCTAACCATCAGGGATTTTCGCAAAAAAATTGAAAAATTTTATTGTTGAGTTTCCGGTTCAAAATGATTATGGGTAATGGAAATGACATATCTAGCAAGAAACTAACGGTATATTAACCATGGAAAGTGCGGTTATTGGAAAAATCGTATTTTGAATCCGGTCACTTATTGTAATGGAACCTGGACTGCAGGCGAATATGTATGACGACATATTGCAACAAATTGAATTCAGCGCAACTCAAAATTACATAACTAACCCGAAATAACCGAAACTTACGGTATCTGTGACAATAAATTTTATCCGTTCAAAATCGGTAAGGCTAACCATCAGGGATTTTCGCAAAAAAATTGAAAAATTTTATTGTTGAGTTTCCGGTTCAAAATGATTATGGGTAATGGAAATGACATATCTAGCAAGAAACTAACGGTATATTAACCATGGAAAGTGCGGTTATTGGAAAAATCGTATTTTGAATCCGGTTACTTATTGTAATGGAACCTGGACTGCAGGCGAATATGTATGACGACATATTGCAACAAATTGAATTCAGCGCAACTCAAAATTACATAACTAACCCGAAATAACCGAAACTTACGGTATCTGTGACAATAAATTTTATCCGTTCAAAATCGGCAAGGCTAACCATCAGGGATTTTCGCAAAAAAATTGAAAAATTTTATTGTTGAGTTTCCGGTTCAAAATGATTATGGGTAATGGAAATGACATATCTAGCAAGAAACTAACGGTATATTAACCATGGAAAGTGCGGTTATTGGAAAAATCGTATTTTGAATCCGGTCACTTATTGTAATGGAACCTGGACTGCAGGCGAATATGTATGACGACATATTGCAACAAATTGAATTCAGCGCAACTCAAAATTACATAACTAACCCGAAATAACCGAAACTTACGGTATCTGTGACAATAAATTTTATCCGTTCAAAATCGGTAAGGCTAACCATCAGGGATTTTCGCAAAAAAATTGAAAAATTTTATTGTTGAGTTTCCGGTTCAAAATGATTATGGGTAATGGAAATGACATATCTAGCAAGAAACTAACGGTATATTAACCATGGAACGTGCGGTTATTGGAAAAATCGTATTTGGAATCCGGTCACTTATTGTAATGGAACCTGGACTGCAGGCGAATATGTATGACGACATATTGCAACAAATTGAATTCAGCGCAACTCAAAATTACATAACTAACCCGAAATAACCGAAACTTACGGTATCTGTGACAATAAATTTTATCCGTTCAAAATCGGTAAGGCTAACCATCAGGGATTTTCGCAAAAAAATTGAAAAATTTTATTGTTGAGTTTCCGGTTCAAAATGATTATGGGTAATGGAAATGACATATCTAGCAAGAAACTAACGGTATATTAACCATGGAACGTGCGGTTATTGGAAAAATCGTATTTGGAATCCGGTCACTTATTGTAATGGAACCTGGACTGCAGGCGAATATGTATGACGACATATTGCAACAAATTGAATTCAGCGCAACTCAAAATTACATAACTAACCCGAAATAACCGAAACCTACGGTATCTATGACAATAAATTTTATCCGTTCAAAATCGGTAAGGCTAACCATCAGGGATTTTCGCAAAAAAATTGAAAAATTTTATTGTTGAGTTTCCGGTTCAAAATGATTATGGGTAATGGAAATGACATATCTAGCAAGAAACTAACGGTATATTAACCATGGAACGTGCGGTTATTGGAAAAATCGTATTTTGAATCCGGTTACTTATTGTAATGGAACCTGGACTGCAGGCGAATATGTATGACGACATATTGCAACAAATTGAATTCAGCGCAACTCAAAATTACATAACTAACCCGAAATAACCGAAACTTACGGTATCTGTGACAATAAATTTTATCCGTTCAAAATCGGTAAGGCTAACCATCAGGGATTTTCGCAAAAAAATTGAAAAATTTTATTGTTGAGTTTCCGGTTCAAAATGATTATGGGTAATGGAAATGACATATCTAGCAAGAAACTAACGGTATATTAACCATGGAACGTGCGGTTATTGGAAAAATCGTATTTTGAATCCGGTTACTTATTGTAATGGAACCTGGACTGCAGGCGAATATGTATGACGACATATTGCAACAAATTGAATTCAGCGCAACTCAAAATTACATAACTAACCCGAAATAACCGAAACTTACGGTATCTGTGACATTAAATTTTATCCGTTCAAAATCGGTAAGGCTAACCATCAGGGATTTTCGCAAAAAAATTGAAAAATTTTATTGTTGAGTTTCCGGTTCAAAATGATTATGGGTAATGGAAATGACATATCTAGCAAGAAACTAACGGTATATTAACCATGGAAAGTGCGGTTATTGGAAAAATCGTATTTTGAATCCGGTCACTTATTGTAATGGAACCTGGACTGCAGGCGAATATGTATGACGACATATTGCAACAAATTGAATTCAGCGCAACTCAAAATTACATAACTAACCCGAAATAACCGAAACTTACGGTATCTGTGACAATAAATTTTATCCGTTCAAAATCGGTAAGGCTAACCATCAGGGATTTTCGCAAAAAAATTGAAAAATTTTATTGTTGAGTTTCCGGTTCAAAATGATTATGGGTAATGGAAATGACATATCTAGCAAGAAACTAACGGTATATTAACCATGGAAAGTGCGGTTATTGGAAAAATCGTATTTTGAATCCGGTTACTTATTGTAATGGAACCTGGACTGCAGGCGAATATGTATGACGACATATTGCAACAAATTGAATTCAGCGCAACTCAAAATTACATAACTAACCCGAAATAACCGAAACTTACGGTATCTGTGACAATAAATTTTATCCGTTCAAAATCGGTAAGGCTAACCATCAGGGATTTTCGCAAAAAAATTGAAAAATTTTATTGTTGAGTTTCCGGTTCAAAATGATTATGGGTAATGGAAATGACATATCTAGCAAGAAACTAACGGTATATTAACCATGGAACGTGCGGTTATTGGAAAAATCGTATTTGGAATCCGGTCACTTATTGTAATGGAACCTGGACTGCAGGCGAATATGTATGACGACATATTGCAACAAATTGAATTCAGCGCAACTCAAAATTACATAACTAACCCGAAATAACCGAAACCTACGGTATCTATGACAATAAATTTTATCCGTTCAAAATCGGTAAGGCTAACCATCAGGGATTTTCGCAAAAAAATTGAAAAATTTTATTGTTGAGTTTCCGGTTCAAAATGATTATGGGTAATGGAAATGACATATCTAGCAAGAAACTAACGGTATATTAACCATGGAACGTGCGGTTATTGGAAAAATCGTATTTTGAATCCGGTTACTTATTGTAATGGAACCTGGACTGCAGGCGAATATGTATGACGACATATTGCAACAAATTGAATTCAGCGCAACTCAAAATTACATAACTAACCCGAAATAACCGAAACTTACGGTATCTGTGACAATAAATTTTATCCGTTCAAAATCGGTAAGGCTAACCATCAGGGATTTTCGCAAAAAAATTGAAAAATTTTATTGTTGAGTTTCCGGTTCAAAATGATTATGGGTAATGGAAATGACATATCTAGCAAGAAACTAACGGTATATTAACCATGGAACGTGCGGTTATTGGAAAAATCGTATTTTGAATCCGGTTACTTATTGTAATGGAACCTGGACTGCAGGCGAATATGTATGACGACATATTGCAACAAATTGAATTCAGCGCAACTCAAAATTACATAACTAACCCGAAATAACCGAAACTTACGGTATCTGTGACAATAAATTTTATCCGTTCAAAATCGGTAAGGCTAACCATCAGGGATTTTCGCAAAAAAATTGAAAAATTTTATTGTTGAGTTTCCGGTTCAAAATGATTATGGGTAATGGAAATGACATATCTAGCAAGAAACTAACGGTATATTAACCATGGAAAGTGCGGTTATTGGAAAAATCGTATTTGGAATCCGGTCACTTATTGTAATGGAACCTGGACTGCAGGCGAATATGTATGACGACATATTGCAACAAATTGAATTCAGCGCAACTCAAAATTACATAACTAACCCGAAATAACCGAAACTTACGGTATCTATGACAATAAATTTTATCCGTTCAAAATCGGTAAGGCTAACCATCACGGATTTTCGCAAAAAAATTGAAAAATTTTATTGTTGAGTTTCCGGTTCAAAATGATTATGAGTAATGGAAATGACATATCTAGCAAGAAACTAACGGTATATTAACCATGGAACGTGCGGTTATTGGAAAAATCGTATTTTGAATCCGGTTACTTATTGTAATGGAACCTGGACTGCAGGCGAATATGTATGACGACATATTGCAACAAATTGAATTCAGCGCAACTCAAAATTACATAACTAACCCGAAATAACCGAAACTTACGGTATCTATGACAATAAATTTTATCCGTTCAAAATCGGTAAGGCTAACTAACCATCAGGGATTTTCGCAAAAAAATTGAAAATTTTTATTGTTGAGTTTCCGGTTCAAAATGATTATGGGTAATGGAAATGACATATCTAGCAAGAAACTAACGGTATATTAACCATGGGACGTGCGGTTATTGGAAAAATCGTATTTTGAATCCGGTTACTTATTGTAATGGAACCTGGACTGCAGGCGAATATGTATGACGACATATTGCAACAAATTGAATTCAGCGCAACTCAAAATTACATAACTAACCCGAAATAACCGAAACCTACGGTATCTATGACAATAAATTTTATCCGTTCAAAATCGGTAAGGCTAACCATCAGGGATTTTCGCAAAAAAATTGAAAAATTTTATTGTTGAGTTTCCGGTTCAAAATGATTATGGGTAATGGAAATGACATATCTAGCAAGAAACTAACGGTATATTAACCATGGGACGTGCGGTTATTGGAAAAATCGTATTTTGAATCCGGTTACTTATTGTAATGGAACCTGGACTGCAGGCGAATATGTATGACGACATATTGCAACAAATTGAATTCAGCGCAACTCAAAATTACATAACTAACCCGAAATAACCGAAACTTACGGTATCTGTGACAATAAATTTTATCCGTTCAAAATCGGTAAGGCTAACCATCAGGGATTTTCGCAAAAAAATTGAAAAATTTTATTGTTGAGTTTCCGGTTCAAAATGATTATGGGTAATGGAAATGACATATCTAGCAAGAAACTAACGGTATATTAACCATGGAACGTGCGGTTATTGGAAAAATCGTATTTTGAATCCGGTTACTTATTGTAATGGAACCTGGACTGCAGGCGAATATGTATGACGACATATTGCAACAAATTGAATTCAGCGCAACTCAAAATTACATAACTAACCCGAAATAACCGAAACTTACGGTATCTGTGACAATAAATTTTATCCGTTCAAAATCGGTAAGGCTAACCATCAGGGATTTTCGCAAAAAAATTGAAAAATTTTATTGTTGAGTTTCCGGTTCAAAATGATTATGGGTAATGGAAATGACATATCTAGCAAGAAACTAACGGTATATTAACCATGGAACGTGCGGTTATTGGAAAAATCGTATTTTGAATCCGGTTACTTATTGTAATGGAACCTGGACTGCAGGCGAATATGTATGACGACATATTGCAACAAATTGAATTCAGCGCAACTCAAAATTACATAACTAACCCGAAATAACCGAAACTTACGGTATCTGTGACAATAAATTTTATCCGTTCAAAATCGGTAAGGCTAACCATCAGGGATTTTCGCAAAAAAATTGAAAAATTTTATTGTTGAGTTTCCGGTTCAAAATGATTATGGGTAATGGAAATGACATATCTAGCAAGAAACTAACGGTATATTAACCATGGAACGTGCGGTTATTGGAAAAATCGTATTTTGAATCCGGTTACTTATTGTAATGGAACCTGGACTGCAGGCGAATATGTATGACGACATATTGCAACAAATTGAATTCAGCGCAACTCAAAATTACATAACTAACCCGAAATAACCGAAACTTACGGTATCTGTGACAATAAATTTTATCCGTTCAAAATCGGTAAGGCTAACCATCAGGGATTTTCGCAAAAAAATTGAAAAATTTTATTGTTGAGTTTCCGGTTCAAAATGATTATGGGTAATGGAAATGACATATCTAGCAAGAAACTAACGGTATATTAACCATGGAACGTGCGGTTATTGGAAAAATCGTATTTTGAATCCGGTTACTTATTGTAATGGAACCTGGACTGCAGGCGAATATGTATGACGACATATTGCAACAAATTGAATTCAGCGCAACTCAAAATTACATAACTAACCCGAAATAACCGAAACTTACGGTATCTGTGACAATAAATTTTATCCGTTCAAAATCGGTAAGGCTAACCATCAGGGATTTTCGCAAAAAAATTGAAAAATTTTATTGTTGAGTTTCCGGTTCAAAATGATTATGGGTAATGGAAATGACATATCTAGCAAGAAACTAACGGTATATTAACCATGGAACGTGCGGTTATTGGAAAAATCGTATTTTGAATCCGGTTACTTATTGTAATGGAACCTGGACTGCAGGCGAATATGTATGACGACATATTGCAACAAATTGAATTCAGCGCAACTCAAAATTACATAACTAACCCGAAATAACCGAAACTTACGGTATCTGTGACAATAAATTTTATCCGTTCAAAATCGGTTAGGCTAACCATCAGGGATTTTCGCAAAAAAATTGAAAAATTTTATTGTTGAGTTTCCGGTTCAAAATGATTATGGGTAATGGAAATGACATATCTAGCAAGAAACTAACGGTATATTAACCATGGAACGTGCGGTTATTGGAAAAATCGTATTTTGAATCCGGTCACTTATTGTAATGGAACCTGGACTGCAGGCGAATATGTATGACGACATATTGCAACAAATTGAATTCAGCGCAACTCAAAATTACATAACTAACCCGAAATAACCGAAACTTACGGTATCTATGACAATAAATTTTATCCGTTCAAAATTGGTAAGGCTAACCATCAGGGATTTTCGCAAAAAAATTGAAAAATTTTATTGTTGAGTTTCCGGTTCAAAATGATTATGGGTAATGGAAATGACATATCTAGCAAGAAACTAACGGTATATTAACCATGGAACGTGCGGTTATTGGAAAAATCGTATTTTGAATCCGGTTACTTATTGTAATGGAACCTGGACTGCAGGCGAATATGTATGACGACATATTGCAACAAATTGAATTCAGCGCAACTCAAAATTACATAACTAACCCGAAATAACCGAAACTTACGGTATCTGTGACAATAAATTTTATCCGTTCAAAATCGGTAAGGCTAACCATCAGGGATTTTCGCAAAAAAATTGAAAAATTTTATTGTTGAGTTTCCGGTTCAAAATGATTATGGGTAATGGAAATGACATATCTAGCAAGAAACTAACGGTATATTAACCATGGAACGTGCGGTTATTGGAAAAATCGTATTTTGAATCCGGTTACTTATTGTAATGGAACCTGGACTGCAGGCGAATATGTATGACGACATATTGCAACAAATTGAATTCAGCGCAACTCAAAATTACATAACTAACCCGAAATAACCGAAACTTACGGTATCTGTGACAATAAATTTTATCCGTTCAAAATCGGTAAGGCTAACCATCAGGGATTTTCGCAAAAAAATTGAAAAATTTTATTGTTGAGTTTCCGGTTCAAAATGATTATGGGTAATGGAAATGACATATCTAGCAAGAAACTAACGGTATATTAACCATGGAACGTGCGGTTATTGGAAAAATCGTATTTTGAATCCGGTTACTTATTGTAATGGAACCTGGACTGCAGGCGAATATGTATGACGACATATTGCAACAAATTGAATTCAGCGCAACTCAAAATTACATAACTAACCCGAAATAACCGAAACTTACGGTATCTGTGACAATAAATTTTATCCGTTCAAAATCGGTAAGGCTAACCATCAGGGATTTTCGCAAAAAAATTGAAAAATTTTATTGTTGAGTTTCCGGTTCAAAATGATTATGGGTAATGGAAATGACATATCTAGCAAGAAACTAACGGTATATTAACCATGGAACGTGCGGTTATTGGAAAAATCGTATTTTGAATCCGGTCACTTATTGTAATGGAACCTGGACTGCAGGCGAATATGTATGACGACATATTGCAACAAATTGAATTCAGCGCAACTCAAAATTACATAACTAACCCGAAATAACCGAAACTTACGGTATCTGTGACAATAAATTTTATCCGTTCAAAATCGGTAAGGCTAACCATCAGGGATTTTCGCAAAAAAATTGAAAAATTTTATTGTTGAGTTTCCGGTTCAAAATGATTATGGGTAATGGAAATGACATATCTAGCAAGAAACTAACGGTATATTAACCATGGAACGTGCGGTTATTGGAAAAATCGTTTTTTGAATCCGGTCACTTATTGTAATGGAACCTGGACTGCAGGCGAATATGTATGACGACATATTGCAACAAATTGAATTCAGCGCAACTCAAAATTACATAACTAACCCGAAATAACCGAAACTTACGGTATCTATGACAATAAATTTTATCCGTTCAAAATCGGTAAGGCTAACCATCAGGGATTTTCGCAAAAAAATTGAAAAATTTTATTGTTGAGTTTCCGGTTCAAAATGATTATGGGTAATGCAAATGACATATCTAGCAAGAAACTAACGGTATATTAACCATGGAACGTGCGGTTATTGGAAAAATCGTATTTTGAATCCGGTCACTTATTGTAATGGAACCTGGACTGCAGGCGAATATGTATGACGACATATTGCAACAAATTGAATTCAGCGCAACTCAAAATTACATAACTAACCCGAAATAACCGAAACTTACGGTATCTGTGACAATAAATTTTATCCGTTCAAAATCGGTAAGGCTAACCATCAGGGATTTTCGCAAAAAAATTGAAAAATTTTATTGTTGAGTTTCCGGTTCAAAATGATTATGGGTAATGGAAATGACATATCTAGCAAGAAACTAACGGTATATTAACCATGGAAAGTGCGGTTATTGGAAAAATCGTATTTTGAATCCGGTCACTTATTGTAATGGAACCTGGACTGCAGGCGAATATGTATGACGACATATTGCAACAAATTGAATTCAGCGCAACTCAAAATTACATAACTAACCCGAAATAACCGAAACTTACGGTATCTGTGACAATAAATTTTATCCGTTCAAAATCGGTAAGGCTAACCATCAGGGATTTTCGCAAAAAAATTGAAAAATTTTATTGTTGAGTTTCCGGTTCAAAATGATTATGGGTAATGGAAATGACATATCTAGCAAGAAACTAACGGTATATTAACCATGGAAAGTGCGGTTATTGGAAAAATCGTATTTTGAATCCGGTCACTTATTGTAATGGAACCTGGACTGCAGGCGAATATGTATGACGACATATTGCAACAAATTGAATTCAGCGCAACTCAAAATTACATAACTAACCCGAAATAACCGAAACTTACGGTATCTATGACAATAAATTTTATCCGTTCAAAATCGGTAAGGCTAACCATCAGGGATTTTCGCAAAAAAATTGAAAAATTTTATTGCTGAGTTTCCGGTTCAAAATGATTATGGGTAATGGAAATGACATATCTAGCAAGAAACTAACGGTATATTAACCATGGAACGTGCGGTTATTGGAAAAGTCGTATTTTGAATCCGGTTACTTATTGTAATGGAACCTGGACTGCAGGCGAATATGTATGACGACATATTGCAACAAATTGAATTCAGCGCAACTCAAAATTACATAACTAACCCGAAATAACCGAAACTTACGGTATCTGTGACAATAAATTTTATCCGTTCAAAATCGGTAAGGCTAACCATCAGGGATTTTCGCAAAAAAATTGAAAAATTTTATTGTTGAGTTTCCGGTTCAAAATGATTATGGGTAGTGGAAATGACATATCTAGCAAGAAACTAACGGTATATTAACCATGGAAAGTGCGGTTATTGGAAAAATCGTATTTTGAATCCGGTCACTTATTGTAATGGAACCTGGACTGCAGGCGAATATGTATGACGACATATTGCAACAAATTGAATTCAGCGCAACTCAAAATTACATAACTAACCCGAAATAACCGAAACTCACGGTATCTATGACAATAAATTTTATCCGTTCAAAATCGGTAAGGCTAACATCAGGGATTTTCGCAAAAAAATTGAAAAATTTTATTGTTGAGTTTCCGGTTCAAAATGATTATGGGTAATGGAAATGACATATCTAGCAAGAAACTAACGGTATATTAACCATGGAAAGTGCGGTTATTGGAAAAATCGTATTTTGAATCCGGTCACTTATTGTAATGGAACCTGGACTGCAGGCGAATATGTATGACGACATATTGCAACAAATTGAATTCAGCGCAACTCAAAATTACATAACTAACCCGAAATAACCGAAACTTACGGTATCTATGACAATAAATTTTATCCGTTCAAAATCGGTAAGGCTAACCATCAGGGATTTTCGCAAAAAAATTGAAAAATTTTATTGTTGAGTTTCCGGTTCAAAATGATTATGGGTAATGGAAATGACATATCTAGCAAGAAACTAACGGTATATTAACCATGGAAAGTGCGGTTATTGGAAAAATCGTATTTTGAATCCGGTCACTTATTGTAATGGAACCTGGACTGCAGACGAATATGTATGACGACATATTGCAACAAATTGAATTCAGCGCAACTCAAAATTACATAACTAACCCGAAATAACCGAAACTTACGGTATCTGTGACAATAAATTTTATCCGTTCAAAATCGGTAAGGCTAACCATCAGGGATTTTCGCAAAAAAATTGAAAAATTTTATTGTTGAGTTTCCGGTTCAAAATGATTATGGGTAATGGAAATGACATATCTAGCAAGAAACTAACGGTATATTAACCATGGAAAGTGCGGTTATTGGAAAAATCGTATTTGGAATCCGGTCACTTATTGTAATGGAACCTGGACTGCAGGCGAATATGTATGACGACATATTGCAACAAATTGAATTCAGCGCAACTCAAAATTACATAACTAACCCGAAATAACCGGAACTTACGGTATCTGTGACAATAAATTTTATCCGTTCAAAATCGGTAAGGCTAACCATCAGGGATTTTCGCAAAAAAATTGAAAAATTTTATTGTTGAGTTTCCGGTTCAAAATGATTATGGGTAATGGAAATGACATATCTAGCAAGAAACTAACGGTATATTAACCATGGAACGTGCGGTTATTGGAAAAATCGTATTTTGAATCCGGTCACTTATTGTAATGGAACCTGGACTGCAGGCGAATATGTATGACGACATATTGCAACAAATTGAATTCAGCGCAACTCAAAATTACATAACTAACCCGAAATAACCGAAACTTACGGTATCTATGACAATAAATTTTATCCGTTCAAAATCGGTAAGGCTAACCATCAGGGATTTTCGCAAAAAAATTGAAAAAATTTATTGTTGAGTTTCCGGTTCAAAATGATTATGGGTAATGGAAATGACATATCTAGCAAGAAACTAACGGTATATTAACCATGGAACGTGCGGTTATTGGAAAAATCGTATTTTGAATCCGGTTACTTATTGTAATGGAACCTGGACTGCAGGCGAATATGTATGACGACATATTGCAACAAATTGAATTCAGCGCAACTCAAAATTACATAACTAACCCGAAATAACCGAAACTTACGGTATCTGTGACAATAAATTTTATCCGTTCAAAATCGGTAAGGCTAACCATCAGGGATTTTCGCAAAAAAATTGAAAAATTTTATTGTTGAGTTTCCGGTTCAAAATGATTATGGGTAATGGAAATGACATATCTAGCAAGAAACTAACGGTATATTAACCATGGAACGTGCGGTTATTGGAAAAATCGTATTTTGAATCCGGTTACTTATTGTAATGGAACCTGGACTGCAGGCGAATATGTATGACGACATATTGCAACAAATTGAATTCAGCGCAACTCAAAATTACATAACTAACCCGAAATAACCGAAACTTACGGTATCTGTGACAATAAATTTTATCCGTTCAAAATCGGTAAGGCTAACCATCAGGGATTTTCGCAAAAAAATTGAAAAATTTTATTGTTGAGTTTCCGGTTCAAAATGATTATGGGTAATGGAAATGACATATCTAGCAAGAAACTAACGGTATATTAACCATGGAACGTGCGGTTATTGGAAAAATCGTATTTTGAATCCGGTTACTTATTGTAATGGAACCTGGACTGCAGGCGAATATGTATGACGACATATTGCAACAAATTGAATTCAGCGCAACTCAAAATTACATAACTAACCCGAAATAACCGAAACTTACGGTATCTATGACAATAAATTTTATCCGTTCAAAATCGGTAAGGCTAACCATCAGGGATTTTCGCAAAAAAATTGAAAAATTTTATTGTTGAGTTTCCGGTTCAAAATGATTATGGGTAATGGAAATGACATATCTAGCAAGAAACTAACGGTATATTAACCATGGAACGTGCGGTTATTGGAAAAATCGTATTTTGAATCCGGTTACTTATTGTAATGGAACCTGGACTGCAGGCGAATATGTATGACGACATATTGCAACAAATTGAATTCAGCGCAACTCAAAATTACATAACTAACCCGAAATAACCGAAACTTACGGTATCTATGACAATAAATTTTATCCGTTCAAAATCGGTAAGGCTAACCATCAGGGATTTTCGCAAAAAAATTGAAAAATTTTATTGTTGAGTTTCCGGTTCAAAATGATTATGGGTAATGGAAATGACATATCTAGCAAGAAACTAACGGTATATTAACCATGGAACGTGCGGTTATTGGAAAAATCGTATTTTGAATCCGGTTACTTATTGTAATGGAACCTGGACTGCAGGCGAATATGTATGACGACATATTGCAACAAATTGAATTCAGCGCAACTCAAAATTACATAACTAACCCGAAATAACCGAAACTTACGGTATCTGTGACAATAAATTTTATCCGTTCAAAATCGGTAAGGCTAACCATCAGGGATTTTCGCAAAAAAATTGAAAAATTTTATTGTTGAGTTTCCGGTTCAAAATGATTATGGGTAATGGAAATGACATATCTAGCAAGAAACTAACGGTATATTAACCATGGAACGTGCGGTTATTGGAAAAATCGTATTTTGAATCCGGTCACTTATTGTAATGGAACCTGGACTGCAGGCGAATATGTATGACGACATATTGCAACAAATTGAATTCAGCGCAACTCAAAATTACATAACTAACCCGAAATAACCGAAACTTACGGTATCTATGACAATAAATTTTATCCGTTCAAAATCGGTAAGGCTAACCATCAGGGATTTTCGCAAAAAAATTGAAAAATTTTATTGTTGAGTTTCCGGTTCAAAATGATTATGGGTAATGGAAATGACATATCTAGCAAGAAACTAACGGTATATTAACCATGGAACGTGCGGTTATTGGAAAAATCGTATTTTGAATCCGGTCACTTATTGTAATGGAACCTGGACTGCAGGCGAATATGTATGACGACATATTGCAACAAATTGAATTCAGCGCAACTCAAAATTACATAACTAACCCGAAATAACCGAAACTTACGGTATCTATGACAATAAATTTTATCCGTTCAAAATCGGTAAGGCTAACCATCAGGGATTTTCGCAAAAAAATTGAAAAATTTTATTGTTGAGTTTCCGGTTCAAAATGATTATGGGTAATGGAAATGACATATCTAGCAAGAAACTAACGGTATATTAACCATGGAACGTGCGGTTATTGGAAAAATCGTATTTTGAATCCGGTTACTTATTGTAATGGAACCTGGACTGCAGGCGAATATGTATGACGACATATTGCAACAAATTGAATTCAGCGCAACTCAAAATTACATAACTAACCCGAAATAACCGAAACTTACGGTATCTGTGACAATAAATTTTATCCGTTCAAAATCGGTAAGGCTAACCATCAGGGATTTTCGCAAAAAAATTGAAAAATTTTATTGTTGAGTTTCCGGTTCAAAATGATTATGGGTAATGGAAATGACATATCTAGCAAGAAACTAACGGTATATTAACCATGGAACGTGCGGTTATTGGAAAAATCGTATTTTGAATCCGGTTACTTATTGTAATGGAACCTGGACTGCAGGCGAATATGTATGACGACATATTGCAACAAATTGAATTCAGCGCAACTCAAAATTACATAACTAACCCGAAATAACCGAAACTTACGGTATCTGTGACAATAAATTTTATCCGTTCAAAATCGGTAAGGCTAACCATCAGGGATTTTCGCAAAAAAATTGAAAAATTTTATTGTTGAGTTTCCGGTTCAAAATGATTATGGGTAATGGAAATGACATATCTAGCAAGAAACTAACGGTATATTAACCATGGAACGTGCGGTTATTGGAAAAATCGTATTTTGAATCCGGTCACTTATTGTAATGGAACCTGGACTGCAGGCGAATATGTATGACGACATATTGCAACAAATTGAATTCAGCGCAACTCAAAATTACATAACTAACCCGAAATAACCGAAACTTACGGTATCTATGACAATAAATTTTATCCGTTCAAAATCGGTAAGGCTAACCATCAGGGATTTTCGCAAAAAAATTGAAAAATTTTATTGTTGAGTTTCCGGTTCAAAATGATTATGGGTAATGGAAATGACATATCTAGCAAGAAACTAACGGTATATTAACCATGGAACGTGCGGTTATTGGAAAAATCGTATTTTGAATCCGGTTACTTATTGTAATGGAACCTGGACTGCAGGCGAATATGTATGACGACATATTGCAACAAATTGAATTCAGCGCAACTCAAAATTACATAACTAACCCGAAATAACCGAAACTTACGGTATCTGTGACAATAAATTTTATCCGTTCAAAATCGGTAAGGCTAACCATCAGGGATTTTCGCAAAAAAATTGAAAAATTTTATTGTTGAGTTTCCGGTTCAAAATGATTATGGGTAATGGAAATGACATATCTAGCAAGAAACTAACGGTATATTAACCATGGAACGTGCGGTTATTGGAAAAATCGTATTTTGAATCCGGTCACTTATTGTAATGGAACCTGGACTGCAGGCGAATATGTATGACGACATATTGCAACAAATTGAATTCAGCGCAACTCAAAATTACATAACTAACCCGAAATAACCGAAACTTACGGTATCTATGACAATAAATTTTATCCGTTCAAAATCGGTAAGGCTAACCATCAGGGATTTTCGCAAAAAAATTGAAAAATTTTATTGTTGAGTTTCCGGTTCAAAATGATTATGGGTAATGGAAATGACATATCTAGCAAGAAACTAACGGTATATTAACCATGGAACGTGCGGTTATTGGAAAAATCGTATTTTGAATCCGGTCACTTATTGTAATGGAACCTGGACTGCAGGCGAATATGTATGACGACATATTGCAACAAATTGAATTCAGCGCAACTCAAAATTACATAACTAACCCGAAATAACCGAAACTTACGGTATCTATGACAATAAATTTTATCCGTTCAAAATCGGTAAGGCTAACCATCAGGGATTTTCGCAAAAAAATTGAAAAATTTTATTGTTGAGTTTCCGGTTCAAAATGATTATGGGTAATGGAAATGACATATCTAGCAAGAAACTAACGGTATATTAACCATGGAACGTGCGGTTATTGGAAAAATCGTATTTTGAATCCGGTTACTTATTGTAATGGAACCTGGACTGCAGGCGAATATGTATGACGACATATTGCAACAAATTGAATTCAGCGCAACTCAAAATTACATAACTAACCCGAAATAACCGAAACTTACGGTATCTGTGACAATAAATTTTATCCGTTCAAAATCGGTAAGGCTAACCATCAGGGATTTTCGCAAAAAAATTGAAAAATTTTATTGTTGAGTTTCCGGTTCAAAATGATTATGGGTAATGGAAATGACATATCTAGCAAGAAACTAACGGTATATTAACCATGGAACGTGCGGTTATTGGAAAAATCGTA
The DNA here is from genome assembly GCA_963691935.1 of Nephrotoma guestfalica. Lineage (NCBI taxonomy): Eukaryota > Metazoa > Arthropoda > Insecta > Diptera > Tipulidae > Nephrotoma > Nephrotoma guestfalica. The sequence goes on from OY829913.1 coordinate 269,170,953, forward strand.
TTTTGAATCCGGTTACTTATTGTAATGGAACCTGGACTGCAGGCGAATATGTATGACGACATATTGCAACAAATTGAATTCAGCGCAACTCAAAATTACATAACTAACCCGAAATAACCGAAACTTACGGTATCTATGACAATAAATTTTATCCGTTCAAAATCGGTAAGGCTAACCATCAGGGATTTTCGCAAAAAAATTGAAAAATTTTATTGTTGAGTTTCCGGTTCAAAATGATTATGGGTAATGGAAATGACATATCTAGCAAGAAACTAACGGTATATTAACCATGGAACGTGCGGTTATTGGAAAAATCGTATTTTGAATCCGGTTACTTATTGTAATGGAACCTGGACTGCAGGCGAATATGTATGACGACATATTGCAACAAATTGAATTCAGCGCAACTCAAAATTACATAACTAACCCGAAATAACCGAAACTTACGGTATCTGTGACAATAAATTTTATCCGTTCAAAATCGGTAAGGCTAACCATCAGGGATTTTCGCAAAAAAATTGAAAAATTTTATTGTTGAGTTTCCGGTTCAAAATGATTATGGGTAATGGAAATGACATATCTAGCAAGAAACTAACGGTATATTAACCATGGAACGTGCGGTTATTGGAAAAATCGTATTTTGAATCCGGTTACTTATTGTAATGGAACCTGGACTGCAGGCGAATATGTATGACGACATATTGCAACAAATTGAATTCAGCGCAACTCAAAATTACATAACTAACCCGAAATAACCGAAACATACGGTATCTGTGACAATAAATTTTATCCGTTCAAAATCGGTAAGGCTAACCATCAGGGATTTTCGCAAAAAAATTGAAAAATTTTATTGTTGAGTTTCCGGTTCAAAATGATTATGGGTAATGGAAATGACATATCTAGCAAGAAACTAACGGTATATTAACCATGGAACGTGCGGTTATTGGAAAAATCGTATTTTGAATCCGGTTACTTATTGTAATGGAACCTGGACTGCAGGCGAATATGTATGACGACATATTGCAACAAATTGAATTCAGCGCAACTCAAAATTACATAACTAACCCGAAATAACCGAAACTTACGGTATCTGTGACAATAAATTTTATCCGTTCAAAATCGGTAACCATCAGGGATTTTCGCAAAAAAATTGAAAATTTTTATTGTTGAGTTTCCGGTTCAAAATGATTATGGGTAATGGAAATGACATATCTAGCAAGAAACTAGTATATTAACCATGGAACGTGCGGTTATTGGAAAAATCGTATTTTGAATCCGGTTACTTATTGTAATGGAACCTGGACTGCAGGCGAATATGTATGACGACATATTGCAACAAATTGAATTCAGCGCAACTCAAAATTACATAACTAACCCGAAATAACCGAAACATACGGTATCTGTGACAATAAATTTTATCCGTTCAAAATCGGTAAGGCTAACCATCAGGGATTTTCGCAAAAAAATTGAAAAATTTTATTGTTGAGTTTCCGGTTCAAAATGATTATGGGTAATGGAAATGACATATCTAGCAAGAAACTAACGGTATATTAACCATGGAACGTGCGGTTATTGGAAAAATCGTATTTTGAATCCGGTTACTTATTGTAATGGAACCTGGACTGCAGGCGAATATGTATGACGACATATTGCAACAAATTGAATTCAGCGCAACTCAAAATTACATAACTAACCCGAAATAACCGAAACTTACGGTATCTGTGACAATAAATTTTATCCGTTCAAAATCGGTAAGGCTAACCATCAGGGATTTTCGCAAAAAAATTGAAAAATTTTATTGTTGAGTTTCCGGTTCAAAATGATTATGGGTAATGGAAATGACATATCTAGCAAGAAACTAACGGTATATTAACCATGGAACGTGCGGTTATTGGAAAAATCGTATTTTGAATCCGGTTACTTATTGTAATGGAACCTGGACTGCAGGCGAATATGTATGACGACATATTGCAACAAATTGAATTCAGCGCAACTCAAAATTACATAACTAACCCGAAATAACCGAAACTTACGGTATCTATGACAATAAATTTTATCCGTTCAAAATCGGTAAGGCTAACCATCAGGGATTTTCGCAAAAAAATTGAAAAATTTTATTGTTGAGTTTCCGGTTCAAAATGATTATGGGTAATGGAAATGACATATCTAGCAAGAAACTAACGGTATATTAACCATGGAACGTGCGGTTATTGGAAAAATCGTATTTTGAATCCGGTTACTTATTGTAATGGAACCTGGACTGCAGGCGAATATGTATGACGACATATTGCAACAAATTGAATTCAGCGCAACTCAAAATTACATAACTAACCCGAAATAACCGAAACTTACGGTATCTATGACAATAAATTTTATCCGTTCAAAATCGGTAAGGCTAACCATCAGGGATTTTCGCAAAAAAATTGAAAAATTTTATTGTTGAGTTTCCGGTTCAAAATGATTATGGGTAATGGAAATGACATATCTAGCAAGAAACTAACGGTATATTAACCATGGAACGTGCGGTTATTGGAAAAATCGTATTTTGAATCCGGTTACTTATTGTAATGGAACCTGGACTGCAGGCGAATATGTATGACGACATATTGCAACAAATTGAATTCAGCGCAACTCAAAATTACATAACTAACCCGAAATAACCGAAACTTACGGTATCTGTGACAATAAATTTTATCCGTTCAAAATCGGTAAGGCTAACCATCAGGGATTTTCGCAAAAAAATTGAAAAATTTTATTGTTGAGTTTCCGGTTCAAAATGATTATGGGTAATGGAAATGACATATCTAGCAAGAAACTAACGGTATATTAACCATGGAACGTGCGGTTATTGGAAAAATCGTATTTTGAATCCGGTCACTTATTGTAATGGAACCTGGACTGCAGGCGAATATGTATGACGACATATTGCAACAAATTGAATTCAGCGCAACTCAAAATTACATAACTAACCCGAAATAACCGAAACTTACGGTATCTATGACAATAAATTTTATCCGTTCAAAATCGGTAAGGCTAACCATCAGGGATTTTCGCAAAAAAATTGAAAAATTTTATTGTTGAGTTTCCGGTTCAAAATGATTATGGGTAATGGAAATGACATATCTAGCAAGAAACTAACGGTATATTAACCATGGAACGTGCGGTTATTGGAAAAATCGTATTTTGAATCCGGTCACTTATTGTAATGGAACCTGGACTGCAGGCGAATATGTATGACGACATATTGCAACAAATTGAATTCAGCGCAACTCAAAATTACATAACTAACCCGAAATAACCGAAACTTACGGTATCTATGACAATAAATTTTATCCGTTCAAAATCGGTAAGGCTAACCATCAGGGATTTTCGCAAAAAAATTGAAAAATTTTATTGTTGAGTTTCCGGTTCAAAATGATTATGGGTAATGGAAATGACATATCTAGCAAGAAACTAACGGTATATTAACCATGGAACGTGCGGTTATTGGAAAAATCGTATTTTGAATCCGGTTACTTATTGTAATGGAACCTGGACTGCAGGCGAATATGTATGACGACATATTGCAACAAATTGAATTCAGCGCAACTCAAAATTACATAACTAACCCGAAATAACCGAAACTTACGGTATCTGTGACAATAAATTTTATCCGTTCAAAATCGGTAAGGCTAACCATCAGGGATTTTCGCAAAAAAATTGAAAAATTTTATTGTTGAGTTTCCGGTTCAAAATGATTATGGGTAATGGAAATGACATATCTAGCAAGAAACTAACGGTATATTAACCATGGAACGTGCGGTTATTGGAAAAATCGTATTTTGAATCCGGTTACTTATTGTAATGGAACCTGGACTGCAGGCGAATATGTATGACGACATATTGCAACAAATTGAATTCAGCGCAACTCAAAATTACATAACTAACCCGAAATAACCGAAACTTACGGTATCTGTGACAATAAATTTTATCCGTTCAAAATCGGTAAGGCTAACCATCAGGGATTTTCGCAAAAAAATTGAAAAATTTTATTGTTGAGTTTCCGGTTCAAAATGATTATGGGTAATGGAAATGACATATCTAGCAAGAAACTAACGGTATATTAACCATGGAACGTGCGGTTATTGGAAAAATCGTATTTTGAATCCGGTCACTTATTGTAATGGAACCTGGACTGCAGGCGAATATGTATGACGACATATTGCAACAAATTGAATTCAGCGCAACTCAAAATTACATAACTAACCCGAAATAACCGAAACTTACGGTATCTATGACAATAAATTTTATCCGTTCAAAATCGGTAAGGCTAACCATCAGGGATTTTCGCAAAAAAATTGAAAAATTTTATTGTTGAGTTTCCGGTTCAAAATGATTATGGGTAATGGAAATGACATATCTAGCAAGAAACTAACGGTATATTAACCATGGAACGTGCGGTTATTGGAAAAATCGTATTTTGAATCCGGTTACTTATTGTAATGGAACCTGGACTGCAGGCGAATATGTATGACGACATATTGCAACAAATTGAATTCAGCGCAACTCAAAATTACATAACTAACCCGAAATAACCGAAACTTACGGTATCTGTGACAATAAATTTTATCCGTTCAAAATCGGTAAGGCTAACCATCAGGGATTTTCGCAAAAAAATTGAAAAATTTTATTGTTGAGTTTCCGGTTCAAAATGATTATGGGTAATGGAAATGACATATCTAGCAAGAAACTAACGGTATATTAACCATGGAACGTGCGGTTATTGGAAAAATCGTATTTTGAATCCGGTCACTTATTGTAATGGAACCTGGACTGCAGGCGAATATGTATGACGACATATTGCAACAAATTGAATTCAGCGCAACTCAAAATTACATAACTAACCCGAAATAACCGAAACTTACGGTATCTATGACAATAAATTTTATCCGTTCAAAATCGGTAAGGCTAACCATCAGGGATTTTCGCAAAAAAATTGAAAAATTTTATTGTTGAGTTTCCGGTTCAAAATGATTATGGGTAATGGAAATGACATATCTAGCAAGAAACTAACGGTATATTAACCATGGAACGTGCGGTTATTGGAAAAATCGTATTTTGAATCCGGTCACTTATTGTAATGGAACCTGGACTGCAGGCGAATATGTATGACGACATATTGCAACAAATTGAATTCAGCGCAACTCAAAATTACATAACTAACCCGAAATAACCGAAACTTACGGTATCTATGACAATAAATTTTATCCGTTCAAAATCGGTAAGGCTAACCATCAGGGATTTTCGCAAAAAAATTGAAAAATTTTATTGTTGAGTTTCCGGTTCAAAATGATTATGGGTAATGGAAATGACATATCTAGCAAGAAACTAACGGTATATTAACCATGGAACGTGCGGTTATTGGAAAAATCGTATTTTGAATCCGGTTACTTATTGTAATGGAACCTGGACTGCAGGCGAATATGTATGACGACATATTGCAACAAATTGAATTCAGCGCAACTCAAAATTACATAACTAACCCGAAATAACCGAAACTTACGGTATCTGTGACAATAAATTTTATCCGTTCAAAATCGGTAAGGCTAACCATCAGGGATTTTCGCAAAAAAATTGAAAAATTTTATTGTTGAGTTTCCGGTTCAAAATGATTATGGGTAATGGAAATGACATATCTAGCAAGAAACTAACGGTATATTAACCATGGAACGTGCGGTTATTGGAAAAATCGTATTTTGAATCCGGTTACTTATTGTAATGGAACCTGGACTGCAGGCGAATATGTATGACGACATATTGCAACAAATTGAATTCAGCGCAACTCAAAATTACATAACTAACCCGAAATAACCGAAACTTACGGTATCTATGACAATAAATTTTATCCGTTCAAAATCGGTAAGGCTAACCATCAGGGATTTTCGCAAAAAAATTGAAAAATTTTATTGTTGAGTTTCCGGTTCAAAATGATTATGGGTAATGGAAATGACATATCTAGCAAGAAACTAACGGTATATTAACCATGGAACGTGCGGTTATTGGAAAAATCGTATTTTGAATCCGGTTACTTATTGTAATGGAACCTGGACTGCAGGCGAATATGTATGACGACATATTGCAACAAATTGAATTCAGCGCAACTCAAAATTACATAACTAACCCGAAATAACCGAAACTTACGGTATCTGTGACAATAAATTTTATCCGTTCAAAATCGGTAAGGCTAACCATCAGGGATTTTCGCAAAAAAATTGAAAAATTTTATTGTTGAGTTTCCGGTTCAAAATGATTATGGGTAATGGAAATGACATATCTAGCAAGAAACTAACGGTATATTAACCATGGAACGTGCGGTTATTGGAAAAATCGTATTTTGAATCCGGTTACTTATTGTAATGGAACCTGGACTGCAGGCGAATATGTATGACGACATATTGCAACAAATTGAATTCAGCGCAACTCAAAATTACATAACTAACCCGAAATAACCGAAACTTACGGTATCTGTGACAATAAATTTTATCCGTTCAAAATCGGTAAGGCTAACCATCAGGGATTTTCGCAAAAAAATTGAAAAATTTTATTGTTGAGTTTCCGGTTCAAAATGATTATGGGTAATGGAAATGACATATCTAGCAAGAAACTAACGGTATATTAACCATGGAACGTGCGGTTATTGGAAAAATCGTATTTTGAATCCGGTTACTTATTGTAATGGAACCTGGACTGCAGGCGAATATGTATGACGACATATTGCAACAAATTGAATTCAGCGCAACTCAAAATTACATAACTAACCCGAAATAACCGAAACTTACGGTATCTATGACAATAAATTTTATCCGTTCAAAATCGGTAAGGCTAACCATCAGGGATTTTCGCAAAAAAATTGAAAAATTTTATTGTTGAGTTTCCGGTTCAAAATGATTATGGGTAATGGAAATGACATATCTAGCAAGAAACTAACGGTATATTAACCATGGAACGTGCGGTTATTGGAAAAATCGTATTTTGAATCCGGTTACTTATTGTAATGGAACCTGGACTGCAGGCGAATATGTATGACGACATATTGCAACAAATTGAATTCAGCGCAACTCAAAATTACATAACTAACCCGAAATAACCGAAACTTACGGTATCTATGACAATAAATTTTATCCGTTCAAAATCGGTAAGGCTAACCATCAGGGATTTTCGCAAAAAAATTGAAAAATTTTATTGTTGAGTTTCCGGTTCAAAATGATTATGGGTAATGGAAATGACATATCTAGCAAGAAACTAACGGTATATTAACCATGGAACGTGCGGTTATTGGAAAAATCGTATTTTGAATCCGGTTACTTATTGTAATGGAACCTGGACTGCAGGCGAATATGTATGACGACATATTGCAACAAATTGAATTCAGCGCAACTCAAAATTACATAACTAACCCGAAATAACCGAAACTTACGGTATCTGTGACAATAAATTTTATCCGTTCAAAATCGGTAAGGCTAACCATCAGGGATTTTCGCAAAAAAATTGAAAAATTTTATTGTTGAGTTTCCGGTTCAAAATGATTATGGGTAATGGAAATGACATATCTAGCAAGAAACTAACGGTATATTAACCATGGAACGTGCGGTTATTGGAAAAATCGTATTTTGAATCCGGTCACTTATTGTAATGGAACCTGGACTGCAGGCGAATATGTATGACGACATATTGCAACAAATTGAATTCAGCGCAACTCAAAATTACATAACTAACCCGAAATAACCGAAACTTACGGTATCTATGACAATAAATTTTATCCGTTCAAAATCGGTAAGGCTAACCATCAGGGATTTTCGCAAAAAAATTGAAAAATTTTATTGTTGAGTTTCCGGTTCAAAATGATTATGGGTAATGGAAATGACATATCTAGCAAGAAACTAACGGTATATTAACCATGGAACGTGCGGTTATTGGAAAAATCGTATTTTGAATCCGGTCACTTATTGTAATGGAACCTGGACTGCAGGCGAATATGTATGACGACATATTGCAACAAATTGAATTCAGCGCAACTCAAAATTACATAACTAACCCGAAATAACCGAAACTTACGGTATCTATGACAATAAATTTTATCCGTTCAAAATCGGTAAGGCTAACCATCAGGGATTTTCGCAAAAAAATTGAAAAATTTTATTGTTGAGTTTCCGGTTCAAAATGATTATGGGTAATGGAAATGACATATCTAGCAAGAAACTAACGGTATATTAACCATGGAACGTGCGGTTATTGGAAAAATCGTATTTTGAATCCGGTTACTTATTGTAATGGAACCTGGACTGCAGGCGAATATGTATGACGACATATTGCAACAAATTGAATTCAGCGCAACTCAAAATTACATAACTAACCCGAAATAACCGAAACTTACGGTATCTGTGACAATAAATTTTATCCGTTCAAAATCGGTAAGGCTAACCATCAGGGATTTTCGCAAAAAATTGAAAAATTTTATTGTTGAGTTTCCGGTTCAAAATGATTATGGGTAATGGAAATGACATATCTAGCAAGAAACTAACGGTATATTAACCATGGAACGTGCGGTTATTGGAAAAATCGTATTTTGAATCCGGTTACTTATTGTAATGGAACCTGGACTGCAGGCGAATATGTATGACGACATATTGCAACAAATTGAATTCAGCGCAACTCAAAATTACATAACTAACCCGAAATAACCGAAACTTACGGTATCTGTGACAATAAATTTTATCCGTTCAAAATCGGTAAGGCTAACCATCAGGGATTTTCGCAAAAAAATTGAAAAATTTTATTGTTGAGTTTCCGGTTCAAAATGATTATGGGTAATGGAAATGACATATCTAGCAAGAAACTAACGGTATATTAACCATGGAACGTGCGGTTATTGGAAAAATCGTATTTTGAATCCGGTCACTTATTGTAATGGAACCTGGACTGCAGGCGAATATGTATGACGACATATTGCAACAAATTGAATTCAGCGCAACTCAAAATTACATAACTAACCCGAAATAACCGAAACTTACGGTATCTATGACAATAAATTTTATCCGTTCAAAATCGGTAAGGCTAACCATCAGGGATTTTCGCAAAAAAATTGAAAAATTTTATTGTTGAGTTTCCGGTTCAAAATGATTATGGGTAATGGAAATGACATATCTAGCAAGAAACTAACGGTATATTAACCATGGAACGTGCGGTTATTGGAAAAATCGTATTTTGAATCCGGTTACTTATTGTAATGGAACCTGGACTGCAGGCGAATATGTATGACGACATATTGCAACAAATTGAATTCAGCGCAACTCAAAATTACATAACTAACCCGAAATAACCGAAACTTACGGTATCTGTGACAATAAATTTTATCCGTTCAAAATCGGTAAGGCTAACCATCAGGGATTTTCGCAAAAAAATTGAAAAATTTTATTGTTGAGTTTCCGGTTCAAAATGATTATGGGTAATGGAAATGACATATCTAGCAAGAAACTAACGGTATATTAACCATGGAACGTGCGGTTATTGGAAAAATCGTATTTTGAATCCGGTTACTTATTGTAATGGAACCTGGACTGCAGGCGAATATGTATGACGACATATTGCAACAAATTGAATTCAGCGCAACTCAAAATTACATAACTAACCCGAAATAACCGAAACTTACGGTATCTATGACAATAAATTTTATCCGTTCAAAATCGGTAAGGCTAACCATCAGGGATTTTCGCAAAAAAATTGAAAAATTTTATTGTTGAGTTTCCGGTTCAAAATGATTATGGGTAATGGAAATGACATATCTAGCAAGAAACTAACGGTATATTAACCATGGAACGTGCGGTTATTGGAAAAATCGTATTTTGAATCCGGTTACTTATTGTAATGGAACCTGGACTGCAGGCGAATATGTATGACGACATATTGCAACAAATTGAATTCAGCGCAACTCAAAATTACATAACTAACCCGAAATAACCGAAACTTACGGTATCTGTGACAATAAATTTTATCCGTTCAAAATCGGTAAGGCTAACCATCAGGGATTTTCGCAAAAAAATTGAAAAATTTTATTGTTGAGTTTCCGGTTCAAAATGATTATGGGTAATGGAAATGACATATCTAGCAAGAAACTAACGGTATATTAACCATGGAACGTGCGGTTATTGGAAAAATCGTATTTTGAATCCGGTTACTTATTGTAATGGAACCTGGACTGCAGGCGAATATGTATGACGACATATTGCAACAAATTGAATTCAGCGCAACTCAAAATTACATAACTAACCCGAAATAACCGAAACTTACGGTATCTATGACAATAAATTTTATCCGTTCAAAATCGGTAAGGCTAACCATCAGGGATTTTCGCAAAAAAATTGAAAAATTTTATTGTTGAGTTTCCGGTTCAAAATGATTATGGGTAATGGAAATGACATATCTAGCAAGAAACTAACGGTATATTAACCATGGAACGTGCGGTTATTGGAAAAATCGTATTTTGAATCCGGTTACTTATTGTAATGGAACCTGGACTGCAGGCGAATATGTATGACGACATATTGCAACAAATTGAATTCAGCGCAACTCAAAATTACATAACTAACCCGAAATAACCGAAACTTACGGTATCTAGTGACAATAAATTTTATCCGTTCAAAATCGGTAAGGCTAACCATCAGGGATTTTCGCAAAAAAATTGAAAAATTTTATTGTTGAGTTTCCGGTTCAAAATGATTCATGGGTAATGGAAATGACATATCTAGCAAGAAACTAACGGTATATTAACCATGGAACGTGCGGTTATTGGAAAAATCGTATTTTGAATCCGGTTACTTATTGTAATGGAACCTGGACTGCAGGCGAATATGTATGACGACATATTGCAACAAATTGAATTCAGCGCAACTCAAAATTACATAACTAACCCGAAATAACCGAAACTTACGGTATCTGTGACAATAAATTTTATCCGTTCAAAATCGGTAAGGCTAACCATCAGGGATTTTCGCAAAAAAATTGAAAAATTTTATTGTTGAGTTTCCGGTTCAAAATGATTATGGGTAATGGAAATGACATATCTAGCAAGAAACTAACGGTATATTAACCATGGAACGTGCGGTTATTGGAAAAATCGTATTTTGAATCCGGTTACTTATTGTAATGGAACCTGGACTGCAGGCGAATATGTATGACGACATATTGCAACAAATTGAATTCAGCGCAACTCAAAATTACATAACTAACCCGAAATAACCGAAACTTACGGTATCTGTGACAATAAATTTTATCCGTTCAAAATCGGTAAGGCTAACCATCAGGGATTTTCGCAAAAAAATTGAAAAATTTTATTGTTGAGTTTCCGGTTCAAAATGATTATGGGTAATGGAAATGACATATCTAGCAAGAAACTAACGGTATATTAACCATGGAACGTGCGGTTATTGGAAAAATCGTATTTTGAATCCGGTTACTTATTGTAATGGAACCTGGACTGCAGGCGAATATGTATGACGACATATTGCAACAAATTGAATTCAGCGCAACTCAAAATTACATAACTAACCCGAAATAACCGAAACTTACGGTATCTGTGACAATAAATTTTATCCGTTCAAAATCGGTAAGGCTAACCATCAGGGATTTTCGCAAAAAAATTGAAAAATTTTATTGTTGAGTTTCCGGTTCAAAATGATTATGGGTAATGGAAATGACATATCTAGCAAGAAACTAACGGTATATTAACCATGGAACGTGCGGTTATTGGAAAAATCGTATTTTGAATCCGGTTACTTATTGTAATGGAACCTGGACTGCAGGCGAATATGTATGACGACATATTGCAACAAATTGAATTCAGCGCAACTCAAAATTACATAACTAACCCGAAATAACCGAAACTTACGGTATCTGTGACAATAAATTTTATCCGTTCAAAATCGGTAAGGCTAACCATCAGGGATTTTCGCAAAAAAATTGAAAAATTTTATTGTTGAGTTTCCGGTTCAAAATGATTATGGGTAATGGAAATGACATATCTAGCAAGAAACTAACGGTATATTAACCATGGAACGTGCGGTTATTGGAAAAATCGTATTTTGAATCCGGTTACTTATTGTAATGGAACCTGGACTGCAGGCGAATATGTATGACGACATATTGCAACAAATTGAATTCAGCGCAACTCAAAATTACATAACTAACCCGAAATAACCGAAACTTACGGTATCTATGACAATAAATTTTATCCGTTCAAAATCGGTAAGGCTAACCATCAGGGATTTTCGCAAAAAAATTGAAAAATTTTATTGTTGAGTTTCCGGTTCAAAATGATTATGGGTAATGGAAATGACATATCTAGCAAGAAACTAACGGTATATTAACCATGGAACGTGCGGTTATTGGAAAAATCGTATTTTGAATCCGGTTACTTATTGTAATGGAACCTGGACTGCAGGCGAATATGTATGACGACATATTGCAACAAATTGAATTCAGCGCAACTCAAAATTACATAACTAACCCGAAATAACCGAAACTTACGGTATCTGTGACAATAAATTTTATCCGTTCAAAATCGGTAAGGCTAACCATCAGGGATTTTCGCAAAAAAATTGAAAAATTTTATTGTTGAGTTTCCGGTTCAAAATGATTATGGGTAATGGAAATGACATATCTAGCAAGAAACTAACGGTATATTAACCATGGAACGTGCGGTTATTGGAAAAATCGTATTTTGAATCCGGTTACTTATTGTAATGGAACCTGGACTGCAGGCGAATATGTATGACGACATATTGCAACAAATTGAATTCAGCGCAACTCAAAATTACATAACTAACCCGAAATAACCGAAACTTACGGTATCTAGTGACAATAAATTTTATCCGTTCAAAATCGGTAAGGCTAACCATCAGGGATTTTCGCAAAAAAATTGAAAAATTTTATTGTTGAGTTTCCGGTTCAAAATGATTATGGGTAATGGAAATGACATATCTAGCAAGAAACTAACGGTATATTAACCATGGAACGTGCGGTTATTGGAAAAATCGTATTTTGAATCCGGTTACTTATTGTAATGGAACCTGGACTGCAGGCGAATATGTATGACGACATATTGCAACAAATTGAATTCAGCGCAACTCAAAATTACATAACTAACCCGAAATAACCGAAACTTACGGTATCTATGACAATAAATTTTATCCGTTCAAAATCGGTAAGGCTAACCATCAGGGATTTTCGCAAAAAAATTGAAAAATTTTATTGTTGAGTTTCCGGTTCAAAATGATTATGGGTAATGGAAATGACATATCTAGCAAGAAACTAACGGTATATTAACCATGGAACGTGCGGTTATTGGAAAAATCGTATTTTGAATCCGGTTACTTATTGTAATGGAACCTGGACTGCAGGCGAATATGTATGACGACATATTGCAACAAATTGAATTCAGCGCAACTCAAAATTACATAACTAACCCGAAATAACCGAAACTTACGGTATCTGTGACAATAAATTTTATCCGTTCAAAATCGGTAAGGCTAACCATCAGGGATTTTCGCAAAAAAATTGAAAAATTTTATTGTTGAGTTTCCGGTTCAAAATGATTATGGGTAATGGAAATGACATATCTAGCAAGAAACTAACGGTATATTAACCATGGAACGTGCGGTTATTGGAAAAATCGTATTTTGAATCCGGTTACTTATTGTAATGGAACCTGGACTGCAGGCGAATATGTATGACGACATATTGCAACAAATTGAATTCAGCGCAACTCAAAATTACATAACTAACCCGAAATAACCGAAACTTACGGTATCTATGACAATAAATTTTATCCGTTCAAAATCGGTAAGGCTAACCATCAGGGATTTTCGCAAAAAAATTGAAAAATTTTATTGTTGAGTTTCCGGTTCAAAATGATTATGGGTAATGGAAATGACATATCTAGCAAGAAACTAACGGTATATTAACCATGGAACGTGCGGTTATTGGAAAAATCGTATTTTGAATCCGGTTACTTATTGTAATGGAACCTGGACTGCAGGCGAATATGTATGACGACATATTGCAACAAATTGAATTCAGCGCAACTCAAAATTACATAACTAACCCGAAATAACCGAAACTTACGGTATCTGTGACAATAAATTTTATCCGTTCAAAATCGGTAAGGCTAACCATCAGGGATTTTCGCAAAAAAATTGAAAAATTTTATTGTTGAGTTTCCGGTTCAAAATGATTATGGGTAATGGAAATGACATATCTAGCAAGAAACTAACGGTATATTAACCATGGAACGTGCGGTTATTGGAAAAATCGTATTTTGAATCCGGTTACTTATTGTAATGGAACCTGGACTGCAGGCGAATATGTATGACGACATATTGCAACAAATTGAATTCAGCGCAACTCAAAATTACATAACTAACCCGAAATAACCGAAACTTACGGTATCTGTGACAATAAATTTTATCCGTTCAAAATCGGTAAGGCTAACCATCAGGGATTTTCGCAAAAAAATTGAAAAATTTTATTGTTGAGTTTCCGGTTCAAAATGATTATGGGTAATGGAAATGACATATCTAGCAAGAAACTAACGGTATATTAACCATGGAACGTGCGGTTATTGGAAAAATCGTATTTTGAATCCGGTTACTTATTGTAATGGAACCTGGACTGCAGGCGAATATGTATGACGACATATTGCAACAAATTGAATTCAGCGCAACTCAAAATTACATAACTAACCCGAAATAACCGAAACTTACGGTATCTATGACAATAAATTTTATCCGTTCAAAATCGGTAAGGCTAACCATCAGGGATTTTCGCAAAAAAATTGAAAAATTTTATTGTTGAGTTTCGGTTCAAAATGATTATGGGTAATGGAAATGACATATCTAGCAAGAAACTAACGGTATATTAACCATGGAACGTGCGGTTATTGGAAAAATCGTATTTTGAATCCGGTTACTTATTGTAATGGAACCTGGACTGCAGGCGAATATGTATGACGACATATTGCAACAAATTGAATTCAGCGCAACTCAAAATTACATAACTAACCCGAAATAACCGAAACTTACGGTATCTGTGACAATAAATTTTATCCGTTCAAAATCGGTAAGGCTAACCATCAGGGATTTTCGCAAAAAAATTGAAAAATTTTATTGTTGAGTTTCCGGTTCAAAATGATTATGGGTAATGGAAATGACATATCTAGCAAGAAACTAACGGTATATTAACCATGGAACGTGCGGTTATTGGAAAAATCGTATTTTGAATCCGGTTACTTATTGTAATGGAACCTGGACTGCAGGCGAATATGTATGACGACATATTGCAACAAATTGAATTCAGCGCAACTCAAAATTACATAACTAACCCGAAATAACCGAAACTTACGGTATCTGTGACAATAAATTTTATCCGTTCAAAATCGGTAAGGCTAACCATCAGGGATTTTCGCAAAAAATTGAAAAATTTTATTGTTGAGTTTCCGGTTCAAAATGATTATGGGTAATGGAAATGACATATCTAGCAAGAAACTAACGGTATATTAACCATGGAACGTGCGGTTATTGGAAAAATCGTATTTTGAATCCGGTTACTTATTGTAATGGAACCTGGACTGCAGGCGAATATGTATGACGACATATTGCAACAAATTGAATTCAGCGCAACTCAAAATTACATAACTAACCCGAAATAACCGAAACTTACGGTATCTATGACAATAAATTTTATCCGTTCAAAATCGGTAAGGCTAACCATCAGGGATTTTCGCAAAAAAATTGAAAAATTTTATTGTTGAGTTTCCGGTTCAAAATGATTATGGGTAATGGAAATGACATATCTAGCAAGAAACTAACGGTATATTAACCATGGAACGTGCGGTTATTGAAAAATCGTATTTTGAATCCGGTTACTTATTGTAATGGAACCTGGACTGCAGGCGAATATGTATGACGACATATTGCAACAAATTGAATTCAGCGCAACTCAAAATTACATAACTAACCCGAAATAACCGAAACTTACGGTATCTGTGACAATAAATTTTATCCGTTCAAAATCGGTAAGGCTAACCATCAGGGATTTTCGCAAAAAAATTGAAAAATTTTATTGTTGAGTTTCCGGTTCAAAATGATTATGGGTAATGGAAATGACATATCTAGCAAGAAACTAACGGTATATTAACCATGGAACGTGCGGTTATTGGAAAAATCGTATTTTGAATCCGGTTACTTATTGTAATGGAACCTGGACTGCAGGCGAATATGTATGACGACATATTGCAACAAATTGAATTCAGCGCAACTCAAAATTACATAACTAACCCGAAATAACCGAAACTTACGGTATCTGTGACAATAAATTTTATCCGTTCAAAATCGGTAAGGCTAACCATCAGGGATTTTCGCAAAAAAATTGAAAAATTTTATTGTTGAGTTTCCGGTTCAAAATGATTATGGGTAATGGAAATGACATATCTAGCAAGAAACTAACGGTATATTAACCATGGAACGTGCGGTTATTGGAAAAATCGTATTTTGAATCCGGTTACTTATTGTAATGGAACCTGGACTGCAGGCGAATATGTATGACGACATATTGCAACAAATTGAATTCAGCGCAACTCAAAATTACATAACTAACCCGAAATAACCGAAACTTACGGTATCTATGACAATAAATTTTATCCGTTCAAAATCGGTAAGGCTAACCATCAGGGATTTTCGCAAAAAAATTGAAAAATTTTATTGTTGAGTTTCCGGTTCAAAATGATTATGGGTAATGGAAATGACATATCTAGCAAGAAACTAACGGTATATTAACCATGGAACGTGCGGTTATTGGAAAAATCGTATTTTGAATCCGGTTACTTATTGTAATGGAACCTGGACTGCAGGCGAATATGTATGACGACATATTGCAACAAATTGAATTCAGCGCAACTCAAAATTACATAACTAACCCGAAATAACCGAAACTTACGGTATCTGTGACAATAAATTTTATCCGTTCAAAATCGGTAAGGCTAACCATCAGGGATTTTCGCAAAAAAATTGAAAAATTTTATTGTTGAGTTTCCGGTTCAAAATGATTATGGGTAATGGAAATGACATATCTAGCAAGAAACTAACGGTATATTAACCATGGAACGTGCGGTATTGGAAAAATCGTATTTTGAATCCGGTTACTTATTGTAATGGAACCTGGACTGCAGGCGAATATGTATGACGACATATTGCAACAAATTGAATTCAGCGCAACTCAAAATTACATAACTAACCCGAAATAACCGAAACTTACGGTATCTGTGACAATAAATTTTATCCGTTCAAAATCGGTAAGGCTAACCATCAGGGATTTTCGCAAAAAAATTGAAAAATTTTATTGTTGAGTTTCCGGTTCAAAATGATTATGGGTAATGGAAATGACATATCTAGCAAGAAACTAACGGTATATTAACCATGGAACGTGCGGTTATTGGAAAAATCGTATTTTGAATCCGGTTACTTATTGTAATGGAACCTGGACTGCAGGCGAATATGTATGACGACATATTGCAACAAATTGAATTCAGCGCAACTCAAAATTACATAACTAACCCGAAATAACCGAAACTTACGGTATCTGTGACAATAAATTTTATCCGTTCAAATCGGTAAGGCTAACCATCAGGGATTTTCGCAAAAAAATTGAAAAATTTTATTGTTGAGTTTCCGGTTCAAAATGATTATGGGTAATGGAAATGACATATCTAGCAAGAAACTAACGGTATATTAACCATGGAACGTGCGGTTATTGGAAAAATCGTATTTTGAATCCGGTTACTTATTGTAATGGAACCTGGACTGCAGGCGAATATGTATGACGACATATTGCAACAAATTGAATTCAGCGCAACTCAAAATTACATAACTAACCCGAAATAACCGAAACTTACGGTATCTATGACAATAAATTTTATCCGTTCAAAATCGGTAAGGCTAACCATCAGGGATTTTCGCAAAAAAATTGAAAAATTTTATTGTTGAGTTTCCGGTTCAAAATGATTATGGGTAATGGAAATGACATATCTAGCAAGAAACTAACGGTATATTAACCATGGAACGTGCGGTTATTGGAAAAATCGTATTTTGAATCCGGTTACTTATTGTAATGGAACCTGGACTGCAGGCGAATATGTATGACGACATATTGCAACAAATTGAATTCAGCGCAACTCAAAATTACATAACTAACCCGAAATAACCGAAACTTACGGTATCTGTGACAATAAATTTTATCCGTTCAAAATCGGTAAGGCTAACCATCAGGGATTTTCGCAAAAAAATTGAAAAATTTTATTGTTGAGTTTCCGGTTCAAAATGATTATGGGTAATGGAAATGACATATCTAGCAAGAAACTAACGGTATATTAACCATGGAACGTGCGGTTATTGGAAAAATCGTATTTTGAATCCGGTTACTTATTGTAATGGAACCTGGACTGCAGGCGAATATGTATGACGACATATTGCAACAAATTGAATTCAGCGCAACTCAAAATTACATAACTAACCCGAAATAACCGAAACTTACGGTATCTGTGACAATAAATTTTATCCCGTTCAAAATCGGTAAGGCTAACCATCAGGGATTTTCGCAAAAAAATTGAAAAATTTTATTGTTGAGTTTCCGGTTCAAAATGATTATGGGTAATGGAAATGACATATCTAGCAAGAAACTAACGGTATATTAACCATGGAACGTGCGGTTATTGGAAAAATCGTATTTTGAATCCGGTTACTTATTGTAATGGAACCTGGACTGCAGGCGAATATGTATGACGACATATTGCAACAAATTGAATTCAGCGCAACTCAAAATTACATAACTAACCCGAAATAACCGAAACTTACGG
>OY829913.1:272137592-272147592 GCA_963691935.1 Nephrotoma guestfalica
GATATATGATATATGATATATGATATATGATATGATATGATATGTGTTTGGTATCACCAAACAATGTACACACCAACACCTGCATTTATTTAAATCAATTAAAAAAATTATTTTTTGTGGAACTTTGATTGTGCGGCTAGTAATTCGAATATTGCGTTTAGGTGTTTCGGTTTGTAATTACATATTTTGGTGTACGGGTCCCTGAAGGTTCCGTATAAATTCAAATAATTCATTAAATATTAAAATTAAAAATTAAACGAGTAACTAAACTAAGATAATAATTCATTAAAGAAATAAATAAAATAAGGTTAAATTCCGTCTTCGTGGCGTCGTGTTAACATGAGAGGTTTCCGTCCCATGTGCCTTGTGATGGATACTCCTTCATTGTGTATAATGAGGAGAGGCGCGCGATTGTTTGGTTCCACGATCTTACGATCGGGGCGTCGAGTGCCCACCAATCTGGTGGTTCGACAGCGCGTGCTGGTGGTTGGATGTGATGCAGATGTCCTGTTGCGTGTGAATGAAATGCGCCTAAACTGTAGAGTAGGTCAGCGAGTGGTGCGGGTAGTTGAATACCACGATCAATGCGTATGAAGTGGTCACCTCGCATATGCGTTTGCTTCTCATGCACGTCTTGGGCACGTTTGAGGATCAATGTTTTCCACATGCGAATAAATTGCGGGCGTGTTATGCCTAAGGCAATATTACTCAGCTGAAGTAGTTGATCATATGTCATGCCAGAGAGAGTGTCTTGGCCTCCTATTGCCAGGGTGTGGTTGACGGTTGTGTAATCGCTGTCCATTCTGCCAAATGTGTAGCTCGTGTGCTTGCATTCTAGGGCCGGGATGTCTAATACACCACGGTCTGGGGGGCTCTTGGATGTTGATTCCGCCATCGTGTGCCTGTTGAGGTTCTGCTGGTTGGTCAATCGGGTTTGGTACTTGATTAACCTCTGGTGGTGGTGTTTGGTTGGGTCGTGGAACGTCCAAATCGATTAGAGGTTGTTCCTCTTGTCTTGGATGTTGCTGGTCTGCCTGTTGAGGATTGACGTTACGTACGATTGCTTGCGGTGGTAGGTAAGGCCTGATCTGTTGTACAGGTGGGTGTAAACCAACTAACCGTGAAATGCCTCTTCCGTCAGCGGCGTGAGCTTGTGCTCTGCCACGGGTGTTTTGGAATGGGCCGTCCGTTGTGGATTGTTGATACCAATAAGAACGAATGAATCGGATGATAAATTGATTGGTCACAGACGTATCAATTTCCTTGATTTCTTATAGATAAATATCGCTTTTTGTTTATAATAAAAGAGTATATGTATAAGTATCTTATACACTCGGTGTACTTCTACCTTAAGCCACTAGGGATAGAGTGAGTAGAAAATTTCTTAATAATAAGTTTTAAGTCACTATGAGAATATTTTCCATAGAAAATCCATTATTTCAATACTTCCATAGAAGTTATCATCGCTGCAGGCAGAAATTTTTTGACTTTTATAAATTTATATTTTTTGTTAATGGAGTTTCTATTGTTTATTTTAATATAATATAAAATAATAAAAGATATATTGTATTGTGGCTTTTTTACACTTTTTCAAACGTGATTCAACCAAGTTAAAAAGTCCACTCAAACGCTCGATTCGGAACATGGTCCTTCGAGCCGGATCGGGAGAAAAGTACCAGCGTGGGTTCGCCATTTTGGAAAAACAAACCTTAAGTACAATTTTTTTTTATTATTGATATACTATATAAAACAAAAGTTAATTGACAACCAAGTCAATCCAATTCAGCTATTT
Source organism: Nephrotoma guestfalica (assembly GCA_963691935.1). Classification (NCBI taxonomy): domain Eukaryota; kingdom Metazoa; phylum Arthropoda; class Insecta; order Diptera; family Tipulidae; genus Nephrotoma; species Nephrotoma guestfalica. Next base: position 272,139,385 of record OY829913.1, read on the forward strand.
AGTTTATATTTTGTTGTGAGAAAAATTTGTACATAACGTAGTTGCATATAAATCAGTGTTTTTTTTTTGTTTGTTGTTGGTGCAATTGGATTTGTTCATGTCACGAGAAACATATATAAATTATTGACATAAATTGGTGTTCATTTGGTTAGTATTGGGGCAAACGGTTTCCATTTTCGTATTTTATCGCGACGCGGTAGTGCTTGGTTCAAGGTTATAATTTCGTTACCACATTTTACGTTGCAAATATACCTACATTTGAACGTTATAGTCGTTTTTTTGTAACTACAGTTTGTGTATACGTACCGGTTGAGAATCTAAGTGGTTTACCGCACGATGGAAGCTCTCAAAAGGCGGCGCTCAATAGTGAAAGGTCAAATGACCAAAATTGTTACATTTGCAGAGTCTGTTTGTGCTGAGACAAGATTGGAGGATATTACGGTTCGATTAGATAAAACAAATGTCTTATCTACTGAATTCGCACACGTTGAAAATAAAATGTTTGAAATTGATGCAGAATTAATTTCGCTGTCAGACGAATTCGATGAAAGTTATTACCACGCGGTGGCACTCTTAAATGCTGCAATTCGACGTTTTCATACCTCCATCCCGTTAAATACCACGTTATCGCGTAACGAAAGCATGTGTCAAGGTCATTCGGGTTCAAACGAAACCAAATTACCACGATTGAATATACCTATGTTTGAAGGGGACTTTCGAAACTGGCAAAGTTTTTTTGATCTGTTTAATAGTTCAGTTCATGATAAGGTAATGTTGTCCGCAGCCCAAAAACTTCAGCATTTAAAAGGTTTACTCAAGGGAGAAGCATTAGGCCTTATTAAGCATTTGAATATAACGGACGCGAATTATATCGAAGCTTACCAGATTCTTGTTAAACGGTACGATAAAAAGAAGGTCACCATAAATAATTACATCGACACATTTTTTAAGCAACCATCTATCACTCGTGTTAACGCGAACACCATTCGCAAGCTAGCCGATACCAGCGATGAGATTATAAGAGGTCTAAAGGCCATTGGCACCCAGGGGGAGTTACGTGATCCGTGGTTAATCTACATAGTGGTGAATAAGTTGGATGACGATAGTAGGCAGTTTTGGCAGCACGAGTCTTCGAAAATAGAGCACCCGACGCTGCAACACCTAATGGATTGCCTTCAAACCAGAGCAGATACACTCGAAGGAGTAAGAGAAACCATAACCAAACCCGTAGTGCGACTCGCTTCAAGTGTGAGAAATTCATGTACCGTCACCGCATCCAATTTAAAATGTCCATTGTGCAACGCCGAACATTTATTATACCAGTGCGAAAAGTTCAAGGGAATGGGCACCACGGAGAGGAGAAATTTTATAAATCAAAATTCAAGATGTTACAATTGCCTAAGTGACACCCATACCGTACAATCTTGCCGCTCGAAACGTTCCTGTCAATTATGTCGCAAACGTCACAACAGTTTACTTCATTTGCCGAATGTCTCAAAACCAAACCAAGGAGAATCGCAAGCTCATACTATCGTTCAGTCAGCACATACCGCGTACGTTCCATTACCGACCGATAGTTTATCATCGACCAAAACCAATTCGCCAATAAGCCCACCCCCAATAAATTCCACGGTACCTAAACCGAGTTCACCACTCAACAATACAATAGGTACAACCAATACACCATTAATTGAAAATATGTCAAACTTGAATCCAAATCCGAATAACTCTCCATCAATCAACAATTTATCTTCAATCAACACTCAACCAACGAATCAACGATCAACAAAAGCGTTGCCCTCCAACGCAACTCCAATTAAATCACCAACCATTACAAACCATGCAGCAATCAACATACCATCCAATACCAATAATTTGCAGCTGAATGAACTACCATTGTACAACCATTATCAACAACACCTGACCAATAAGTATGAAGCGATCGTACCTAAATCACCCGAGATCAATCGAAGTCGATCGCTGTTACCAACCGCATTGGTCCATGTGAAAGATAAGTCAGGACAGTTACACTGTTGTCGTATATTATTGGATTCCGGATCCGAGGCGTCTTTTATAACTTCAGCCTGTGTCAAACGTCTGGGTTTACCTACCGAACGAGCTAATGTTAAAATTCTTGGAGTTGGTGCTTTATCAGCTGGAACTTCCCGAGGAAGTACCCGCTTGAATATATATTCCCGGTGCAATCCAGAGTTGATGATTTTCGTCAATGCATTCATATTGCCGAAAGTCGCCATGCCAATACCATCAAGCAGTTTTTGTCCATCTAGTTGGAACCATCTGAAATCCCTAGAACTTGCGGATCCACATTTTAATGAGACCAGTAGCATTGACATTTTAATCGGTTCCAACCATTTTTTTGATGTCATCCAGGATGGCAAAATATACGGGGACAAAGGATTACCAATCGCGCAAAATAGTATTTTTGGCTGGGTCATTGCCGGTAATATGTATCCAGATCAAGTTCAAGGTACATCAACCATTAGTCTGGTATCAGAGATCGATATCAACCAATCTTTGCAGCGATTTTGGGAAACCGAAGAGGTAGCAACATTCAATCCTTTAACCAACGATGAAGAGCTGTGTGAGAGGCATTTTAAGGAGTTCCAAACCCGCGCACCGGATTTGAGGTTCATAGTCCACCTTCCATTCAAACCTACCAAAAGCGAACTAGGTAATTCATTTAATACGGCACTAAGGCGATTTTTTGCAATGGAGGATCGATTACAGCTGGATTCGAAGCTACGAGAAGAATTTATCGCTTTCATGCGGGAATACAAGCTATTGGAGCATATGAAACGCATACCACCGGAACAAGTTACCATAGATTCGAGGGTTTCATTTTACCTCCCACACCACGCCGTAATAAAACAATCAAGTACTACTATCAAGGTGCGCGTTGTATTTGATGCTTCCGCCAAAACGTCCAACAAAATTTCGTTGAATGACAATTTGTTGGTAGGACCCACCGTACAAGATACCCTATATGCTATTCTCCTCAGATTTCGCAAACATCCAATAGTTTTTACGGCAGACATTGAGAAAATGTACCGGCAGATTGCCATGCACCCAGCTGACACCGAATACCAAAGAATTGTGTGGCGGGAGAATCCAGCAACACCGATTGAACATTATCGTCTAGTAACCGTAACATATGGAACCGCCTCCGCTCCGTATCTAGCAACCAAAACGCTGATTGAACTAGCCGATGAATTTCAAGAGCAGTACCCAATCGCCTCCAAAATTGTTCGTGAGGATTTATATATTGATGACTTAATGTCGGGGGCTAAGACGGAAGAAGAAGCCATACTGCTAAAGGACCAAGTTATTACAATACTAAAATCCGGGTGTTTTCATCTTAGGAAGTGGGCCACGAATTGCCAAGCATTATTAAACACCATTCCATTGGAGAATCAAGAAGTGGTTCCTATTCAAATTCGCGAAGAAAATCGTTCCATAAAAATATTAGGACTAGAATGGACTCCGCAAACCGATAACTTCCACTTTAAAGTGTCCATTTCAGCACAACCCACCATGACCAAAAGAGGAATGTTATCAGAAGCGTCCAAGATTTTCGATCCTATTGGGTGGCTATCTCCTTCTACAGTGATGATCAAGATTCTCTTCCAATCGCTATGGCTATTAAATCTTCAGTGGGATGACACTCTACCTACCCACATCACCAAGAGATGGACAGCCTTAAGAGAGGAGTTAACGAAATTAGAGAAAATTGCAATACCTCGTTGGCTTCATACCGAAGAGTCAGATTTCCAATTGCATGGCTTTTCCGACGCGTCAGAAGTAGCATATTCGGCCGTTATTTATGCTAGAACGAAAAATAAGTTTGGGAAGTACGAAACGACCATCGTAACGGCGAAAACCAAAGTCGCACCCATTAAAACGGTATCAGTTCCAAGATTGGAACTATGTGCTGCGCTTCTATTAACCAAGCTGTTGAAAATGGTGGTTAAATCGTTACAATGTCCTGCGAGTGAGTTATTTACCTGGACCGACTCTACAACTGTGTTATGGTGGTTATCAGCGCATCCCCGATCCTGGAAGTCATATGTAGCGAACCGCACCTGTGAAATTTTGGAAACTACATCTCGATCGACATGGCGTTATGTTCCGACAAAAGAAAATCCAGCGGATTGCGCTAGCCGCGGCATTTTACCGTCTACCTTGGTCAACTTTGAACTGTGGTGGAAGGGACCTAGTTGGCTTCGTGAAGAAAAGGTATTGTGGCCTGATCAAACACAATTGCAATATTCCGCTGATAGTTCCGAATGCAGACCATCTACAGTGGCCAATTACCACGCTGACGTCGAAAATAAGTTCCTGACAAACTTGGCCCAAAGACACTTCAAATTTTCCAAACTCCTAAGGGTTATTGCTAGAATATTCCAATTTTATTCCAATCTACGAAGAGCGATAAACGGTGAACCAAAGGAAGACCTCCTATCAACAACCAACTTTAAATTGGCGTCAGAACGAGTTATTAAGTGGGCACAAATGGAAGCGTTCACTGCCGAAATTAAGAACATACAGCGACAAAAGGCATTACCATCGTCAAGCAAGTTACTTCCCTTAAATCCATTTCTCGACCAGTTTGGTTTGTTGAGGGTAGGCAGTCGCATCCAAAATGCCAACGTATGCTACAGTGTGAAATTCCCAATAATATTACCTGCGAATCATATTATAACCGACTTAATAATTGATGAGACACACCTAAAATACTTACACGCACCGCAATCCGTCATGATAACTACTATACGACAAAAATATTGGATCATCAATTGCAAAAACCTAATACGTCAACATATTCACAAGTGCATACCTTGCACACGTTACAAAGCCACGAGAAAAACCCAACTAATGGGTGAATTACCACCAGAACGGGTCAACTTTAATTACGCATTCTACCAGACCGGAGTCGATTATGCTGGTCCCATATGGTTAAAAGCAATGACGGGCAGGAAATCTGTCTCACATAAAGCGTACATAGCCATCTTTGTATGTTTAAGTAGCAAGGCCGTTCACATTGAATTAGTTAGTGATCTAACCACCGACGCGTTTATCGCATCCCTGAAACGCTTCATGGCTCGGAGAGGGGTGGCTGCTGACATGTTCAGCGATAATGGCACCAATTTCGTTGGAGCCAAAAATACCTTTGCCGAAATTCAAAAATTAAATAACTCTAAAAGTCATAATCAATTAATTTCTAATTTTTTATTAGATTACAATACAAATTGGCATTTCATCCCACCATCAGCTCCGCATTTTGGTGGCCTCTGGGAGGCCGCAGTTAAATCTACTAAATACCACGTCCGAAGAGTACTTGGCACCACACTGCTGAATTTCGAAGAAATGTCTACGTTCCTGACACAGGTTGAAGCGATCTTAAATTCGAGACCGCTCTGTTTATTATCACCACAACAAGAAGATGCGCTAACACCGGCACACTTCCTAATCGGGCAACCGCTGACGATGATTCCTGAACCGGACTACAAGCCTATACAACAAAATCGGCTATCACGATGGCAGCTCATTCAGAACCTGATGCAGCATTTTTGGGCTCGTTGGCATACGGAGTACCTAACCACGCTACACAATCGATCGAAATGGCAGCATAAGCACAATAACTTGAAAGTCGACGACGTCGTAGTAATTCGAGATGAAAATAGGACTCCAGCAAATTGGCCACTCGGAAGAATCATTGAAACTCATCCAGGGAAAAATGGAGTTGTTCGTGTAGTCACTCTTCGTACTAAGGCGGGCATAATCAAACGACCGATCGTAAAGCTCGTCTTACTACCAGTAGTTTGAACTAAATAGTTCAAGGTCGGCGGAATGTTTGGTATCACCAAACAATGTACACACCAACACCTGCATTTATTTAAATCAATTAAAAAAATTATTTTTTGTGGAACTTTGATTGTGCGGCTAGTAATTCGAATATTGCGTTTAGGTGTTTCGGTTTGTAATTACAATATGATATGATATGATATGATATGATATGATATGATATGATATGATATGATATCATATGATATGATATGATATGATATGATATGATATGATATGATATGATATGATATGATATGATATGATATGATATGATAACTCGAGCACATGCACTACTACTACTGCATTCGAATATCACTTAATCACCCAAGAAATGTATCAACCTAAGACAAGATTCGGTGACCGAACTGACTAGGTATCCTGATCCTACGAGGTTCTCTAATTCTACAGGTTAAGGATATGTTATAGGTTCTAATAATAGAAGAACTACAAGAATGAACTGCCGTTATACAACGTACTCCAGTCCGGGTTTTTTCTTCTATATTTACCGATTCCCAATTTTCTAATACCCGTTATTATTTTGACCATTCATGGTCTGTGAAAATAACAATTAATTTGTTAGTAAGGATAAGCGGCTTTCTCATTTGTTCCGTTTTTTTTTATTTTTTTAATTTTTTTTACCCATCTTTCTTGAGGAGGGTTAGCTTCTTGTGTTTTACCTGTCTCCCGTCATCTATATTTTCAATTTAGCTGTAACAGTAACATTATTATTTTATTAATAAAACAATTTTTTTTTTTTATCTTTTTATATATATTTTTATTAAAGAGGAAAAGCATCATGGAAGAAATCGAGGTGAATCAAAGATATTACTGTAAATATAAGACACGTATACATATATATATTATATACATATTGATATATACATACATACACACACCTATACATATACATACATACATATATTAACTTCCATACTGCATAAAAACCTCTTATTTTCTAAATCTCCAATTTCAAAAAATGATTATCTTAACTAGTATAACATATATATATATACAAGTAATATTACACTTTTGCTTGCATTGTTTACGAAATCTAACTCAATCCATGATGTTGTTAGGGATTTTCTACAGATTGTTAATGTCTATAAAGAATCAAGCAAATAAATAAATAAAATAAAATAAAATTCATGAAATTATAGAAGTATAGCAACCGATAAATTATAATTATACTACTTATCTGAGTTGCAGCTTCAATAACCAAATGTTAGTTTGTCTCAAGTCCAATGGCAGCGATCTCTTCATCAGTGTGGATACAGTTGCAAATCACGTCCACTACTCTGATAATAAATTATCTCTTCTCTTATAAATTATTATTATTATACACAGAAAATGTTATTAACTTCTCACTCAGTGCATGCATTCCTATTATTATCATAAATATATGAAACGGGTTAGCCTCTTACCTATTGAGGCCAGCCCGGTTTCACAGAATTTGCCACTACCCATGTTCGCACTCCTTGCGGCATTTATTCCCGCAGCTCAGTCTTTTAGAGGAAAATGGCGTGGGTATTGGAGTGCATGGATAGCGGCCTTGCTAGCCGCAGATGAAAGGGGGAAAAGTTGAGTGAGGTAACGGACCCCTACATAGTGGCAGTGTCGTCGACCCATTATGCGGATCGAGTCGACCGAGGTTGTATATTATGGTGTTTACACCACCATATTAAATCAAATAAAACGAAAATATATTGGCCTCGGGCCCACAACAGAAGTTAGTAAGTATGTTTTGGGTACCACGGCGGTTTTGGCAGAAGGGGAAAGAGTGCCTATGTCACAACATTCCCGTCCCGAGAGACAGTCAAAAGAACACCCTGCTACCTGGGCCGTAAGAGTTAGTATGGTGAGCCCGGTATACTTACCAATTTACCGCTTTGTTCTTCACCGCAACAAAAACCCCAAGAAAAACACACAATATTTTACTTTACGTTAGACTACACAGAAAACTTTATTCACCAAAAAAAAAAAAAAAAAACTAAAAAAAAACTAGGTATTTATAATAATTAATGTTCACTGACTGCCTTTAACCAAGAAAATTTCGCGGTATTTATTTCAAAATTAATTACTTGTTGAGAGAGAGAATTTACATTTTAACCCAGTGATTAAAATTGTTCTCTCAATCAACTTACATTTTATTTTTGATGACAATCCAGAAAACTTTTAGAAACCGCGCATGTTGTGAATTTCCGGCTCGTATTTGCTACTAGCGGAAGTTTGTACAACAACAAATACAAATGGTTTTGATTTTCACATAGGTAGACGTATTCGTAAATATGTCAACGCTATACATAAATAAACCACTTGCATTTATCGTGTACTTGAAAAATGTAG